>OY744481.1:382109666-382450425 GCA_963556165.1 Tipula helvola | reverse complement strand
GCTACACATTTTTTTTATATGTGAAAGTATGTTAAAATCAAAATCTCAGCCCCTGAGGGTCGCACAAAAATATCGCTTGGCACAAATATTCATGAAATTCTACTGAACACCAAGGCATAGTCAGATCTGCGTACCTATCTCTACGATTACCTGTCAATGGCCATCAAACTCCAGCTACACATTTTTTTTATATGTGAAAGTATGTTAAAATCAAAATCTCAGCCCCTGAGGGTCGCACAAAAATATCGTTTGGCACAAATATTCATGAAATCCTACTGAACACCAAGGCATAGTCAGATCTGCGTACCTATCTCTACGATTACTTGTCAATGGACATCAAACTCCAGCTACACATTTTTTTTATATGTGAAAGTATGTTAAAATCAAAATCTCAGCCCCTGAGGGTCGCACAAAAATATCGCTTGGCACAAATATTCATGAAATCCTACTGAACACCAAGGTTTATCCAGATAACAAACGACAAAATCATGATTATTATCAAATTTTGCGAAAAATATAATATGCTGCTACACTTTTGGCTGTTGTAAGGTTTTTTGTCAATTTGTCATAAACTTCACACCACCAAGATTTTGTACTTGCAAGATTTCGTAATGCAACATTTTGTAATGACACATTTTGTAATGCAAGATTAAGAGGCTAACCCTTTTGATTTGCATGATTTTTAAAAAATGCAAGATTTTGTACTTGCAAGATTTTATAATGCAAGATTTCGGTGCGCTCCCACAAAACACTCTAGAGTCTGATTTTATTCCAATTCAAATATTTTTTTGGGTTTCGCGAATTTTCCACAATTTTGCACGAGGAACTGGACCCAGGTTTTGCATTAACAATGTGCTTTTCTCCATAAAGCGTCTTTGTTGAAGTACTGTTAAGCTGCAATGCTTAAGCAGTTAACCATGGCGGGGGATCCGTAGTGATAAATAAAAATGCTTATGAACGATATACTTTTGATATTAACATTTATTTTGTATGTATAACGTGATAATAAGGAGGGTTAACCGTTTACCGCTCCGTCGCGTCGTATCTCACCTAGGAGATCGTAAACGAGCCGGTATAATTTCACTTGTAGTATAATGATGCTGAATTATTGAACGGCAAATATTTTATTATTATTTGGTTCAAAATGCAACGCGGTTTGTGTCTCGGACGTCGTACTATGATTGTTGTTTTTTCCTTTGGAAAAATGCTTTTATATCAATCGATTTGTTTCTCGCATTGGCTAATTGATTTAGTAAAAAATCTGAAAACTAATGAAATATTTTCCCCACTAATCAACTCGTGTTTTATTGTTGGCTGTAAATTTTCGGTTGGAGTATTATAATCTGCATTATCGACTTTCATCCATTTCATATTGATTGTGTCGGCGAAGCTTTATGTAATAATGCGTCGCTAATAAAATTCAAATTTTTGACGTGATAAAGTTTTACACAGCATATTCAAAAAATTGATCCGCAACTTAGCCCTTGGTTGTGGGCAATTACTCATCAACTATAAGCATTATCTTTAATTTAAAGATATGATTGCTTAGGTTGGACCTTCAGCTTTATGCTTAACGCATAATATTGTCGCAATGGCATCATCAGGCAGCAAAGGAACCCGCGCTGCGAACCTCTGATTTCGAGAGTAGGGCTTATCCGATCGGAGATCCGATGGTGTCAATTTATGCGTAAAAAACATTTGGATTTTTAATTTATTATAGATTAAATTAATTAACCTCCACATAAATTTTAATTTAAATTAAAATCTACAAAATGGTGATTTACAAAGCTTGAGGACACTGTAATTGGAGAATGCACCATCTGATCGGAGCCATTCTAGTGTTGATTTGTGCGTCGAGAATTTCTAGCAGATAATTTATTTTAAATTAAAATAAGTAATTTCCATATAAATTTTAATTAAAACTAACAACTGCAAAATAGCGATTTACAATGCTTGAAACCACTGTAGTGAGAGAACGTCTCACCTGATTAGAATAATTCTGGTGACAATTTGTTTGTGTCAACAAGAATCTGTGGCATATAATTTATTGTAAATTAAAATAATTAATTTTGACATAAAATTTAGTTAAAATTAAGATTTACAAAGTGGTGATTTACAATGCTAGAGAGCATTGTAAAGGGAGAATGCCTCATCTGATAGGAGCAGATAAGGCATTCTCCCGGAGCCATGTACCTCTTATGCTCAACGACGATTTCAACATCGATGTCATCGCTAAACTATAAAAATAAATGAAACTATTGAATCTTTAAATAAAAGATCAGCTGTTGGTGTGGATGGCATCTCAACTCGATTTATGTTGGTATGGATATTTATCAAATCTTGTTAACATCTGCATTGAGAGAGAAGAGTTTCCGGCCTGCTTAAAAGTCGCAAAAATTACACCAGTTCTGAAAGATGGCAGTATCACAGAATTAAGTAACTATCGAACGATATCGCTATTGCCAGCTGGCTTAAAAATTTTTATAAAAATTATATTTTGGTGTATGGATGAGCACTTTAGAATCAATAATATTATAAACAACAATTAATTTGGTTTTTGTTTAAATTCAAGTACTTTGGCCGCAACAACTCAATTTAAAAAAGCTTTTGATTCCGTGAATCATGAAATACTAATACAAAAATTGAACTATGTACGTCGGATTTAAAGGAAATGCTTTATATTTACTTAAATCTTGAAATACGAGTCAGAGTTCCTCAAGGAAGCTTACTCGTACCAGGACCTTTATTATTTAATATTTTCGTTAATGACATTTTCGATCTAAATCTTCATGGAAAATTAGCTATGTATGCAGATGATATGTCTCTACTTTATAACGACTATTCTGTAAATACCTTGCAGAGCCATATGCAAAGTGATTTAAACGTCTTAAATGAATGGATGGAAGAAAATGCTCTAAAGATTAACAATATTAAAATCAAAATCAAACTTGATCATGAATTCAAAATCAAGCATGATCTAATCAGGAATAATTTCTTCACTCGCGCTGTCAATGATGTTCATAGCTACAACACACGCCAGAAAGCTAATTTATATATTGAATATTGTCGCACTACGTTTGCTCAAAAAAATATTATATTTTATGGGCTTAATCTTTACAATAAATGGCCGCAAAAGTTGAAGGAAGAAAGGCGTATATGTGTCTTCAGGGATAAATTACATAGTCATATTCAAGACCCTCGAGATTAGTGCAGGTTCGAGGATAGTAGCCTGCACAAATACTATTACCTATGACAACTCGCTTTCATCTGGAAGTATATGGCGCATTAACCATTTTGTCTCGTTGGCTACAAATCAACATTACCTACCTTTGAATTATTTTTTGTTGTAATTTTGGATATTATGATTACTTATACTGATCGATGCACCTTTTGTGATGTTGAACATTTTAAGATGTTTTTTTTATTAAATAATATTACCTAAATATTACCTAATGCAAAAACAAAAAACTCGAATTCGTGCGCTTCATCTGGGACACCTTCGACCTAGACTGCGTCTCCAACACACTAGCCTGGACGACTTTCGGAGGCACTTGTTTGGGTCTCACAGTCGTCAGGCACATCACCGCAAGAACTTCAAATTCAATAAACAAAACCAAATTCTTCCAGACTGCATCTCTAATCATTCCTTGCAGGATATAGTACAATCTATTGTAATTATGTGAAAACCATACAATTCGTCAAGTCTTTAGAGTCTCAAAGCAAAGCTGGAGATTTTGGAGCTTTAAACCCGTCGCAAAATTAAAACCTTAAGCTATTATAGCTAGTCATTTAATATAAAAGCTTTAAAATACTAAGTTTGTTAAAATATTGCGTGCAAAGCCCAAATAACAAATTATGAAACTTTTAAAAGCTCATTAAAAAAGTGTCACTCGTTATTTAAATTTTAACAGGATATGAAAAGATAAATAATTATAGCGCAGAAAAATGTTATTTTTCGACATCTATAAGGAAATTTAGAGAATTCTAATTTATAGCTGGAACCAATATCACGCGGGACCACGCTGGCACGTAGCATGATATTAATTAAATTCACTCCCTTAAGGCGAATTTAGCTTCAAGATTAATTAGATTTTGTTGTATATTTTATATTCCTGGAACACTATTTGTACTCACCATTTTCTCATTTATAGAATTTAGTTAATTGTTGTAAAACACTTCGACTATTTAAATTCACCACCCTCTCATCAACGTCATGTACTTCAATACCGTCAAAAACTTGTTTTGTTTTGATAATCCTTGTCACCAGTTAAAGGTTATTTGCGCACAAAAAAAAAATCGCACGGTACCAAAAATTCAAATCCCCTGCGATATTTCGTGAAAGTTTGTATAAACCAAAAGAAGTAAATAAATAAATTTACAAAAAACATCCTTAAGAATTATAGTCACCGTACGATACGTATGTACAGTAGTAGATTGTATAGCAAGAAACATGACGGAAATTGTTGTGCTTTTCTCCTACGGAAAATGATTTCCCATGTGAATTGAAGAATTGTGTGTGCGCTTCTACATCTCCTCTGTATATTATATAAATAAAACATTTTTTTCGGTCGGTACTGTATTATTAAAGTTGACACAAAATATTTTTTTTTTTTGTACAAGTAGTATTTGTTGTTGTTGTCAACATAAAATTTAATTTTAATGGAATAAACATATATAGAGCATTTATTTTGGGTGTGCGGTGGTGTTTCCACCCACGCGGTCCATAAATATAATTTTTACGAACAGTGTGTACGAGTTTCATGAAAATATGGCACTGAGTATAACGCAACAGATATTATTATTATTTATATATAAATAATAAAAAAATAAAAGCTGGACGTGGACACGGATCGATAAAGCCTTGGAAAATAAAAAAAGGAAAATAAAACGTCAATTATATTATACGTAAACAATTTGTGGCTGGGAAAACTTTATTCACGTCGTCGTCGTCTTCGTCGTCATCGTTTTTAAAAAAATGGAAGAAGAAATCCCACCTGTTCCAGCCTCATGTTCGGAATGTACTAGCGCCTGCTCCTCGAGCACTAGTTCAAATGTATTCGAAAATGTGTCCCGCTATTCGATGACCGAAAAAGATTTAAACTCATTGAATACAATTTATTTTCAAAGTGTTGAAAATTTTGGACAATTCTTTATCGATGGGATACTAGAAAAAGCCGCCGAAAAACTAAATCGTAAACACAAAGAAACACTTTATGTATTTCGGCCAAAACACGATTTGAGTGAGGCATCCATTTATAATTGGCCAAAAATTAACGAATTCGATGAGGAAACTTTTAAATTTGATATATGGGCGTACACTGATAAATGGCTGCTGAGTAATCATTGGTCGAAACATATCGTGCTCGAATCTATATTATCGAACGAGATTAGTGATTATTACAAATACAATTTGAAGTATAGTATTACAACGGCCAAAAATCCTATACCGCAAGCAACCGCATCAGTATTTTTTCTAATTGAAATATGTAAAGTAGTGCCGGATACGATGCCCGTTTATGTGACATACCAATTCGAAGGTTTGTCATTGAAACATTTACCCGATGGGAATATACGATTCCAAGAGTATTTATTACAGCGTATATTACAATCGAAATTGATTGCGTTCCATAAATTTTTGGGCTAATTTAAAATCAATATATCATTTTGGGCTTTAAGCTTTTACACAATAAAAAATTACAGCGTGAAAAACTTTAAAAAAAAATTTTATTTACTCGTCTCGGAATTTTGATGAACATTTTTATTTTCCACTATCGCAGTCAGGTGTTTGTGCTACTGAAACGAAACACGTTGGTAAAATAAAAAACTTTGTGGTTATTTTTCAACACCTCGCTAAATATTGTATTGATTTTTCTGCACAAAAATTTCCATAGTAAATTTTCCTTTCTACAACACCTAAAACATGAAAATGAATTTGTGAGCTTTTAAAAGCGCTTCTCGTTACATATTTTATTGAAAACAACAACAAGGAGAAATTTATAGAATTGTGGTGAAATGATATATTGTTGGGTTTCTCATGCGTTCGATTTCCAGCAAAATGCCACATGCCAATAATTTCGCATTTCTAGATTTTAATTTTATAAATTGTGTGTGTGCAGTTAACAACCGTTACAATATGAACTTATTGTCGGCATAATGAAAACGCAAAAAAATTAATCTAATCAAAAAGTGAGCGATCTTTCCAAAAAAAATATGGCGGTAGAGGCAATATAATCGCCCTTTCCACCGACTGAGCTTAGACCAGACCTGTATTCTCTTTCCAAGATATCGAAACATTTATGGGAAGGTTTACCGAATAAATTGCAATTTGTTAAAAGTGAATTAGAGATTAAGAGGATGCTCCGAACACGAACAGCTGGTCAGATTTCCAATGTAAGTAAGTCATCCAACAGGTGATGCGAAGAACTCAAGAACGACAACCTTGTTTACATATCAACACTTTTTCAGTACACTTATATTTTTCGTTAATCTGTGTAGCTACACTTTTGTAAAAAACTTCACACTAGTGAAGTAAATCACTTTCTCAACTAAATTTGTTGGTAATAGCTTTGAGTATATATATATATATATATATACTCAAAGGTAATAGGCATGTAGGCAGATATTATTAAATGGCGAATTCAAGCTTAAGAAGACAGAAGAATTATTCGGATGAGAATTTCTTGTCGATAATTAGGCAAAGTTGGAGATTCAGAATGTATGCCAAGCCAAGTTGTATCATTTCTGGCTAAACTCCAGCTTATACGTCAACGTATAATTGTCAAATGAGAACAATCATATCATAGTCCCTTTTGTGGCCACCGGACATGATTAGGTCAAGAATGAACAGAAATTAATTACATGGGAATGGTAATGTTCATCTTCTATGAGTCGATCTTTTGAATTGTTTTCCGGTTAAATAACTTATGTAGGCTTGGGCCGCTTATCCAATTTTTCAAAGCTCTGCCTGGACCCAAAAATAGAATACATGGGATTAAATCACAAGCAAAGTGTGATTCAAAAATATAAAGTTAACGAAAGCAACTGACCAATTTGTATATATATGCCGGTTTTGGGATCGAGTTGGGCATTGAGTTTGCGGTTGTGTTGGGTTCCACTTGCATGTTGAGTTGGAGTTGAGTAGGAGATCAGTTGGAGTCAGGTTATTGTTTAGTGGGCTATTTAGCTGCGGATTTATTTGTGTCCTAAATTGACGGTTGAATTAGAAATAGCTTGAGTTGGCTTCATGTGCCCATGTAATTTTTAAAACTTGGCGTTGAGGGTTGGGTTGCTTTAGTTGTTTGGAGTTAAGCTTATGTACACATTTAGTTTTATGAGTCGCGCTGATTTGCGGATTGAGTTGGAACTTAAGTTTGGAGTTAAGTTGATGATTTTACGGGGGCGAGGAATCTATAACCAAGCTGATCTCTGCATTACGGACATTTTATTGCTTTCGTGTCAACGAGATCGAAGCAAACTCCCTTCCACGGTCTTTCAATTGATTATAGATTTACCTTGACGGTTTAAAAATGTTGTTTGCCGTACTAGTTTAGCCATTAATCGCCACTAATAGTAACGTTTTAAATTTTTGATGGTTTTTCCGATACCCTCGGTAAGCTGACTTAGTTACGTCATGTGAATTTTTGATTAGATTCAGCATTAAATTTGAAGGTACCCAGAACCTCCACAGCGATAAATTTGAAAATGTTTCATCTTTTTTGGCTCTAAACGAATAAATGAGACGCATCCTCGTGAATTTAAAATGGTGGTATTGTTAGCTTTTTCAAGAATATTATCACCTAGCGTAACATATTTAGTCGGGGTAATCTGATTTTGATACATTCAAAATCGTTTTGTCATCAATTTTAGAAATATTACAGCAAAATTCGCCAATTCCATTGCAATGGATGGATCGCTATACTACATGTCAGGCATAACATTTTCTTTGCCTTTTTGGTGTAACGTTTCAATTTTGAAACCTTATAGTTTCAAACTCCACCATGTTAATCGACAATTTAAATCTCTTTGCCGCATTTCAAGCTAGCACGGTCCGTAATATAGTGTTAAAGCAAAAACCATACATGTATGGTTCGTTTATGGTTAAAGTTAGCCGAAATTAAAAAGTCGATAATGCAGAACCATGGTAATGGCAGTGCGAAAGTTTTGAGCTGGATTCAAATTGTCGGTAATGCAGATTGTACTATCAAAATATTCCTAAGTGGCAAAACCTGCCTTCAGTTCCTCGCATTAAAATTGGATAAAATTAGCCTCTTCTAGAATGTTATGACAATAGCTACCGCAAGAATAAAAGTCAGTTTAAGTTTCTCGTGGGTTTCCCGTCTGGCAAAATTCGATTTTCATAAAAAACCTTTTGTTGTAGGTTGATGTGACGTTTATACTCTGGTTACTCCGGCTACCAAACTTGACCCTTCTCGTCTTCCAACGTTTATATCGCAAACCCGTTTGAGATTATAACCTGCGTCACGTCACATTTTCTTTAGAAATCGGACAAGGTTCTTTAGAATTTTGTGTTCTCATATTCGAAACGGCTAAAATAAGCTCGCATCGACTATTTCATCACTGGGAATTGTGAGTCTGGATGATCTGAACTATATACGCAATATAAATCTTTAGCATTTTTGCTCAGGTACAATCGGACTACTTTGGATAAAAATTCTCTTTCGGGATGCCTTCATCAAAAGCCATCTGTTCCAAACGATAAATAAAGCCATGGACATTTGTACCATCAGCGCTAGTAGTGAAAGAAAAATTTAATTTTTGATGTATTTTATACGTATTTTCCAGAGAAAAGTTGCGACGGAAACTACGAAAAGGTAAGACAGATCTTTGATGGGACACATTAATATTTGTTAAAAAGCCCTTCGGAGGGCTAAGCAGGGGGAGCGTATTAATCATCAAATTGGCGTTAGGTGCATTATTCGGATTTAAATTTTAGCGTGAGCTAATTTTTAAATACAAAATGTATAACGTGTATACACTGAAAAAAAAGCTTGCTGTTATTAACAAAAAAGATAAGTTAAATTTACAAGGAAATTGGGTTAAAACACAGCCTAGTTAGCGCTATGTAAATAAAGAAAAAATAAAATTGTAAATTTAACTAATTGCAATGTAACATCAGCTTAAAAATTATTTATAAAATATTTGTGAAATTCGCATAACTGATTAGTAAATTGAGACAAAATTTATGTAAATATGTCAAAGCACGTAGCGAATGTTTTACTTAGTTTTTTGTACAAATAGCAAAACACTACTGTTGATTTAACAAAGCAGCATTGCTTACTTTAAATAGTGCAGTTTCGAAAATAACATACCATGATTGTAAAATTATCAAAGCTTCGCTGTTAATACAACATTGCCGGTTTCTCAAATTATCATAGCCCCAATATTAAATTAACTTAGGGGTATTGTCAAATTTAGTTAGCTATTTTGTTAGAATTACTTGGCTGGACACTGAAATTTGGTTAGCTCGGATCTTAAAATGGCATAGCGATCTTATTAAATTGGAGTATCTTACAACGTAAAATTATGAACCTAAATAGCAAATTTTGAATATAATCTTTGAATAAAATAATTTCAGTTTATATGATAGAATTTTATTTATTTTTCATTAATTATTTATTATAATAGCATATAATATTTGTTTTAAAAATAAATAAGTGCATCTAGATCAATTTAAATAAAATATATTAATTCATACTCAAATTAAATGAATTAATTAATAAATTAATTAATTTATTAATTTTTTTAATTAATTAATTAATTAAGTAATATTTCAGTCTTTTTGAATAATGTACTTCGTGTAAGAATAGAAATAAATCAAAATTAATAAATTTAAACAAAATGAAATTAAAGTTAATAATACAATATTAATTCGTAATAAAAATAAAAATAAATTGAATTTAGGGAACATTTCATAATTAAGGTCGATTTTCCAAATAAGAAATCAAACAAATTACTGATGGTACTATTTTGTCGTGCACCGTCTTAATATTATAAAAATATATCTGAATAAAAAACCATACGTTATAGCAGGGCTCTGGATACTCCAACTTGAACAGTTGGTGCATTTTAAAACTGAGATCGACTGCTTCTAGAAAGCTACCGCATATGTATTTATATCCATCCACAAATACCATAAATTGAACCGCTTCGAATTTTTTACCGACTGATATTATTAATGGCTGTAATTTGCTACGTTCGTTTTGACAACATTTTTAAAGTTTGTCGATTTCTATGTGCATCTCAGCTATTGTTTCAGTGGACATCAGAAAGGATTTCTCGCTGTCTTTTATTGAAAACTTTCTCATCTTCTTCTTACCAGCTTTACTTTTGCTTCCCACTGATGGTGGAATAAGTGCGCTAAGCGCTTTTAAAATTTCCATATTGTATGAATCTATAATAATAATAGAATTTACAACAAAAATTAATTTCATTTGTTATTTTTATGGGTCATTATGGCATATTTTATTACGGAATATGACAAAACAACGTGTTTCAGCGCGGCATATGGTACGCCGAGGTTTATGGTACCCTTCAGCAATCTAATACGATATAATATAGTACACTATGTACTGCATGTTTCAAAACGGCATATTTTGTTTATTTTATTTTATTAAGAGAATGAAAATTCTATGAAGATAAAAATCATTTTAAATTTCATCTCAACCTCAATTGTCGAAATTCCTTATATGATTTCCGTCTGCCCACGTTTGTGTGCGCGCTATATAAATGGTCATTTTTATTAGGGAAAATGTTTTCACTATAAAAAAACTATATTTTTCTATCGTAAAACAATAAACTTTTCATTTTTATCTTCTTCCCATGTGTACCATATATCCCATATTGAAATATTCCGTTTTGAAATATGCCGTAGTGTACCTTATGCCCGAGTGTCATATTCTGTTTAAAATGCTGTAATGAATGAACCCCGATTTTCCTTTAAATATATGTATATTAGTGTGTGCGAGCGTGTATGTTCGCGTGTATGTTCGCGTGTGTATTTGTTGCGTATGTGCTTGTGTGTTTTGAGTTTTCATAATATACAAACCTGCGTTTACTTCATCCAATTTTTTAGATATTTCTACAAATGATCTCTTATATTCTTGCTGCTTGACATTAGTTAAGATTATTGATGGAATTTTTTTTCAAAAAATCGCTCCATTTCGAATAAATTGTTTGATGATTTGGGAATAGTGTTAAATAGTCAATATTTATCTGTAAGAATATATCAATTAAAATTTGAAGAAACTATCAGGCATTTAAATCATACCAAATCTGGGCCAAATGTATGTTTGTAAAGAGGCCATTCTTCAAATATATGAACAAATGATGAGTCATCATTTCCTATAATTTCGTTTACCCGATTTTTAGAACTCGCTTGCCATTTTTCCAACACTAAATCTCGAGAGCTTCTCATATTTTGAAGTTCAGTTTTAATTAGGTTGAAATTGTTTATGCTGAAGATTTGACCGTCTGAAATGTAACGAAAATTCAAATATTAAATTTTAAGGTATATCAATAATTGAATGTAACCTGAAGAATTTAATTTAAGTGGTTGGATTTTCTTTGATGAAATTGAAGTTTCCTGCGATTTACTGAAATTTATAAATTTACGTTTTTTGTACGGACATTTATTGTAGAGCTTCCCTATTGGTGGATAATGTCCTCGTCTTACAAAATAAGTGCACTGAAAATTAGTTAGTTAATTAATAATAATTAATTTTTGAATTTTATTAGCACAAAAATAAAACTTACCAAATTTTCTCCTGGAAAACATTGAACAATTGAACAACATAAAATTTACGTAACAGCTAAGTAAAATGCGCATTGTTTTAGTGAATTTATCTATGCATTGTCAAGTTTTACAATAAATAGGGCAAAATTTACTTAACTGCTTAAGTAAGATTAGCATTGCTTTAGGTGAAGTTATCTTCGCATAAATGTAACATTTTCCTAAAATTCGCTATTTATTTCTATATCATTATTACTTACCTGATATCTTAATTTGATAAAGGGATAGAGTAAATTTTGCTATTTGCTAAGTAAAATTAGCAATACTTTTCTTTAATTTATCTTAGTAAGCCTGACATTTGCTATTGCATAAGAAAACTTTACCAATCAGCCAAATAAATATATTTTACATGTCAAATTTTGAAACATTAGCATGGCAATGGCCAATTTTACTTATGAAATATCCACATTGCTTACGCTTGTTTAACAAAAAAATGGGACAAATTAACATTTTTAACTTTACATGTCAATATTCGTAAATAAAGCATAGCACTTTTTTTTCAGTGTAAGCGAGAACATGTTGAGCTGTTCAGTATTGGTGAGCGATGCTGTGTAGGAGGTCGCATGGTAAGGAAAGCAGTTTGTTTAGCCGATTGGACAACATTGTAGCCGAAAAGTTACCGATATAATTTAATTGGGCCATGTCATGGAGACACGCATTCGAGGTCTGTCTGTAATCCAGCGGGTATGGCCGCAGGCGCAGCTATAGAAAACATGACGTAGTGCTTTATTTTGTTTGCGTTGTAGCGTGGTTCTCTGCATTGATATGATTAGGTCATACCAGGCTGGTGATGCATAGGTGATGATGGGGGATTAGTTTGTATACTTGTAACTTATTTTTGAAATCCAGCACACAGTTACGGTTAACTATTGGGTAGAGGATTCTGAAGGCATTAGCCAATTGTTTACTGATTGATTTACTGTGGCTGTGATTTTTCGCCATTAATGGAGACGTCCACCGCCTTGCCGAATTTGTTTGTGTAGTTTTGGTGCGACTAGAAATAGACCAGCTGGGTTTTTCTGGCATTAATCCTGACATTCAAGTAGTCCACCAGCGTATTAAGGTAAGCTGCGATTCTGGAAGAACACTGGTCCTCACTGTAACTGCTGGAACATACATTTGTATCATCGGCATATGCTTGGAACCGGGTGCGATGCGATTTTTGTTGGTTTCAGAGTTCTCGATGCGATTTCTGTTGGTTTCAGAGTTGTGCCTATTGTTCACGCAGAAAAAAACTCTCTTTCTTCTAAGTACCAGTTTAGTAGTGCGATGAGCGCTGGATTAACACCACATTTAATTAGTTTGAATATGAGGCCCTTGTGCCATACCGAATCAAACGCTTACTGGATATTCAAGAATGCTATCGCCGTGGTCTTGCGACGTGACTTGAGTTCATTCAGTAGACGCATGATTGCGCCTGTTGTCGATCTATGGCAAATAAAGCCAAACTGCTCCACCGGGTTCAAGTGCTAAACCGCCGGCCAGAGTATTTGGTAGATCACTCTTTCCACCAGTTTACTGAGTACACACAACAGACTTATGGGCCTCGTGTTTTCCGGGGGGGGGGGGAGGGGCAGTTTTCCGGTTTTGGGAATTGCTACCACCTTGGAGAGCTTCTAACATTTGGGAAAATATCCATAAATCAGAATGGCATTTGTTATTTGTACCAGCTGTACGATAGCCGAGATTAGTAGATTTTTGATTGCCCCGTTAGAGATACCATCTACCCTCGGCGATTTTTAATGCAGGATCGATGACCGGGCCGTCAGAGCCTTCTAGCACCGTGTTTAGTTTTGTCGTTGGTTTTATAGTTCATTTATGTATGTTTGACTTGTCTGGGTCTACTTTTCTGAGTTTGTCGTTTATTTGTTCTTGGCGAAACTGACTGATTTTCTCGTAGATAAGCCTCGTGGTTCGGTTTATTAATTTATTGGTGTATATAGTGTCGGCCAGTAACGGTGTTTGTTTCTATAATAGTTCCTGAGTTTAATCAGCATGCGGCACATATTTATCCGTAGCTATATGCCTATGATTTTTGTGAGCTTGTCAACTCTTCGAACGATTTCCTCCGTTGATCCGATTGGCTTTCGTTGAGCGGAGCAATTTTGTGGTAAATGTAATGCCTATAGCAAGACCATTCTGCGTTTTTGTAGTCCAACATCCTAACACCGTCCGGACTTTGGGACAGGTCAAACCGATGCGAGGTATGAAATACTACTGGCGTATGGTCAGAGCAGAACTCTTTCACCACCGTGACGTTTTCGTCGATGTCCACTTCATTTGCCAAGGCCAAGTCAAGTACCGCGTTCCCACGTGTTCCCACAATGGGGAAGTGGATGTTGACGTTCCTAAATTGGCAGTATTCCGACAATGTCCGGCCGCTGCTGTTGATTTTCTAGCCGCCCCTTAAATGATGGTGAGCGTTAAAGTCATCACAAACGACTTTGCGTGAGTGAGTGCCAAGAAAACTGTGTAGGTTTTCGGCCAAAACTTTCCAAAAATAGGCAGAGACTAATACGAAAGAGT
Organism: Tipula helvola; assembly: GCA_963556165.1. Taxonomy (NCBI): domain Eukaryota; kingdom Metazoa; phylum Arthropoda; class Insecta; order Diptera; family Tipulidae; genus Tipula; species Tipula helvola. The sequence goes on along the minus strand of OY744481.1, from coordinate 382,436,090 downwards.
CGTCTTCCTCCCCCACAATTAAAGAGATAGCCACTAAACTGTCCCGTATATAGGCCCTCGGCTATGAATATTTTACATTGTCTCTGATTAGGATCGCCGTACCTCTAGCGAGTGCCGGTCGTTTAGTCTTGTCTCGTTTAGGCACACTATGCTAGGTTTGTGTTGGTTTAGGAATATCGATAGCTCCTGGCGAAGGGCAATATTGATTAGGCTATTGCAATTTAGGGTGACAATCTAAATTGCAGAATCTTTGGCATTTATGGCACTGCACTATGGAGATTTTTCTTTTATTCTCCCAACTGACCTTGTAGCCGCAGCGACCGTTGATCAGAGCTATGTTTGAATATTTGGTATCATGTGCGAACGACACCGTAAAACAGAGTAGTTTAATTTGCTTCTCCGAGCCGCCGTTCTCCTTGATGGTTTTGTTTATAGGGTACACATTTTGCACCGCTAGCGCTTTATTTGCTAAATCAGCTTTGATGTCTTCCGTTTCTGTATCCTGATGGATACCCTTCATCAACATCACTTTTAGCCTTTGGTTCTTTTGGATATACATGAAGAAGTGTACGTGTACCTTTTTGAGCTCCGCTACCAGCAGTTTGTGATTTCCCAGATTTGTTGCAAATATTATAGTGCTGCTAGGGTACACATTAAGCAGGGTGCCTGTAAATTTCCCTGTATTCCATTCGAGTAGGTTTATTTTCGACGAGTCGAAGCCTTATAAAATTATTGGTGGTAGTTTGGCGACTCTGGCTTTCCTTCCAGTGTCCATATTGACCTTGTCAGCAGGTACGTCTGACTCTAGTCTATTGAATTGCCCGCCAGTTAAGCTGCTTGGGACGACTGCATTGTCGACGATACGAGGAAATATTCCAAGAAGACGCCAAATCCCTCAATGATAGAGCAGAAAGAATACGATTGGTTTTGCGCAAGCTGGGCGCAAATTCTCATGACAGATTCAAAGACATGTTGCTTCCGAAATCTCCGAAAGATTTTTCATTCGCTGAAGTCGTGAAGAAATTGAAAAACGCTTTTGGACGACAAGAATCGGTGTTCAATACTCGGTACAAGTATCTTTAAGCCACAAAGAGTGGGAATGGGAACACAGATTTTGTCACAGATGCAGCACTAGTAAACCGATAATGCGAAGAATTTAAGTTGAAAGAGCTAGACGATAACCAATTTAAATGTCTAATGTTCGTTCGCGGATTGCAATCTTCACAAGACGCTGAAATTCGAACATACCTTCTCGCAAAATTAGACGGGGAGGAAGCAAATGAACAATCACTGGAGAAACTCATCGCCGAAACTCAACGCATTTTGAGTCTGGTGGAAGTTCCAAATCTCAACCAGTCATCAACGCCATGAAGCAGACAACCTTAAAATAAAACAAAAGACTCAGCCCAGGTTAAAAAACAAACAACTGGGCCATCCAGACCATGTTGGCTCTGCGGTGGTATACACTTCGTTGGAAACTACAAATTTGCGACAAGTGCAACCAATGCCATAACATAGGGCATAAGGTCGGTTATTGCCAACTAAATAAACCGCGAGTTTCGACATCCAACAAGCCGAGTAATCAGCCACGAATACTGGTTCTACGTGTCAATGGAATCATCAACGGAAATAACCATGGCGACATAACATCCCGACGAACATACATAAACGTCGAGATTAATGGAACCAGCGTGAAACTATAGATCGGCACAGATCGGATTTGACCATAGTATTAAAGGAAGCAAGGCAAACTCTGGGATCACTTGGAACAACATACAGCCCTATATGGGCATAAATCGGCTTCAAAAGGACAGCGTCCCCATTATCGCAGAATTTGACTGTAAAATGGGGACTAAAAGCATCGGGCAACTATATTCTGGTAAATGTTTAGTCACAAATATTACAGTGCTTGTTGTTTTAGCCATAGATTGGATCGAGCGTTTTCGTATTTGTCAATAAAATCAGAACATGATGTGTTCATTACGGAATTGAAAAATGAATCGCAAATCATCTTCAGCGAAACACCAGGGAAGTGTTTAAAGGCTAAATCGATTATCCACCTAAAGCCAGACGTCCATCCTATATACCGACCGAAACGGTCCGTGTCATTCACTGAATTGGAAGGAGTTGAATCGACATCATTTCGCCGATTGAGTACTCAGAATGGGCAGCACCCATCGTCGCAGTCAAACGCCCCAAAGGTCGCATATGCGCCGACTACTCAACTGCGTTAAATTCATGCATAGAGACAAATGCATATCCACTTCCAAGACCAGAAAAAATGTTCGCGCAGCTCGCTGGCAGTAAGATATTCAGCAAAATCGATTTGTCGGATGCTTACTTAAAAATCGAAGTTGACGACAAATCAAAGCGATTGCTGCCAATCAACACACACAAGGGACTTTTCACATTTAATCGTCTGCCTTTCAGAGCGAAATCCGCCCTCGGCATTTTCCGGATGAGAAGACTCACAAAACAATCCTCAAACAACTGTTATACGTCAACAATCTTTAAACGATTAGAAGAATACGGATTCCGAGTGAAGTTGATGGAATATAATTTTTCTTGCAACGAAATTAATTATTTGGGAATGATCATAAATAGCCAGAGCATCACTACAGATCCATCAAAAATTTTTGCAATAACCGGTACCTAAAATCGTTCCACAGTTGCGATCATTCTTAGAAGCATTCGACAAATGCATGAATTATGAGCTCCATTAGACCGGCTTTTGAATACAAATGTGAAATGGGAATGGTCACTCGAATGTCAACAATCATTTGACAAATTCAAACGCATCTTCGCGATCTTCAAACATTTCCTGTCAAAATCTACGATGATGATAGCAACACAAATTAGTCTTCAATTATATCCAGTGTAACGATTGGCTGAACTATATCGTCTAATAAGGACGATTTTTTATTTTCGGCTGGGATAACCCAGATCCACTCTGCATTACCGACATTTTAGTTTACGCTGATGTTATCAGTATCCTTCCATAAAAAGCAAATATTTTTTTTTTTAAATACACAAATCAAATTCTACGAATTCCATATTATCCTTTGCGACAGCCAGTATCGTGTAGAATTAACTTTACTGAATACGTGACACAAACCCCTCCACCTAAAAAAAAATTTAATTTACACTCCAACAATAATTTAATAAAGAAGGTTTATTCCCGTGAAAATTTTTGGCATTCTAAACACAATTTCGCATTACATCGAGACAATGTGGGCTTTTCATTTCAATTATATAATTGCAAAAGTTACCTGTACCTACGAAAAAAAAAATTAAATTCACTTCGCACAACACCTTTACCTCAACAGTTGTAATTTTTTTTTTTTTTTTTTTCAAGAATTTATACGTTTTGTGATTTATAAACTCTCTTGTGTGTCGTCTTTTGTATTATGTACGTAGTGCGACATTATTTATTACAATTCGAGATTTTTTTTTTTGTCTCGATAAGAAAATCTCTCAAAATTTATTTTTCTATACCGTGCAATTTAATTATTTACTTTATACGCTATTTCAAATATATTTTACTAAATCGTAAATCATTTTATTCTATATCGTTTCAGGTTATGGTGGCATCGCACCAAGGACGCAATGGGGTCGAATAGCTGCACTGGTGTACGCTCTATTCGGTATACCAATCATATTGTTATATCTGTCGGCAATGGGTGAAGGATTGTCGAATGGGATGCGTTGTATATTTCGGCGGATACGTTCATCATCATCGTCCCAGTCATCGGCGTCGGCAACATCGAGCAGTAATTCTAGTTGTAATAGTAGTAGTAATAGTGTAAGTAATAATAAGGTGCCGCCACCGCCAAACGTTCTCATGGACACGAACGAGAAACGGCCAAATAATTACAATTCAAATTATTGTACGAATGGGAGCAGCGGTGGCGGCAATAATCGTGAAACAAAAAGTAAATCAAAACATTCTAGTTTTAATCGGCAACACGTACATCATCATCATCATCATTCACCGACTGTACCCATCTCAATATGTATCATGATATTGATTTGTTATATTACTCTGGGTGCGGTCCTATTCCATAAAATTCAGCCGTGGGGTGTACTCGAAAGTTTGTACTTTTGTTTTTCATCCTTGGGCACAATAGGTTTCGGTGATTTATCGCCTAAAGGTAATTTATCGCAGTATGTCGCCTCCGGGTACATACTAATCGGTATGGCTGTTGTAGCAATGTGTTTTAGTCTAATACAAACGGAATTAATACTGTGGCTACGAAAATTTGGTGTACAAGATACTGTATTGTCCGCATCTATGGACGATGTTGCCCTAGTCAGTGTGACCTCGATACAGCAGCAACAACAAAAATCTTGACCCCGGCCTAATGATTTTTTTGGCAATGAAAATACCGGTTCACTCGTCTCAACGACAAATCATTATAATTCATTGCCGAGAAGATCATCGTCGGGAATCAATAGTAGTAGTATAGCGGGGATCAACACATCACATCATCATAATCCATTTCAACGGAATACAATGGCACGCCGGTCGACTGGAGTTTTAGATAATCATATGGAATATTTTGTACCGCGCAGTATAAGCGAATTTAATTTATCCGGTGTTGGTGATTTGGCCATACTACCACCGAATAGTATGAATAAACGGGGACCCGTGAATCAAGGGCCGCATCATATAATACCGCTACCACCATCGGCGCACAGTACCCTAATACAAATGCCAAAAAATCGTGAAAAAATGGTAACGTTCGAGGATGAATCATCACCGACGTCGAAATGTCCACACGGGATGCCGACAACGCCGAGGAAGGGTCAAATCGTGAATGATGTGTTTATGTGACGAGAGGGTGGATGAGACGAACCAAATGATTTCCCAGATCCGGGGGAAAGTATAAAAGTCTAGCAGTAAAGGAAATTTTTTGTTTTGTTTTTTTTTATTTACCTCCCACCACTATAAATTTGTACATAGTTTAAAAATAATTTATAAATGGTACGACTGTATATAAGAAAATATGAGGTTTCATTAAATATTGAGGGTTTTGTATGGCTGTAGGTTTGTTTATATAAAAACCACGAGTTCCGCACAATATAACAATAAAACTACATATACACGATAATCAAACAATAACAAATACATATACATACATATATAGTAGACTAGGCAGAATTATTGCAATAAATTATTATCACGGTGAAACAATGCAAAAAATTAACTGGCAAAATCGCCAATTTATTTGGCATTCACAATAAAATTGTTTTTTTTTGTGCAAAATTGGCGATTAACAACAATTCAGATCCAATAAATAAAAAATGTATATTGGATTTTGTTGTGTGTGTGTATGTGTGTGTGTGTGTGGGTGAACACCTTCCACCAATGAAAAGGTGGTGGTGTCGTAAATTATCCTGTTCAATTGAACGAGAGACTATTATTTGAATAATAATTGCGATGTACGAGCAATTTGTGGTATGTGGAAGGATTTTATTTGCAATATTTTCACAGTTTTGGACAGTAAACTAAATTATTCGGATTTGCATAAATTATTGAGCATAATTGGTGGTTTATTTGTTTTATGTGTTTTTGTGTACCTGGGCAAAATTTAAAATTTTTATAATCCTTTGAATATTTGTGTGCAGGCGTTTCCTGTGATATTTCGAATTTCTCAGAAAGCACTCAGAAAACAGAAAATATTCGATAAACCTGAATAATTTCCAAATATAATAACGGAATGACTCAAATGTGTAGCTGATGAGATCTGGTAGGGAGCTGAATGTAGGTTCAACCTGTGAGAGATAAACGTTCCAATCTACTTGTTTTTAGTTAGAATGGTTGATGATGGAATTTGTGTAAAACAAATTGGCTTCCTTAATCTGTAAAAATTGGTTCTGAAACTGAAAACGAATTTAAAATGTATTTCTCTACGAATTGAATTAGTTGGTAACATAGTCATCGATATTTGCGACCAATAAAAATTCCTGTATATAGCCGAGGCATGTTGTCCTGATCTAGTCAATAACTGTGTCAAACTTTGGGGGATTAGCAATTTTCACCTACAATTTAAAGCCCTGAATTCTTAGTTACCACCTGGTTACTATAACACAGGCTGAGTTTCGTTTTTGTAGCGCAATACTTGCTTTAAGAAGGATTGAGCTCATGGGATTAGTAAACGATGTGATGTTCTCCGTCGCCATGTTTTTTAATCACCAACCGAATCCCTCACTCAACCCTAATCCAACTTCAAATCAACCGCAAACCCAACCTTCAACTAAATCCTTAAATAATAGCCAACACAATCTCAAATAAATTTCTAACTGAATCCTAAACTCCCGCAATAATCCGTTTAACCAAATCGCTTCCTGCGTGGCCAAAGTTAATGCCATATATTCAGTCTCAGTTGTTGACAGTGCCACTGTGAGTTGTTTTCTGGAATTCCAATATATCGGACCGTTTTGATATGTGAAAACATATCCTGTAGTTGAACGTCTCTGGTCCAAATCGCTCGCCCAATCAGCATCAGAGAAAACGGTTAAACTGTTGTCACCAGTCTTTCTGAATTTCAATTTAGCCGTTGCGCTTCCCCTTAAATAACGAAAAATTCATTTAACTGCTGTCCAATGAGCCTATGTCCAGGGTTATTGTTGAATCGACTAGCTAAATTCACGACATAATACACATCTGGCCTGGAAACTTGAGCTGCAAGCAATATACTTCCTACAGCTAACTGATATTGCACTTTAGCCATTTTATTCCGTTATTTTTCTGTGCTTGTACAAAATTTCGTTGAAAATTTTGATTGATGTATGATATTATAACGAGACAGCATCCTGTTAATATATTGTTCTTGGTCAATCCAAATCAGACCATTCTTGCTTCTCTCCCAAATCTTTCATTTTGAATGTCGACATCAGATTTTCTTTAAGGTTCCGTTTCATCTCTTTGTCATTCGTGAATATTATCAGGTCATCCACGTAAACAGAAACAAACATCATCTTACTTTCACTAACTTGGTAATAGATGCACGGATCAACTTTGGATTTGGCCTAACCACACTTTAACAATCCGTTATCAAATTTTATATTCCAGTTCCGGCTTGCCTGTTTTAAACCATGCAGTGATTTTCTGAGGCGACACACTTTGTTGCCTTTTGCGTAACCTTCCGGTGGCGTCATATAGATCTCCTCATCACGATCTCCTTGTAAAAACGCCGTCACGCGATTGCAATTAGCGTCCTAATTGAGCTATACATAACCACCGGAGAATAAGTTTCTGCGTAATCAATGCCTTTCTCCTGACAACATCCTTTGATTACCAGTCTCGCCTTTTACCTTCTGATCTTTCCAGTTGCATCCCTCTTGATTTTGAATACTCATTAACAATTGGTCGGCTTTCTATTTGGTGAAAGATCAACGAAACTCCAAGTGTTGGTTTCTTGTAGCGAACTGTATTCACTACACATAGCCTCTCTCCATTTTCTCTATCCGCACAGTGTAAAGCTTGGCTGACAGTGAGAGGATAATTCATTTGGATTAAATGCACTTTGTAAGTCAGATAGTTATTACATTTTACTGGCTTAGGTTGTCTAGAAGAACCTCTAACTTCGCCTTCATCCATGTTGATCTCGACTGTTTCAGGAGGCACATAATCATCAGTTATTATTTCATTCTCAGATTCTTGTTCACTGGTCATGTAAAATATATCTTCGTTATTCACTTCATCAGATGACGTAGAAAAGATGACGTAGAATCTCCGATATCATTATTATTCAAAATCAATTCTTCCGGGAAAATGTCTAAATATGAGGAACTGACTGATTCTGACAGTATATGTTCTTCAAATCGTTGATTCTCATGAAAAACTACAACATGACTGATAGTAATCTTTTTTGTATCAGGGTCATATATACTCTGTAGGCCTTCGATACTTCGCTGTAACCAACGAAGATTCCTTTCTTCGACTTTGCGTCAAATTTTTTCCGTTTTTGTTTTGGGATATATACTCAACATACGCAACCAAACACTCGAAAATGCGACAAGTTCGATTTTTTCCCCGGCCACGCTTCTTCTGGGGTCATTCCATTAATAACCCTACACGGCGAACGATTAGACCATAAAGTATCGTGCACCTTCAATCGAAGCACATTCTATTGGCCCTCATAACTCAGAATGAATTAAATCCAGTTTTTGATTTGCTCGAACTGAAATATCCTTAAATGAGAGACTTGTCTGTTTTCCCATCAAGCAAATTGAACATCTATCGTGGGCTGTTTGATAAAAACTAACACCTACTGCATGTCCTGATTTCAATTTCATCAAACTGTTGAAATTCAAATGTCCCATTCGCCGATGCCACAACATATTGACTGATTTCGATGTCTGAGTACTGGGTATCATGGCCAAACTATCACTCGGCCAATTAAATATGAACAATGAACATATTGTATTATTTTCATGTTTTGCTGTGATGACTACTTTGTTGGATTGATCATAAACATTGCAGCCGCCTTTATCAAACACCACCTTTTTACCACTTTTTACTATTTGGCTAACAGATAAAAGGTTTGCACATAAATCTGGAACAAACATCACCTTTTTAACATTGACAACACTTCCAACATTTCTGACAGTCAGGCCTCAGTCATAACCGCGTTATTTGATGCTGAAACTGTGCTGAAGCTCCTGAATCAATATACCACTCTGTAGATTTCGAGGTTGCACTCAGAAACGATGCAAACAAAGTGTTTTTTCATTCTGGGGCTTTGTAAACCGTTTCTCTGGACAATTAGACGCATAACGACCAAATTTGTTACAATTGTAACATCGAATGTATTTCTTGTCCCGACCTTTTGACTTAACCTTCTTGATAACCAATGCTGCATCACCTGCCATAGATTCACTCTTGACATCTTGCAATATTTTGTTTTTAACTGAATCGGCATAAATCCCGATTCCGGAAGCCTCAATGCCCATAATCATCGGTCTATATTCATCCGGTAGACCCGATAATAACAAAGTGCCAGTCCATTCATCCGTCACAGTCAATCCTACTCCAGTTAACCTGTAAGCGTATGTAACTACTTTATGCACATATTCCTTTTCGGAACTACAATCCGTTAATCTCGTTGATATTATGCTCCTGAGTAAACCTACTCGCCTAAATAAATCATGAAAGATGAGGTAATGAGAGAAGACTTTAGGTATTAACGCTGAGAAACGAGACCTTTGCTTCATCTATATCGTTCTGCAGAAATTTCAAAATAAGATGATAAATAAGATGCCCTGCTCTGAAAACCTGTGATGTATTCAGTACAAATTAATGCCAGGGAAATTATCCACCGTGACGTATCATACTGAATAACGCCCACCGCATTAAATTGTAATGAACCATATAGACTGAATGACTGCGCGCAGTGCGTTGAACTAAAAATAGAACAAAGGATGGAATTTATTGTCTAAGCTCGGGTATGTTTCATATATCTAATAATTGTCCATGGTGACATCCCAACCATGGTCAATCATCAGCGCGTCACACAAATACTGAAGTGATGGAAGGGTCGGAGGCATCCTTAATTGCTAAAGCGTATACCTGAATAAACTAAACTAACGCGTAACAACTGTCGGATTCCAATTAGTGGTGTAGCTTCGACTGCCATCATCAAAGGTTGAGTAACACTTACCATTACATCTCGTAAGATGCCAACTTTGTTACATATGTGGATATTTTCATTTTGAATCAGCCTACATCATGATTACTTAAACTGAATGCTGCAGTGACAGATATCCGGTGGATATTCTTCTTCACACATCTTACAAATGGAGTTCAATATTGACCAAACGTTACGCATATTTTAGGAGCTAGTGGTTCCATCTCAAGAGGTCTTAACACTTGAACAAAAATATTCTGAAGGTCGCTTTTTGGTAAGACTCCACTTCGCGAAGGATACTAAACGATTAGAGTTAACGATGATTTTCAACGCAGCAAGTTCGCCACTACACAAATTTGTTTCAAAGTCACAAGTATTGCTTACTTCATTATTAAGTGTTTACCAAGACATGATGTTAGTAGGCCTAGATGTATAATGTGACCACAAATTGTTGAGTATTCACTTTGATACGCAAAAGGATACAATTAAATTTCATGTTACCGAGTTATCCGAATCGCATCTGCCCACACGAATTAAAGTCTGCTATCCGAATGCCCCATCTTTACGATCCGCTTTGATGGCTAGCTTCCGCATCTTGAATGATGTTGGGGTGACTATAAAAGCAATCTAAAGATGCCTGGGGTGACTATAAAAGCAATCTAAAGCAATTAGAGAAAATCAACATATCATGCCCTGAACGACTGAATTTTACGGACTTGTAGAGGCAAGTACCACTGCTTACGCTGCGGTGCTCCACTACAGAACAGTTGACGAATTTTCAAATATACACGTTCAATCATGCTTTGTGAGTCGTTATTCGGTTACTCACCCTTAAAAGTTATTGAGCAGGCGTTGAATTTTGTCGAATGCATGTGAAACATCTCGAAATGGTCCGTTTTGCCACTAATTTTGCCTTAATGATCCAAAATATTTGTCGAGTGTGATACAATAATGTTTGCGCTCCTCGATGCAACTAATGACGTGATAATATCGGAATATTACATCATATAATTCCAAACCTGTCCAAGAATACTTGATCGCGAAACCTGTCCCTTAAATTGCCAAACTCTCTTCCTCTCAACTAACGCATAACTTTGAACTGCAATATCTGATGATTCGCAACAATTTCATATATGAGTTGTGACGATTTATTAGACAAACAATTTACGTTGTAACTGGATTACGTTACAAGTACATATATGCTGATGGTCCTTCCGTTCAATTAGCTCAACTTAAGAAAAATTCAATACGTAATGCTTAAAGTCGAGAGATGCCGTAAAAAAAGTTGGCCCATGCCACTTAAAACGAAATCTGCAATATTTTCCTGACTTTTCACATGATACCGTTATGAACGGGTCCGAGTGTCCTAATACATGCCAGGACTATAGTTGAGTGTGACCCTAAGCATGTTTTATCAAACTGATTTTGTCGTAGATTCGAGAAAATAAAAGCACAATTCAAGCCGAGGAATAGTCTGATGCTTTAGAGGTGCAACCCAACTCTTGGCACATAATAAACTTCTTGTAAAATTCCCATCGCGATTAATGGCTCGAATGTAAATGTAGGTCCCATACGCGGTTTGATTAGTGTCTGCGAAACCATGAAGCTCGAGAACTTGCGGCTGTTTGGAATGATACAATAGTCAATGCTAACTGACTGAATAGAACGAAAGTCATCCAGAAATTCATAAAATTAATTTAGCAAGTCTGGCAACGGTATTTGATCCCATGAAACCTGTTGAAGCCAAAGTTTTCTCAAAAAGATTTTGGCTCTGATGACTACAGGTGATGCGAGACCCAGAAGGTATCTCGCGCTTTGTCATAGGCTTTCTGTCGCTAATGTCATGGAATGAGAATATAAGCGGTCGATGGAAAGGCCTAAAGCATGAATAATTGTATTAGGGCTCAATTGATCTAGATCAGCAAACTTCCTTAATCTAATTCCTGTGGTTAAAAGCTCGCATAACTGGTTCTTTACTTCGATAAGACATTCGATGTCATTATTTCCTGTCACGCATCATCGACATAAAAATCACGCAATGCTCTTCGCCATAAGAAAAATCGGTTACCTTCATCAATGCCGATTTGATTGAGAACGGCTGTTGTGAGATAGGCAGCTGGTTTAACATCATAAGTAACGGTAGCGAGTTCTTAAGCTGCAATCGGTTCGTCTACAGACTTTCTGTACAAGATTCTCTAAAATCGCCGATGTTTTCCCTCAATTGACAGAAAGCGGTTTAGCGCGATGTTCTTCGATTCACCAAATGGTTGAACGTTGCTCCGCAATGTTAAATTTACAATGTACTTTCTAAACAAAATTATCTTGACACTCAACTTGTTCCTAGGATGCATGTGTTTTTGATGTGATGGTATTAAGTCTCCATAATTTCGACACCAAATTATGGAGATCATCGTCTGCGATTCCTGATCGATTTTGCCAGCAATGATTTAACTGAATTCGGTTACGTAGAAATTTTGATGCACTGTTGTCTGAGAAAACCGAAGAAGTATTGAGCGCCAATCAACGGTTCATCGGTGATGGCAAATTAAATCATGAATCGGCGAATTGAACATTATTAGGTATTTCGATACCTTCAAAATGCATGCGATGGTTTAGCAATCGGTCCGTAATTGTTGATAACACAAACAAATTCTACAATATATTCAGACTACAATTGTTGTTGCGAGACTTGATTGTAGTTTTTACTTAGTGCTTGATTTACACGGAGATTGTGTCAATATACCAGGTGATGTTTGCATCAAATTGTTCTCCTTTGCTGTATCTAGAAGCGCACAACAGAAATTAAATTTACGCCGATGATAACAATACGCTTTTATCAACTGAAGCAATGTGAAATATACAGCCCGTTGAATTGTTTGGTTGTGTTTGACCCATGCCACTTGCTAACTGCCGGTTGTAGTGCTTATTGTACGACATTATTCATGACGGTGCTGACTGCTTTTGGTAAAACTCGTGCAGTCTTTTCCTATTTACAAAAAGCACGCTAATGCAAAACCGTTTCGCAACACAAACGGATGAGATTTATGCCTTACACGGATGATTTAAATGCCAATGTTGTAAATTCAGTTATCAGTTCAAACTGCATTGCTTTAGAGGGAAAATCCGCAGTAATCAGTGCCGGGAATATGTCTTTTGAATTGTAAAGCGTCACATATATAAATTTCATGACAGTTGAAGCATTGTACTGGGGGATTTGCTGGTAAAATTTGTATGTGCCTTTATTTATCGCTGAATAATCTTGACGAGTAACAGCTACAGATTCGGTATAGTTGCAGTTAAGATAATTTTAGCAAAAAATCGTTCATGAAAGGAGCGTGCTTAGAGTAACTTTGAAATTATTATTTTTGGTTGTTCATCCTATTTGGCGATAATATGGAAACTCTAGTTAGTAGGCCTTGATTTTTGAATTGGTTTTCGTTTTGTTTTTATTGCAATTTTGACGTTTGATTCTGACGAGAGAGGAGAAAGGAAACCAAATAGTTTTGCATTTCTAATGGCGTGGGGTTTGGGAAATCGTGGAAATGTATGTTCCATATAGCACGCAGCAATTGATTTATTCTACTAACTGTTTTTATTTTTAGTTGATTTTACTTGGATATGCAGCTGTTATGACTATTATAATGGTACTGATTTTAATACGTGTTATTGGCCGACCATATGTACTATCTGGTGGTCCATATAGTCCAGTAGTTTATCGCCGTTATTTGCCTTTCTCTAGTTATATTGAAATGACATACCAATTAATAGATTCAACATGGAATACGGAATTTTTGCCACCAGAAATTGCACCAAATTAGTGTGAGGTCTTGGGTATGCCAATTTATACAATATTTCAAGTTTTTTTTAATTATGTTGAGTTTATGTTTTACTAAACAATAAAAAATAAAAAAAATATTTGCTAAATTAGCATGAATTTATTTCTCTAGTTGTACTCAACCCGAATTGTATATTGGATATTCCCAAGAGTGTGTTTAATAAGCCCCCAGGACCATTAATTTTGACACCACTGCAACCAAAATTGTCTATAGTGCGGTAGACTAATCGAATCTTCTGTTTACGGTAACAGAGGTCAACCCCTTTTTGCGGTATACTACAAATCATATGACTGGACAAGATCAGGAAACTTGATGGGCCGAATCACCTGACAATCAGAGTCACTATATTAATCCGGCTCAAAAATATGCCGCCAGCCAAGATCATTACAAATTGGTAAGTGAAAAATCAACATTCAATGGTCACTTCGGGAACTATTTTGGGAGCCTTCTACTTCACTAGATGCATCCTTGTTTGTTGTTGTAGCACTGGGAACTCAGTGAGTATGTATCCGGATGTTTCTATCTCTTACTCTTCTTCTCGAGGTGGTCCTTGTATTGTATTTTGTTAGTTCTCCATATAGGACTTCTAGAATCGTTCTGATCAGCTCTACAGCTTCTTTAGCCGTATTCGTATCAAAGAAAATCAGGACCTGTTTTGATTGTCGTAGTTTTGGGATAGCTGCCTTGAACGGCCTGCACCAAAATGGTAAAAAATACATCGGTACATGACCTCAACTCAAGCTAACTTCCAACTCAACCAACAACGCCCCCGCAAATAAATGCTCAATTCAACCCTAAACTCAACTCCGAACTTAACCCTTATTGTGTCCATAAAATTAATTAGATCCTAGATCAAACTCTAACTCGAACCCCAACTCAACATCAACTTAACCCTAAACTCAATGTCCAACTGAATTCTCAATTCAATGCGACTCGAATAACCACATGAACTCAACTCAAAAAAACTCAACCGAAGCTAACTTCCAACTAAACCCTCAACAGAACCTCAAGTAAATTCCGACCTAAACCACAGATTCTTACTCAACTCAATCCCAACTAAACCCCAATTCCTAGTTCACCTTAACGCGACCTGCAACCTTGCCCTTTAATCAACCCCAAACTTACGTCCAAGTGTTGATGTGGGAGTTAACTCTAATTCCACCCTTAATACAATACATAAATAAATCTCCAGCTGAACTACTCACTAAACTCTAACATAATATCAACTCAACTCCAACTCTTCCCCAACTCAACTTCAAACTTAAACCCCAACTCAATCCTAAATCCAGCACATTTAGAAATTGCTCAACTGCTCGCTAAACCTTAACCCAACCGCAAATCAACTCCAATTCAACTTCTATTCAACCAGTAAATGGAACATATATCCACCCTCAATTCAATTTCAAATTCAACCCCCAAATCAATCCTTAAACCAGCAAAACGCGGTTTTGTGTCAATTGATATGGCAGGTGCCCAACCCTCTTAACGTATAGCTTCTAAAAGTTTTTCAATTCTACGAAGAAACCGATTGGCGAAAAAAATTCCAAGTCGGATAATTTAGTTCTCGAGATACCATTCCTATACAAGCAGATGACAGATAATTTTTTCTGCGTTTTTGGACTCGGAAATGTTCAAAGCGTCGAGAAACGTGTTATTGGACCAACAAACCGTTTGGCCAATTTTCACCGGATTTCAATAATTTGGTACTTTTGAACCGAAGTAATCACATTTTCATCTTCTAATCCAAATTTAATTTCAGAACGTTTTAAGCTTTTACATTTCTCTAACAGTTCAATTGAATTTCAGTTGTACATGTGTGTGTGTATAGCCTTGAGTAAATCGACACAATTAAAAAATTTCGCTTAAAAATTTGATTTGGCTGGGGCGAACTGCCAGCATTGCGAGACTAACTTTGCTCGTTTTACTCTGTCAGAAGTTGCAACCTATCATGCATCTGCGTGCGTCAAAATCATCTGGACTTGTTGGGGTAAACGCGACATCCACAACTGCTGTAACGTTTTCTCACTGAACTCACTATCGGCGTTTAATTTGAATTCGCTACGTGGTTAAATTTGTATTGGTCATCACCGCTTTTACCAAGTGTGTGTGTAGCCTTGAACAAATCGCCACAGATATATTAAAACCATAATAACATTTTTGAAGGGCCATGGAACCTCCACAATTTATTCAAATCGTGGTTTTTCGAAGAGGTTATATGAGTACTTGGGCGTTTTCCATAAATCCCATTTTGTACTAAAACATGAAGCAAAGCAAAATACAATTAATGTATTGGCCATGATTCTTGTTTGTGCATAATACACGTATAGGACTTCAAGTTTGGACAAAGGAAATAGATAAGCTTTCGTTTCCAGAACTGGAAAAATTCGAATCCGGTTCCAATTGTTTCCTAGGGAAGAAGCACTATAGTGCTTATGTATACTATACATAATACAGTGTCGCTGAAAATATTGACAAACTCGGGAACTCTAGTAAGGAAGGGCACTCCAACTATTTAGCTATATCTAAAGCGTAGATTTTATGAAGACAACGAGCTTAAGCAATTGTATACTAAATTTATGGCTAATTATTTACAGTTAGGACATGACACTTGTTCGTGAACCCTCTCAAATAAAAACTTTCATTAGAAAGAGTTTTTTTAGCTCAACTCCACACCAAATTTGGGTCCTAATTCAATGTAATGCCATATTTGCCAATAGTTGGGAAATTTCTTTAGAGAATTTACGAAATAGTGCAGCCAATTGATGTGGGTTGTCTTCCACTATGACTGGCGCTAGCTGGGTTTATTCAAAAGGGTCGTGTGTTGTTACTGTACTCCTCGGTTTTGGTTTATTCAGCACCCGGATGATTCGGAATCTCAGCGTCTCCAATTTTTTGACTAAAATTGAATGGTAGTCTTCTTTGAAGTAAGGCATAGTAGCTTCTTCTTCAGGCGTGGCGTCTATTAATAGTTCTTGAAGCAAATGCTCAATTGGTTTCATCCTTGCATCGAGTTTGTACAGGTTGTGTTGCAGTTGATCGAGGCTGCTTTCAGCTTCTAAAAGATGTTCCGCCTCGTCCATTGTTCTATAACACAAACGCATTTTCACGTCTTGAGCTTTATAAATTCGGCTGAATTTATATTCCTCCATTGCCAATATTTCGCGGCGTCAATATGAAGGTCTGCAAATTGACTATTGGGTTTGTGTTGAGTCAATTTGGTTTGTGGTACCCCGTGACCTTTTGTCGTGACACGAGATTCGAGAATTGTTTAGGCTGTTCTCACTTTATATTAATGTCGATTGACGTTCCGGATATTCACCAATCTGGATTGAACACTTGTTATACCCGATGTAGCTATATATGCAAGGCGTATTTGTTGTATATGGATTACGTCGAATTATTCCGAGATGTGCCGGTTGATCCAAGGCTATCCGCCGATTGTTAGTGGCTCGTGGATAAGCGTAGTGTTTAGCGTCAGTTTAATGGTTCCTTAACGCTGGATGTGTATTTATTTTGTGATACACAAGAAGTGCTTTTTGACAGCTTTATCCCGCCGGTTTATGTTTGGCGTACTTGGTAAATACAATATCTTGTTGTTTTATGGCTCGAAGGACCAATGTAAAATTCCCAACAATTTTGATTAGTTTGTAAGACTGATCTGCTGAAATTTCACAAACCGCAAACTTTTTAAATCAACCTCCATTGGAGTTATAAACCTTTGAATAACCTTGAAAAAAACAACCGATTTCTATGAGGTATTTTTATTCAATTTGGTCCTTTGCAATTTATTTGGACTAGTTTTTGAATATAACATCAATTAAGTGGCCGCCTTTATTGGCCAAAGCAAAATGTGCCTTTTTTGCTGCGTTTTCGAATGTTTGCCTTGAGTTCGTCAATGGTCTGAGGCTTACTGGCGTCCACTTTTTATTTTAAATAACCTCACAAAAAAAGTCCGAAGGGGTCAAATCTGGAGATGTGGGTGGCCAGGCAATATCGCCTCTTTTTGACATCGTGCGTCCAGGGAATATTCGTTGCAGAAACTGAATTGTTTGATTTGCAGTATGGCATGGCGCACCATCTTGTTGAAACCAGTAACCGTCAAGACCTTTTCCACGCATTTGCGGGCAGACATAATTAACCAATATCTACCGATATTGATTTCTTTTCTCTCAAAAAATATGGCCCAATGATGGTTTTGGCCCAAACTCCAAATGTGGTAATCTTGCTTATTAACGCTACCAGAGAGTGTGAAATGAGACTGGTCGGCATTCGAGCATTCGAGCGACTGTTTCACCATATGACGGTCTGTCGGCAATATTCTTTGTGTTAATTGCATTTTACTCGGAAACAAATGCAAATCATCTTTCAAAATGCGCCGCAAAGTGGTTCCACTGATGCCAAAACGCTGAGCGCGGCAATGATATGACACTTATGGGTTCTGGGCAATGCTCTCTCTGACCGCGTCAACCAGCTCATTGGAACGTCTTGGTGATTGATGAACGGCATATTGGCGATCTCTCACTGTCCCGTGCTCAACAAAATTCGACATCAAACCACGAAAAGTGCAGTCAGACGTTGCCTATTGGCCGCGATATTTTCGATGATATGCACATTGAGTTAAAGCAACTGAACGACTATTTTCAATGTACAGCGTCGCTATTTCGGTGCGTTATTTCGGTTTGAAGCGATTCATTTCATTCTTTTAATTTTTGGTTAGTTTATCAAATAAGTATTATTAGTTTTATAGATAACTCTATAAAATTGGTCAGTCTCATATGGCCTAGAGCTAAATAGGAGACTTTAATAGTTTTACTCTACTTCTTTCGACCATCAATGGTATTGTTTCTTACGGTTGATCATTTACAAATTTTTTTAAAACGGCAAATATCTGTTTCAAAAAATAATTCGGTTGTCTCTGTATACCAGGTTGTTTTCGCAAAATTTTAGCAACGCCAGTGATATTATGCGGTTTCGATTTTGTGGGGTACAGGAATCAGACCGATTTTATATTTTTTATCAATGCGATGGCAATGTCATTTCTTGTTCTGCCTCTCATACCATATTGAACAGTATATTATGCCGTTTGTATGACAATACCTGGTTAAGTTGTACAAATTCTATTTCCATTTATAAATGAAGTTGGATTCGCTTCCCTTTGGTAAATTAAAAACATTTTGAAGGTCCTAAGAAATAATTGTCACTGTAGGATCAAGTTGAGCTAATTGTTTATCTGCTTTTTTGCGTTTTTTGGTACTTTAATTGAGTTCCTTATGTTTTAAATGTTCTAGAGTTTGTTTTTCACTTGGATCTGAAATACATTCATTCTCAAGATATTGCCTCTGTGAATACGATCATTACTTACGGTTTTCTTGTTATTTTTCCCTTTTCTCGATGGTTTTGGTACACCAGTGAGTGGATTAAAATTATTTTTAAAAAAATTGTAAATTGTTCGCTTAGATATGGACAATATAGCTAAAAAAACGATCGGCGTACTTTTAGCTGTTCTTTGCCATGTTTTAGAGAAGAATGGAAAGAATTTTGTATTCTCGACGTTTCGGAAGTCGTCCTCTTTCGTTTAGCTGGCGCAATAGTCACATATTTGGTGTAAAATATTCGTTTTTCTAAATCAGATAAAACCCAGAAATCATTGTGTTTTTCCTTTGGAGTTGCCGTAGCTTTACATAAAAAAAAAAATCGTAAAACGTTGGATCAAATGTAAATTATGATCTGATTCGGGATAACAAAACATCAGGAAATCCAGCTATTCAAATAAAGGGTTACTACAATACAGTTTATTTCATTTACAAAATATTAATTTTTTTGGATAATCGACGACACCATCTGTCGAATCATAAAATGTAACTACCAAACACAAAACTCAAAAATTGATAGCTCAATTCACATGTAAGTTACTGTGTAGTTGCACGACAGATTTAACCATAAAAAACTAAATAATAAAATTGGTTGTTATATAACTTCAATCGCATACAAAAACGTTTCGATTATAACAAATAATAATAAAATATGTATTACAGTAAAAGTACAAAATAGTAAAAACATTTGCGGAAAACTATATGGTGACAATAACAAAGACTAATCATAATTTTTGTTTATTTAACGCTTCACATAATCGAAAAAAAGCGCTCATAAAAAGTTTTTTTATTTTGATATTGGAAAGTGTTGTACGCTGTGTCGTTGTTTTTCTGGTGTCATTCGGCATACACAAAAAATCCGGGAGAAAACGACGTGGAACCTAACGCCTTCCCCCTTAGCCGAAAGTAAAAAGTCGATAATGCAGATTACCTTATTAACATTCCAGACGAAAATAAATAGGATAGGTACATGGCTTGTAATAACCAATTTTTTAAATTGTCTTAAGTGGAAAACTTTGGAAAATCAGAAGAATTCACAAAATTGGATTAAAATCAACCTCTAGAGTGTATATCTGAAGTTGAATCATTTTTATTGGATTTTTCAATAGCCATAGCAGGAAAAAACCAGGGTTTCCCGAGGGAAATCTCGGAAAATTTGAAAAAAGGTTCCAGCCGAAAGTAAGAAATGAATGTTAAGCCTCTAGAATGTTATGTCTGGGATGTATTTTATTGATGCGACTTGTCAATATCCATCGCAGGATCGTCACATCATATATCTCCATACATAACACTCTATTGGCTAATTTTATACAAATTTTCTAATGATTTTTGGAAAATCGGATTTTCCGAGATTTCTCACGGGAAACTTAAACTGAGTTTTTTTCCTTCGAGAGATATTGACAAGTCAATTCAATAAAATATATCTCCAGACATAACACTCTAGAGGCTGATTTTATTCCCATTAAAATATTTTTTTGGATATCGCGAGTTTTCCACAATTTCCACGAAGAACTGGAGCCAGGTTTTGCCATATAAGAATATTAACAAAGGTCTTTATGCTATCATGCATCCTTAGTGATTCTTAGGCTAAACACTACCGATTGATATCGACTTCATTTTAAATTTGCGGTTGAGATAACAAAATCTGCATTACTGACTTTTTTAATTTCGTTTTGGGTATCACAATCTGCAATACCGTGGTTTACTTTAGGTTGGAGTAATATAATCTACACTATCGACTTTCCACTTTCGCCTAGCAATTTTCGGCTAACTTTAATTTTATTACATACTTTACTACTCATCAACTGTAAACATAATCTTTAATTTAAATATATGATTGGTTAGGTTCGTCCTTAGGTTTCATGCCTCACGAATAATTTTATTGCAATGACGTCATCATACAGCGAGGAGAGCCGCGCCGCGGAACTCTGATTTCGAACGATTTATATGCTTGAATGTCCATTTTTGCTTATAAAGAAATAGTGGTGGTTAATTTAGACTGCTTCATGCTATACTGCGCTTCTAATACAAGATATTGAATTCAATAATTTTATACAAGAATTTGGGAGGCACTTGCTGGGATCTCACATTCGTCAAGCACATCACCGCTGAGACCCTGCGATTCCTATCGTATACTTCTCGTACCATCACCCAATATTTAATCGTTTACAAACACCCGCTGTACTCTCATTTCATGATGCATTATCACGGAAAACACCTACGGCCGTGTAGAAGCCACAGCCCACGCCGATTTTTTTAAGGTTGTTTTATGTAAATTGATGCAAATTAAAATTATACACAAACAAAAAACGCCTCTGCCGTCAACGGGCCCCCTCGTCATATTGGAAAAGCCGTTAGTAGAAATGAAAAGTTCTTCTTAATCTTGTACTAATAAATTTTGTTTATTGATAAAATTCGTAGTCAAAGTCGAATTCGGAGTCGATGTTGGAGTCGGAGTTAGTTTTAATATAGTAAAAACATTTTTTTTTGTAATCGTATAAATCTATCTGCTCGTTCCTATAGAAAATTTCCAATTTCGTCATAAATTCATCGAAACGAAATACTAAATCGTTCAGCCGAACTCCAGATTCACTAGACAATATGTTTACTTTTACATCACGAGTAAAACTGAATTCCTGCTGTCTTGAACGAATTAATTCTTTCGCAATAAATTCGAACAAGTATTGCCATATCCATTCATCCTCTAGAAGTTGAAACCACTGTAATAAAAATAAATATAATTATTGCTTATATGGATAATTACCCGTAATAGAGTAATGTACAAACCATTGCATGTTTTATATTATAAAGCAATCCCCAATTTTCCCCCTTATTTTCCAACGTGCAATCGTCAAATTTAAGGATAAATATGTGCGACAAGTTGCATTGAATCAGATCGTTTAGAATCTTAGTGTTAATAAATATGTCGCCAATATCTAAAATGTAGCAAGCAAAATTATTAAAAACCGTAAAACAACTCAGGCGTTGGTTAGTCGTCAAATTCACTAGATCTTTTGGATATGATAAGGTTTTCAATGATGACACAAAACCTTCGATGAAATCGTAAACATTATCACCGATTAATTCTATATCAATAGTCTTAAAATCCTTACACTTGTTTGTTATTGGGGGCGAGACATCATTGATCCAACGATAATTTGTGTCCAATATAATTTGGATTACATTTTTGTATGCCCATAAATCAGTCAACAAGCGAAGTGTCATTCCATCGAAATTTTTCCCATCTATGATAAATTCTATATTAGTCTTTGAATCTAGCAACTGTAAAACATCACTTTGGTCTACCAACTTAATTGTTCTACGAAAATTCAAACCGAATGAATTTATAGGTTCGTAATAATCGGTTAGAACAGATTGAACATCATTTTGAAATTCATACAAAAAACATTCTATGATTAATTCATTAGGCTTACAATTCTTATCATACGTGTATTGGTTTAGATAAAATTGCTTATATTTTAGATACGTTTTATCCTCATTCATTTGACGTAAAATTCGAGTTATGAAATAATCGATTTCATTTCTTAAATGATTTGCAGCCAATGAACGATCGTTTGTGGTGGCTAATTTCAATGAAATTAAATCGAATATATTGAGCTCGTTTAAATAGTTTGTTGAACTGAGATGGTTTAAAATTTGTGGAAGAACTTTAAATAATAAATGGTTGTGATTATTCAAACCTATTTTAGCTTCTTTAATTATATCTTTGTGAGGTTGAAGCCAGCTAAACGCACGTGTAACAAAGAAGTGATTGGGACGCAAATTGTTCAATTCAAACTCCTTCAAATATTCTTTAATTAGATATTTCTTATCTACTTGATCGCTAAAAGTTACCACACGTGTTGGGCCCTCTTCATCAATTATGCTGACGATCTGTGATCGTAAACTGTGATGATCTATAAATTTCTGGGTATACAACATTAAATTTATATATTATTATGGACGAAATAGCAGTTAATATTTACCTCTAGGTAGTGGTAAGAAGCCAAATCACTGAAGAATGTTAATCTATCCAACCAAGGCATGGAAAATTGTGATTCTGTAATTAGCTTTTCTACATAACTAAACATATTCGGTGGTAAAAACATTATTTTCATTTCAAAAAATCTTTTACCGATTTGTAATTGATAATCCCAGTTTATTGGTTGATATTTTATGCCTAAAACCTATTGTGATAAAATTATTAATTCTTGAGTGATGAAATTTTAACAATGCTACACTTACGTTTAAGACTTCCTGAAATATCGATTTATTGACAAAAATTGCAAATTCGCCAGTAGGAGTTGCAGTGTCTAGTAAAATATTACAATTACATCATAAATATTTTAGAGAAATTGTACATACTAAAGTGTAGATATATTTACATGATGGATATGGTGATAACATGTCTATGATTAAGTCCTCAGTGCAACGCACTTTTGCCATTTGTGATATTGTTTATTGGAAATAAATTTAAACAATTCAGCCCTGTAGTTTTCATTAAACATATACAATGCACGGGTTTTAAAATGTTTACACTTAATGTTTTATACACTATTAAGCCTCGACAAATACTAAATAAAAATGCCCTCATATCATGGTATAGTTAGTCTACGTACATAGGTATCTTATCTTAAAAGCATTAAATTGATTAAAAAATATTTCTACTTTACAGAGTGTCCCAAAAGTGAACGGTAATAAAATCAATTGAATCATCAACAATTGGATACATACAAATAAAAGGACTTCGATTGGAAATGACCTTCCTCATCATTTTATTTCATTTGGTTTTTCAATTTTGGGGCATCCTGTGTAAAAACAACAAACAATTATTTTAATATACGCATACGAACCGAATCGCCGATAAAACCAATAGGAAGAATCAGAATGAGCGATACAGTCACATGGCATACCTACATATATGGTTATATCGGCCATCTGCCTTATCAGTAATGTGATTGTGTCAGCCATAGGAGCTTGTCATTCAACTTTCCTTTCGGTAAAATTGTGGTTAGCTACGTGATCCTCACTCAAACTATGAATGGCACGGAAAAAGAATAATTATATGTGTTTTTGTAATCAATGGGAATTGTTAAAGCATTAAGACATTATCGTCTAGTAAAATGTCTTTAGAACAAAAGTGTATTGAATGTTAATTATTGTTGATGAAAGTTTTTCTCATGTGAAGGCTTCATGTGTAACAACGTTTCTAGCTATGCCTTATGGCTGAGATAAACTCGACGCGACCGACGTGACTCACTAAAAAATTGGGCCTATCCGACTCCTTGGACGACACTTTTCCCAGAAAGCATCCGTAATAGAAGGCCCTTAAAATATGTCACGGATTTTCCTTCTATCTTCATACCACCAAATCACAGACTCACAAATAATGTTAGATTATTCAGAACTGACACGTGTTGAGCAGCAATCAGAGTCGCATTCGCCATTTTTTCATCTTAGACCTTTAACAATTGATCATTTTTTGATCATTTTATACATCTCTAGTATACCATTGAAAATCCTTAAAAATGTAATATACTCCATTCAGAGAGCATCCACAATGTTCAAACATTTATTTTCTGAAAATTTGTGCCGTTTATTCACATCACAATATTATCTGAGCAACGTGGGAATTGGCGGATATACTTCTTTACTCATGGCTTCATTCTGGTCGGGGCATCGCTATGGACCATTCGAAAATACAATATATGGATCCCCATAACTGAATACCATATGTCCATATAGGTCTGATTATTACTTTATATAGTAAAACTTTGTTGTCTAATGACAGCTCAGATTTTCTTCCCATCAGCCAATACATTTTGGAAAACGTCATTTTTATTTGATTGCGCTTTGCTTCAATATGTTTTTTCCATGTCATCCTTCTATCCAGGTGCAAACCTAAGTATTTGACCTTGGTTTGTTGAGGAATATTAATATCGTTTAGTACCACTGGTGGGCAGGTGCGTTTGTTCAGCGTGAATGTGACGTGTGTCGATTTTTTTTCATTCACTTTTACTCGCCATTTCTTCAGCCAGTCCTATTTTTTTCAAATGATTCTGTAATTCCTTGGAGGCAGTTTCGGGAGTATTGTGTGATGCTAGGATGTATACATCAAGTATAATATTGGTCCTAGGACGCTCCCTTGTGGGACACCTGCGTTTATATCGTAAAAGCAATGTAGATGCACTATTTTGTTTAACCATGTATTGCCTTTCAAGGAGATAGTTTCCCAGAATTGAGTGAAATTTCTTAGGTAGAAGTTGTTTAATTTTGTAAATTAGTCCATCGTGCCAAACTTTATCAAAGGCTTGAGCGATATCTAAGAAGACAGCAGAACCATATTTTCTTTTCCTCGAAGGTTCTTTTGATTGCATTTACAATTCTGTGTACTTGCTTTATGGTACTATGTTGATTTCGAAACCCAAACTGATGGTCTGGAATAACTAACACTGGTTTTAATTTCGTTAATAACATTTTTTCGAATAGCTTGGAAATTGTGGGCAGCTTGCTTATTGGACGGTATGATGGAATTTGTGTTTCATTTTTTCCAGGCTTAAGAATCATTGTGATCACCGATACCTTCCATTTTTAAAGAATATAACCGGTTCGCATGATCGCGTTGAATATGAATGTTATTTGTTTTATGCAATTGTCTGGTAAATCCCTTACCATTTTTCCAGTAATAAGATCATGCCCTGGTGCCTTTTTCGGGCTTATACAATTTTTAATTGTATTCTTAACTTTCTTCCAATTATACTTTATAGGTTTAAAAGGCAATCGTGGTGCGAATACTGTCGTTAGATGAGCAGCGAAATCATCGGCTTTTTCTTCGTCGTTCTCGCCCAGTCCCCAGTTGGAAGTCTGATCGGTGGATTCGAGTTTGCTGGCCTTTTTAAATATTTTGTTGCCTTTCACAAAGAGTAGCCTGTCCCTTCGGTTGCCGAAAGTTCACTTAAATAATTCTGGACGCTCTGGTTTTTTTCTTCCCGCAAAGCAAATCTAACAGTCTTAATAGATCGATTTAATTCCCTTTTTCATTGACGGCGAATTTTTCGCTTTTCCTGGATAAGTTCCTGAATACTATGAGGCAGTTTATTAACTTTTTCAAAACTACTTATGACGGGTGTAGTTTTTTCAGCTGCGACAACGCCAGGATATCTTTTAAATTTTCCACTGCCGTATCAATATCTGCTGGTGTGGTAAGAGGAATATTCAGTAGACAACTTTTTTCGACTAGTCTCCTGTATTGATCCCAATTAGTTCGCTTATTTGTAAGACGTTTCGGAATTTCTGTCCTTATAGGATGTCGGTACTCACTGTTACTATTACCGGCGAGTGATCGGAGGACAGATCATAGCAATTGGTTGAATTCATATACGCACGTGGAATGTCTTTAGTTACATAGAAGTCAATTAGATCAGGAACTTTCTTTTGATCCGTGGGCCAGTAAGTGGGGTGACCAGCAGATAAATAATCCAGAGACTGCTCCTCTATAGCTTCGTAAAGTTGTTTGCCTTTTGGTGTCGACAATCTCGATCCCCATTGCACATTTTTAGCATTGTAATCGCCACCCGCAAATAATTTATTGCTCAGCCGGTTAAAATAATCGATAAATTGCTGCTTTTTAATTGCATGTTTTGGAGGACAGATAACAGCCGATATTACACATTTTTCAGACCATTCTTACAGTGCCACCGTGTGCTTTTCCGTCCGGGTGTTGGGTGTCGTATACTGAATATCCGTTAATTTTAAAAAAGGTTTTATTTGTGAAGTGTGTTTCTGATATTAGCATGATATCTATACTGTGCTCGATGAGAAAGGCTTGTAACTCAGCTTTATGCTGTGAAAGACCATTCGCATTCCAAATAGCTAATTTTGGGACAGTCATTTTTAGTTTTTGACGATAATTTGCATTAGTGTATTCATACTTTGCATTATCATGCTCATTTGTTTCTCCATCATCATCATGAAACTTTGGGTGGTTTCGGTTAGTTTGTTTACGGTTGCATGAATTGATACTTCTTCTTCAATAAAATTAGCTTTTGCTTTCGAAGCGGTACCTTTCAGAATGTTTGCATATGAGATCCCAGGTTGCGCATAACTGCTGACATTTGACCCCAAATTTCCGATTTGTTGAACAACTGAAGTTCTTGGCGTCAAAGTTCTTTGGTTGTAATTTGCCTTGAGCACTCTTTGCTCATATCGCAATTTTGGATTGATTTTGCGCTTTAAATTCAAGTACACTGGGCACTCTCTATAGTTTGCGGTGTGATTTTCGCCACAGTTACTGCACCGTTTTACTGTAGGATCGTTTTTCATCTTGTTGCACTGTTTTGAATCGTGAAGTTCACCACATATAACACAAACATCGTGTAAGGTACAGTAAGCTTTGGTGTGACCATATTCTTGGCACTTGATGCAATGAACTGGTCCGGTCCTCTTCTTGGGTTCCTCAACCGTGATTTTACGATATAGTAAATATCTTATACATCGCGCCCGTTCTCTTTACCCGCATCTGGCTCGGATAGATTTGGCATGAAAACCTGTTTCGCTAAGAGCAGAGTGTATTTCGACTACCTCGACGGAGCTCTCATTTCCTCTTAAAATAACAGTTAGCCCCTTTTGACTTTTTAGCTGGTATGTGTAATACCGTTTATGGGCTTGGTCGAAATAATTTACTAAGGCTCTGAACCGATTAATTTCGAATGACTGTATCTTAACTTCATTTATCTTACCCCTCTTGAGCGAGGTAATGTAAAATTTTGAATCGGTTAATGATTTAATTTTTTCCACAAGCTCATTATTTGATGCCTCTCTTAAGTAAATTGGTGGCGGCTCCTCGTTCTTAGCATTATCTGCTGTAGCTTCGGATGCTTCTACCTCTAAACTGGAATACATGTTGCTCAGAGGTAATTGCTCTGCAGATTGTTCCATCCTTGTCGCTTTGCTTCTGCTAGCGAGTTACGCAGATTTTGGAGTTCGTTTTCGCTTGGCTTGTAAAACAGTAAAATACCTATCCAATCCCGTTTGCATTAACTGTTGTTCATTACACTGACCTATGTTACTATCATCATTTTTATTATCGGTCGTCGGCACTGAGTTCATTAGTTTTATTTTCATTTTAAAACACACACACAACACATAAAAGAAAAATATCAATAATTAAAAAGAACTAACACTGCACTTTTTGATTATTTTAATTTAATTTTATTATGCGTATAACGATTTTACGTCTAGTCTTCACGACGGTGAAACCGATTATGATTAATTAATGCTTATAAAAAAACAGTGGTGGTTAATTTATTTTAATATAAAATATTTAATCTCCACATAAATTTTAATTTAAATTACAAACTACGAAATAGCGGTTTTTAATTTTGAGCTCACTGCAGCTATAGAGAACGCCTAATATAGACTACCTGCTGCTATACTGCGTTTCTAATACAAGATAATAAATTCAATGATTTTATTCAAGAAATTGGGAGGCACTTGCCTGGATATCACATTCGTCAGGCACATCGCCGCGGAGATGCTCTTCCTTCCTGCCACGCCATATTAGAAAAGCCGATAGTAGAATTGAAAAGTTCTTCTTAATGTTGTACTAATAAATTTTGTTTATTGATAAAATTTGAAGTCGGAGTCGATGTTGGAGTTGAAGTAAGTTAGATGTTAGTTCGTTACGATATTTTTGTAATTGTATAAATCTATCTGCTGGTTCTGATAGAAAACTTCCAGTTTCATCTTAAATTCATCGAAACGAAATACTAGATTATTCAAAAGGGCATTTAATGTATCAGATATTACGTATACTTTTACACCGCTAGTAAAATTGAATTCCTTCTCTCGAGAACTAAACAATTGCTTCGAAATAAATTCGAATAAGTATTGCCATGTCCATTCATCCTCTATAAGACTAAAACTCTGTAATAAAAATAAATATAATTATTGCTTCTGATTTATTACCCTTATTAGAATGGACTAACCTGCACATGTTTTATATTATTGAGCAATTCCCAATTTTCCACCTTATTTTCCCATGTACAAGAGTGAAATTGTAGTTCATTTATGTGCGACAAGTTGCATTGAGTCAGCTCGTTTAGTATCTTAGTGTTAATAAATATGCCATAAACATCTAAATAGTTGCAAACAAAATTATCAAAAACCGTAAAACAACTCAGGCGTTGGTTAGTCGTCAAATTCATTTTATCTTTTGGATAGGATAAGGTTTTCAATGATAACACACAATCTTCTATGAAATCGTAAACATTATCACCAATAAATTTTATATAATAGGCCCTAAAATCCTCAAATTCGTTTGTTATTTGAGGCGGCACTTCACTGATCCAACGATAATTTGTGTCCAATATAATGTTGATTACATTTTTGTATGCCCATAAATCAGTGAACAAGCGAAGTGTCATTCGATCGAAATTTTCCCCATCTATGATAAATTCTACATTAGTCTTTGAATCTAGCAACTGTAAAACATCGCTCTGGTCTACCAACTTAATTGTACTACGAAAATTCAAACCGAATGAATTTGAAGGTTTGTTATAATCGGTTAAAACAGATTCAACATAATTTTGAAATTCATACAGAAAGCATTCTATGATTAAATTTTTAGGCCTACAATTCCTATCATATACGTATTGTTTTAGATCAAATTGCTTATCTTTTAGATACGTTCCATCCTCATTCATTTGACGTAAAATTCGAGTTATGAAATAATCAATTTCATTTCTTAAATGATTTACAGCCAATGAACGATCGTTTGTGGTGGCTAATTTCAATGAAATTAAATCGAATATATTAAGCTCGTTTGAATAGTTTGTTGAGCTGAGATGGTTTAAAATTTGTGGAAGAACTTTAAATAATAAATGATTGTGATTATTCCAACCTATTTTAGCTTCTTTATTCTCGAATTTATATTTGTGAGGTTGAAGCCAGCTAAACGCACGTGTAACAAAGAAGTAATTGGGACGCAGCCTGTTCAATCTAATTTCCTTCAAATATTTTGAAATTAGATCTTCATTGTCTACTTGATCGCTAAAAGTTACCACACGTATGGCACTTCCGTCACCTGTTGGGCCCTCTTCATCGATTGTGCTGACGACCTGTGATCGTAATCTATGATTATCTATAAATTTCTGAGTATACAACATCAAATTTATATATTATTATGGACGAAATAGTATTAAGTGTTAATATTTACCTCTAGGTAGTGGTAAGAAGACAAATCACTGAAGAATGTTAATCTATCCAACCATGGCATGGAAAATTGTGATTGCCTCGTAATGTCTTCTACCAAATTACGCATAATTAGCGGTAAAAACATTATTTTCATTTCAAAAAATCTGTTACCGATTTGTAATTTATAATCCCTGTTTCTTGGTTGATGTTTTATGCCTAAAACCTATTTCGATAAAATTATTAATTCTTGAATGATGAAATTATAGCAATGCTAGACTTACGTTCAAGACTTTCTGAAATATCGATTTATAGACAAATAACGCAAATTCGCCAGCAGCAATGCTCGAAGCTGGTAAAATATTACAATTACATCAAAAATATGTTTATAAAAATTTTATGTCTAAAGTGTAACTATATATTTACAGCGTGACATCATTCCTGGGTGGGTTTCTAATGGTGAAAGCAGGCTTATAATTATTTCTTTAGTGTAATACACATCGGCCATATTTATGATCTTTTTGATATTTTTTGTGGGAATTTAATCAATTACGTATTGTGGATTAAAATTACAAAATAATGCAGTTACGCAGCAAAAGTCAGTTTAGTCAAAGCCTACTTAATAAATAAAGCCTCCATGATATCGATATTTTTTTCAAAGCTTTTTTTATGGTAACAAAAAATCCAAAAAAAAATGTTTATTTCATAGTTTTTGTATGGAGAGACATGACCTCAGTTTATTCAAAATATATTAATGAAAATTGACTCGGAATTAATTTTATTTTAATTCAATTGCATCTCTAAACTACCGTTTCCACCTGACTTGGAGGATTTTTCCGTGAGCTTTTCCAATTTACGATAATAATGATAACAAAATAAGATATTTTTTATTTAAAAAAGCTTAAAAATAGAGTACATATATGTAAAAAAGAGACAGACATATAAAGGGAAAGGCATGACATTTACAATACTAAACATAACAAACAATATGGAAACACGGTTAATATACGGAAAATGAAGCAAACCTATAATATGAAGTATTTTATCAGATGCAGTAAATAAAAAGAAAACAAAAAGTATGAAAACAAATATTGTTGATTTAAAATTTTCAAAATATATATTTAATTGTTACATATTTATTTGTACATTAAAATATTTTGTCAAATTATTATTATTGACGATTTCCAGCCAGGAATAATGAAATAAAATATCTTGTTATGTATCTGAAAAAGCTTAAAAATGAGTACACAAATATAAAAAAGAGATAAACATATTATGAAAAATAAAATGGCGCCCGCACGGCATTTACAAATAAACATTAATGAAGTATGATGAGAAGATGACAAACAAAAAAACAACAACAAATTATGAAAATAAAATTTTTATTTAAAATTTTTTTCAATTTATAATTTTAAAATACATAATTAACGATTAGGCATCGTTTTTTGTTGAATTAGTTATGATAACGATTTCCAGTGTTCCGTATTTTATATCTTCAATGTACCTAAATAATGTTGGTTTTGCAACTAAAAATAAAATTAAGAATCAAAACAAAAACTGCTGTGTAGAGAAATTTTTTTTTTGTACATATTTGAAGAAGATTATGTGCGTATTTTGGTGAATCACATTATATTATGAATCGATTAAATATTTCTTATGTGCCTTGGTAGAAAGAGAACAAATGCCTTATGCATGCCCATAATTATTTGTTAAACTGCCACAAATACCAAATATGATTAGATTTTGGACACAAAAGGGTCACTTTTTCTACCAAGGTACAGATTTTATTTTCTTTAAGAAAAAGAAAACTAAATGTTGTTTTGCACTTTTTTTTCACTTAATTACACCATAAAACACAATAATCTTCTAAATATATAATGAGATATAAATATAGGAACGTCTTGGCATTAGGATTATCCAATATCCAGTTTGCACAAATCACAAATATAAATATTTTATTAGCTTTTATTTCACTCACAACACTACTTACCAGTAAAAAAATATTAATTTTTGTTTTGGTACATTGAAGATATAAAATACGGAAAACTGGAAATCGTTATCCTTATCATAATTCATAATTCATAATCATAACTAATTCAATAAAAAACGATGCCTAATCATTTGTAAAATTATAAATTGAAAAAAATTTTAAATAAAAATTTTATTTTCATAATTTGTTGTTGGTTTTTTGTTTGTCATTTTCTCGTCATACTTCATTAATGTTTATTTGTAAATGCCGTGCGGGCGCCATTTTATTTTTCATAATATGTTTATCTCTTTTTATATTTGTGTACTCATTTTTAAGCTTTTTCAGATACATAACAAGATATTTTATTTCATTATTCCTGGCTGGAAATCGTCAATAATAATAATTTGACAAAAATATTTTAATGTACAAATAAATATGTAACAATTAAATATATATTTTGAAAATTTTAAATCAACAATATTTGTTTTCATACTTTTTGTTTTCTTTTTATTTACTGCATCTGATAAAATACTTCATATTATAGGTTTGCTTCATTTTCCGTATATTAACCGTGTTTCCATATTGTTTGTTATGTTTAGTATTGTAAATGTCATGTCTTTCCCTTTATATGTCTGTCTCTTTTTTACATATATGTACTCTATTTTTAAGCTTTTTTAAATAAAAAATATCTTATTTTGTTATCATTATTATCGTAAATTGGAAAAGCTCACGGAAAAATCCTCCAAGTCAGGTGGAAACGGTAGTTTAGAGATGAAATTGAATTAAAATAAAATTAATTCCGAGTCAATTTTCATTAATATATTTTGAATAAACTGAGGTCATGTCTCTCCATACAAAAACTATGAAATAAACATTTTTTTTTGGATTTTTTGTTACCATAAAAAAAGCTTCTTTTCATCATGGAGGCTTTATTTATTAAGTAGGTTTTGGTTTAGTCTATATGTTTTGTACACTATTAAGTCTCGCCAAATACTGAATAAAAAATTGTTCCGTTATGTCATAATATAGTCTACGTATATCTTATCTTGAAAGCATTATATTGATTATTAAATAGTTCCACATTACAGGGTGTCCCAAAACTGAACGGTAATAAAAGCAATTGAACCACAAAAAATTGGATACATACAAATTAGAAGATTTTGGATGGAAATGACCTCCCCCATCACTTTACTTCATTTGACCCCTCATTTAGGGGCATCCTGTGTAAAAACAACAACATTTATTTTAATAATTATTTATTAGCAAATTAATCTTTTACTGTGATTTTTGAATACATTCTCTAATACATGTAACTACCAAATATGAAACCGATCATAACGATCTTTTTAATTGTGCTTAATAAACGCATAATCACGCATAATCAAATTATTCAACACCCCTTAGATAGAGATAGGCCTATATAGTATTTTACTATAATGTTATTTTGAAGTTAATAATTTCCGAAATAATTTAATCCAATTTCGAACTGATGAGCTTACGATTATGAAAAAATCAATCCTTCTCATTAGGCTGCGGTGATTCTTTTAATATACGCACCAACCGAATCGCCGATAAAACCAATAGATACAACCAGAATGATCGACACAATCACATGGCATATCCATACGGCCATCTGCCTTAACGGTGATGTGATTGTGTCAGCCATAAGGGCTTGTCCTCACTCCAACTATGAATGGCACGGAAAAAACATATAATTATATTTGTTTTTGTAATCAATCGGAATTGTTGAAGCATTGAGACATTATCGTCTAGTAAAATGTCTTTAGAACAAAAGCGTATTGAATGTTAATTATTGTTGATGAAAGTTTTCTCTTATGAAGGCTTCATGTGTAACGACAAAAAAGAAAATGTTTAACCATCAAAATGTATACTAAAGCAATCATTCTTAGCGCGACTCAGACGCGAATTTAGGGCATGCAATTCCGGAATTCGGAATTCCGGTATTCCGAAATACAGGCCCATATTTTAGTATTCATTATTATTATTTTTTATTTTTTTTTTTATTTATTTATTTATTCACTATAAAATTGTCGAAATAGTGTAAAAGACTGTGGCAGACAATTTATAACATACACTTACAATTAATTCTTTATATAACGTATGTACAACTAAAATTTATATAATAAAAATAAACAAAAATACAAAAAGATAATTATAAGAATTGTCAATTCAAATCTGTTTCGTTAATAATAATTTTGTTGCATTTAATTATATTTCCTTTGTATAGCCAGACAACTTAACCCATGATCCGATTCTTGTCCTAACTAGGCATACAATTGAACCTCTACTAGATCTCGCTCTTATTAGTCGTTCAACCATTTTGTGATCAGGTGCTCCTTCAGAAGACATTTATATTTCCGGATGTTTAACGCAACTCTAATAGCATGTGGAAGCTCAATA
The DNA here is from genome assembly GCA_963556165.1 of Tipula helvola. Lineage (NCBI taxonomy): Eukaryota > Metazoa > Arthropoda > Insecta > Diptera > Tipulidae > Tipula > Tipula helvola. The sequence continues at coordinate 382,401,670 of OY744481.1, read as the reverse complement.
AATAGAACGGGGCCCAAATAAAATGGATTATTTTGGGAGCGGGACGTTAAATAAAATGTTTTACCAGTATTACTTCTTGTATCATAAGAATGTATTTCAGACGTGGTTCTAGGTCTTAAATTACATTTCGTAAGAGCCATCTGAGCTTTTTTAATAAATACTAATAATTGAAATTTTCCTAGAATCTCTAAAGGAAGTGTTTTGAGGGAATACAGAGATTTAGTCGATGTTAGTATTGGGAGGCATTTAATATTTTTTATGATCCTGTTTTGCAAAACCCTGAGACTTTCCATGGAATTTTTTGATGCAATGGTCCACAGCGAGCTCATATAACTTAATCTAGAGTTAATATAAGCGTTATAGATCAGCCAGGCTGTTCTTTCATCAATGTGACTTCTTATTCTTTTTAGTGCAAATGCATAAGGCCATACCGATATTTTGACTTTCTGTACATGTTCCATCCATTTCAGGTTTTGATCAATGACAAGTCCCAAATAAGTTGCAGTTGCAACTTGCAATATTTTATTATCATTTACTTCTAAGTAACAGGGAAAATGTGCAGGAAATTTTTTATTCTGAAAAATTATATAATTAGTCTTTGTTTTATTCATGCACATTTTATTAGCACTCAACCAGTATTCGACTTTAGTAATATCGTTTGCCATTTGATCAAGAAGGGTTTGTGCATCTGAAGGTTTTTAATCTAAAACTGAAGACTGGTACTGAAGTAAGACACTAGAAGGGAGATGGCGGCTAAGGAAGGGTTTAACTTCGCAATTTTCGAAAGTAAGATTTTATATGGCACTGTGTCGAAAGCTTTTTTAAGATCTATGGAGAGCATCGATACATAATCCCTGCCCTCCAGTCCCAATAAGATTTCATTGAGAACAGAATAGGCCGCCGATTGTGTACTAGATGCCTCGACAAATCCAAATTGGTTGGGAAGTATAATTTTATTGCACATAAAATATTCGTGTAGCCTAACTACAATTATTTTCTCAAATATTTTTGAGAAAACATTCAAAATAGAGATTGGGCGATAGTTAGATAGACAGGGTGAACTATTGAAATCTTGAGACAGTCCGGAAAGTGGCCATCATTTATGGCATTATTTATCAATCTAACGACAATGGGGATAAGATATAAAGCTGACATTTTCCAACAAATTTCGCTGAAATTGCATCATATCCTGAAGCAGCAGTTTGATTAAGATTTTTTATTATTGTAGAAACTTCAGAACAATCAGTAACCGATAATTTAAGTTTACGGAGCCTTTCATATTTTAAATAACTGGAAAAATGAGGCAATGTATTATGCCTATTTGTTCCTTCAGTTATGTTTCCAACGTTTATAAAGAAGTGATTAAAAATATTAGCATAATGTCGTATGAATCATGCTTGACTTTCGCCATGTCGTTAGTCAATGTAATGATTGGATTACCGGTGTTGTCATCTTTGTTGAATATCATTTTTTTTAGAACTATCCAAGTCGTTTTGGAATTACCTATAGACTGTTGGAGTGCACCAAGATTATACGCTGACAGAAGTTTTCTTTTAGTATAAACTACTTGGTTTCGAAAGTATTTGAATCTTTCTTTAAAGTAATTGTTACTAGGATATTTGTTTTGCAGATGGTAAAATATATTTCTTATCTTTATAATAGATACGAATTCATCAGTTACCCAGGTTTTAGTGTTGGCTTTCTTTATTGATTTAGAACTAGAGGTAATGAGTTGCGTTAGTTCATCTCTTAATTGTTTAAAAGTGGTTACACCAGAATCATCATTGCATATATAGGGAAGATGAACGAGAACCCTATCATAGTCAGTGACCCTAAACTGACTTGATTTTCGTTTAGCCACAGTAATATTATCGGATTTATCTATCAGAATAATTCGATGATCGAAATCAGGGGAATCAATTAGGCTAACGCTAAATTTTGACTGGATTAGGTCAGTGATGACATGATCAAGTATTGAAGGCGTAGATGAAAATCGCGTGTAAAACTCAGGACTCATGTTGTTATGTACCACGTATCCACTATTAGACACCACCGATTTCATCCAAGTTCTTCACTAGTGTTAAATAAATTAAACGTCTCCCAATACCATGGACTTGGGATATTTCAGTAAGACATCCTCAAGGGTGTGGAAGAAAACATTATTGGGACAGTTTTCGGTGCGATATATGGCAATAACTTTGCTATGCCAAAGTGGTAAATCAATCACAATAAAGCTAGTACCATGCTTTAATTGTTCTTCCTCTATTGCAACAATAGAGCCAACAACATAAACTGCATTGCCACCACCCCTATTTGCATCCCCACAACAACAAAAAAATTCGTACCCGGGTATTGTAAAAAACGGTACTTCGTTACTGTAAAACCATATCTCTGTAATCACAATCATGTGAGGTGGCGCATATTCAGTGTTTTTAGAAAGTTACCAATATTTTCAAAGTTTTTGCGGAGAGATCTAATTTAGATAGTGGTTAAGTGATAAATTATTATAAATTATCGAATTATCGAATTTCAATTTCTCACATTATTTAAAGTACTTGGATATTGGAAAAGCCGTTAGTAGAAATTAAAAGTTCTTCTTAATGTTGTACTAATAAATTTTGTTTATTGATAAAATTCGAAGTCGGTTAAATCGTCACACTTCGTTACGTTATTTTTATAATCGTATAAATCTATCTTCTCGTCGTCATCGAAAACTTCCAATTTCGTCATAAATTCATCGAAACGAAATATTAAATCATTCAACGAAACATAAGATTTACTGTACATGATATTTACTTTTATATCACGAGTAAAACTGAATTCCTTCTGCCTGGAACTAATCAATTGTTTCGCAATAAATTCGAACAAGTATTGCCATGTCCATTCATCCTCTAGAAGGTTAACCCGCTGTAATAAAAATAAATATAATTATTGCTTATAGGGATAATTACCCTTAATAGAGTAATGTACAAACCATTCTCCGTTTTATATTGTTAAATAATTCCCAATTTTGCACCTTATTTTCCAACGTACAAGAAACAAATTCAAGTTCATTTATGTGCGACAAGTTGCATTGAGTCAGATCGTAAAGTATCTTAGTGTTAATAAATATGCCGCAAATATATAAATCGTTGCAAATAAAATTATCAAAAACCGTAAAAGAACTCAAGCGTTGGTTAGTTGTCAAATTCACTAGATCTTTTGAATAGGACAAGGTTTTCAATGATGACACAAAACCTTCGATGAAATCGTAAAGATTATCACCGATAAATTTTATGTCAAAGGCCCAAAACCTCAATTTGTTTGTTATTAGGGGAGGCACTTCACTGATCCAACGATAATTTGTGTCCAATATAATTTGGATTACATTTTTGTATGCCCATAACTCAGTGAACACGCGAAGTGTCATTCGATCGAAATTTCTCCCATCTATGATAAATATTATATTAGTCTTTGAATCTAGTAACCGTAAAACATCGCTTTGGTCTACCAACTTAATTGTACTACAAAAATTCAAACGGAATGAATTTGAAGGTTTGTAATATTCGGTTACAACAGATTCAACATAATTTTGAAATTCATACAGAAAACAATGTATTATTACATCCTCAGGAATACAATTCCTATCATATATGTATTGTCTTAGATCAAATTTTTTATCTTTTAGATACGTTTTATCCTCATTCATTTGACGTAAAATTCGGGTTATGAAATAATCTATTTCATTTCTTAAATGATTTGCAGCCAATGAACGATCGTTTGTGGTGGCTAATTTCAATGAAATTAAATCGAATATATTGAGCTCATTTGAATAGTTTGTTGAGCTGAGATGGTTCAAAATATGTGGAAAAACTTTCAATAATAAATGGTTGTAATTTTTCCAACTTATTTTAGCTTCTTTAATTAAATCTTTGTGAGGTTGAAGCCAGCGAAACGCGCGTGTAACAAAGAAGTAATTGAGACGCAGTCTGTTCGATCTAAATTCCTTCAAATGTTTTGTAATTAGATCTTCCTTGTCTACTTGATCGCTAAAAGTTACCACACGTATGGCACTTCCGTCACCTGTTGGGCCCTCTTTATCGATTGTGCTGACGATCTGTGATCGTAATCTATGATGATCTATAAATTTCTGAGTGTACGAGTATGTCAAATTCAAAATAATATTATGGACGAAATAGTATTAAGTGTTAATATTTACCTCTAGGTATTGGTAAGAAGCCAAATCACTGAAGAACGTTAATGTATCCAACCAAGGCATGGAAAATTGTGATTCTGTAATTAGCTTTTGTACCAACTCAACCATATTCTGTGGTAAAAACACTATTTTCATTTCAAAAAATCTGTTACCAATTTGTAATTGATAATCCCAATTTCTTGGTTGATATTTCATGCCTAAAACCTATTTTGATAAAATTATTAATTCTTGAATGATGAAATTTTAACAATGCTAGACCTACGTTTAAGAATTCCTGAAATATCGATTTATTGACCAAAATAGCAAATTCGTCAGTAAGACCCCGCTGCCAGGAGTCTACAAAAATATTTCAATTACATCATAAATATTTTATAGAAATTTTACGTCTAAAGTGTAACTGATGAAAAATACGTCAAATCACAAATTTGTTTTATGGGACCGGAAGTCAATTGGTAGTACTAGTTAAAAAAACATTTTGTAGAAAATGATTTTTGTTGTTGTTGTTTAAAATACGGGGTGTCAAATTTTAAGAAAAATGATAAACATGATGTTGTGTTTTTGGCTATAAAAGGAAAATTAAATATCCGGTATTTATGATATAGGGCTCGTTTTAAAGGTATGTTAATACGAATTAATAAAAAAATACAAAAATGGGAAGCTCTTTAATTTCTTCATTTTCAAATTTCCCGCCAAAATTTTATTTTTGAATTTTCTTAATGATCGTCCAATTTTTTTTTTTTTTAAATTTTACGTGCTTTAATTCTACTGAACATACTAAAAACTTGCGCTAGTAAAATTTTTCGTTTTCGTGCAAAATACGTTTAAGTATGACTCTACCTATTTTGAAAATTTCAAAAATCGTATGGTAGATTTTTGGCTCTCTTACAAAAACTCGATTTTATTTAAGAACTTCACATTTTTATATTTTTTTATTAATTCGCATTAACTTACCTTTAAAACGAGCCCTATATCATAAATATCGGATATTTATTTTTCCTTTTATATCCAAAAACACAACATCATGTTTATAATTTTTCTCAAAATTTGACACCCCGTATTTTAAACAACAACATAAAATCATTTTCTACAAAATGTTTTTTTTAACTAGTACTACAAATTGAAAAAAATGGAGGTGTGGCCAACACACGACTTTCTTTACGAACAGCGAATTTTGAGAAACTATTATAATACAAATTTCTTGCAAACTTAATTAAGATTGTTTTTATTTTTTCATGTTTTCTGTAAATTGTATATTTTTGAAATATTTGCAAAATAAATTTTCTGTTTCGCGGAATCTGGGAGCTGTAACCCGAAATATTATGTAAGGCATTAATGAAGATATATCTGTTTTGAGTCCCTGAGTGCGAAAAAGTAGGTTTTGAAATGATGTCTGTCTATCAGTCTGTCCGTTTGTCCGTCCGTCTATCAGTCTGTGCCTTCTCTATAGCCCAGATGGCTTAACCAATCGAACAAAAACTTTAGATTTAAGCTTTACTAATGTAAAAGACAGTAATAAAAAATAATAAATTTGTAAGAAGTTTGCGTAATTGCGGTTTCTCAAAATTCCCTGTTCGTAGAAGAAATGTGTTGGCCACACATCATTTTTTTTTTTAAATTTTTATTTTTTGGAAACATCTTGTTTTAGTAGTTTTTTGTAAACCTTATACTTTTTGAGATATTTGCAAAACAAATTTTCTGGCCCAAGGGAGTGGCCACTTCCGGTTGCCCGATTTGGACTAAATTCACTGGGGCCTTCCAATTTATCAAAAAAGCTTAAGTCTGAAGTTTCAGTTCGATTGGTTAAGCTATCTGAGCTGCAGAGCGGACACAGACGGACAGACGAACAGACGAACAGACGGACAGACATACAGACAGACAGACGGACAGACGGACAGACAGACATCATTTCGAAATCCACTTTTTCGGACTCAGGGGACCTCAAAACAGATAAATCTTCAATAATCTCAAGGTCGAAAATTTTCATGATTACTATACTTTATTTTACTTACGTAAAAGAAAGTACTATGGTATGTTAAAAAAAAAATAAAAAATGTAAACACGACTTCCAAAAATTTGTGATCTGACGTATTTTTCATCAACTATATATTACCGGGTATCATTTCTGGGTAGGTTGATAATGGTGAAAGCAGGCTTATAATTATTTCGTTAGTATAATACACGTCGGCCATATTTATAATCTTTTTGATATTTTGTATGGGAATTTAATCAATTAACGTAGTGTGGATTAAAAATATATGATAATGCAGTTACACAGTATAAGTTAGTTTACACTAAATGTTTTGTACATTATTAAGACTCGCCAAAATACTAAATAAAAAATTGTTCCATTATGTCATAATATAGACTACGTATATCTTATCTTAAAAGCATTATATTGATTATTAAATATTTCTACTTTACAGGGTGTCCCAAAAGAGTAATAAAAGCAATTGAACCATATCAACAATTTGATAAAAACAAATCAGGTCATTTTGGTTAAAAATGACCTCCCTCATCACTTTACTTCATTTGATTCTTCACTTTTGGGGCATCCTGTGTAAAAACAACAAACAATTATTTTAATATACGCATACGAACCGAATCGCCGATAATACCAATAGACACAATCAGAATGATCGACACAGTCACATGGCATACCTATATAGTTAAATCGGCTATCTGCCTTATGTGATGTGATTGTGTCAGCAATATGAGCTTGTCATTCAACTTTCCTATCGGTAAGATTGTGTATAGCCACGTGATCCTCACTCCAACTATGAATGGCACGGAAGAAACATATAACTATATGTGTTTTTGTAATCAATCTGAATTGTTGAAGCATTGAGACATTATCGTCTAATAAAATTTCGTTAGAACAAAAGTGTATTGAAGGCTTCATGTGTAACACTGCCTTATGGCTGAGATAAATTCGACGTGACTAAGTAAGAAAAGAAAATGTTAAACCATGAAAATGTATACTAAAGCAATCATTCCTAGCGCGACTCATACGCGATTACCAAAAGGATGATTTTTAACTTTTGGTTGTTGTTTAGTTACATTTCAAAGTTTAACAATATTTTTTTTTATAAGTCACGTCGTTCGCGTCGAATTTGTCCCAGCCATTACGCTCCAGGGTAAAATTTCATTATAAGTCGTCAAGAAGGCCTTGGAAATTGTATTCGATGGGTTGCCTGGGGTAAGTACACACTTAGCAAATATTTGCCGCAAGCACAGAAAATATTTTTTTTATAAATTTTCTCAAAAATAGTTGTCACCATGTTTGGGCAAATATTTGCCACGTGAGAACGATGCACAAAGACACTCAGCAAAGTGGTTATATTTGTTTGCTCGTATTTGCTTGTACGGGCAAAAAGAACACATAGAGTAAAGCAAATATTTGGTGTGGCTTTGTAGGATTTGAAAAATTAATTATAAATTTCTCTGGTGCTTGCTAATCATTTGAAATTGTATTTTTACGTCAAAATTTATTCCCAATTTACCAGAATATACTTTTGAAATAGGGAATAAAATTTTAAGAACTTTTGCAGTTTGGAATTAATCAATATTTTTCCGTAATTCCAAAATCATGGCTTAACTCGTAGCGGCAACCAGCACCAAAAATTATCAGCAATCATTAGCAGGCATCTACAGCAATCATCACATGAATAATCATCATCTTCTATTATCTAATCTATTTCGTTTAGGCCAATGGTGACAGTAGATGACAGTAAAGTTATATATCTCATTTGTTTGGAGGGTGGGTGACATATCATTTTAATGGTGACATTTCTGTTCCAATTTATTCCGTGTTAAATATGGGTAAAATTAGATACATTTTAAAATTCTGAGAAAAAAAATATTAGTGCAGTTTCGGATGATGATGCCGTATCAGAAAGAACGTGAATGGTTCGCTCGATTTCATTCTGGAAATTTCGATGTCAAAGATGCACCACGCTTTCACTGAAACTATCAATGAATTCAAGCAAAAGCCACTTTTTGCATGATGCCATGCACTTAATTTAGTGATTGGTCGGCGCAAGGCTTGACATTTTTAAAATGTTAAATCATTTGGAGAAAGTTAGAATCAAAAAGAATGTTTGGGTACCACAAGATTCAACATTCAAAAATTAAATGGACAGTTTTCCATCTGCGAACCATTTTTAAACGTATAATTATGGATGACAAAGATCTTAATCAAAGAATGACCACACAAAGGGTAACAAAGCCACGTTTGATGCCAAGATAAATAATTATTTGTGTTTAGTCGTATTGCAAGGGAATTGTATTGTTCAACAACTAATCAGATTGCATTAATAAATTAAAAGAAAGCTGCTACAATTGATTAACAGAAAATGAGTCGTGTTCCATCATGACAACACCAAATTATACACATATTCCATGACTCGAAAAATAATGAGCTTTGTGAGAAAGTTTTAATGCGTCCACCGTACAGTCCTAACCTTGCACCGTCAGATTCGTTTCGTTACAAGGTTTCTGACGTCTTGTTTTGATTTTTTTTAAGATTGGGCGGAAAATTTCGCATTCATATAAGTTTTTTTAAATGACAGATAAAATTTGACGAAGCTTCGTTGACACTTTTAAGTTAATTTAAGTTTTCCATGGGCGAATACACATAAATGCCATTTAGTGGATTGTTCATTTTTCTTAATTTAAGCTTATAAGTTTTTATAAGTTATCTATGGTTACCACTTAAGTATTAGTTTTAATTTAAATGTATGATTTCTTAGGTTGGTCCTTATTGCGAGGCAAGCAGCGCTTTGAACCTCTGATTTCGCACGATTTAAATGCTTGAACCACTGTGGCGAGAGAATGGCTGATCCCATCGAAGCAATTCTGGTCTACATTTTTACGAAAAGAAACAGTGGTGCTTAATTTATTTTAAATTAAAATAATTTATCACCACATACATTTTAATTCAAATTACAAACTACAAGTTGAGAGCACTGTAGCGAGAGAACACGATATTTGATCGGAGCAATTCTTGTATCAATTTGTGCGTAGGGAGCAATATCTGTAGCAGATTATTTATTGTAAATTGAAATAATTATTTTTCACATAAATTTTAATTAAAATTAAAATCAGCGTGGTGATTTACAAAGCTTGAGAGCACTGTAGCGAGAAAATGCCTTATCTGATCGAAGTCATTCTAGTGTGCGTAAACGACCTGTGGCAGATAAATTATTCTAAATTAAAATAATTAACTTCCAAATAAATTTTATTGAAATTAAAATTGGCAATTCATATTTTTTCTTACGTTTCCAAAACCAAACCAGACATGCGTACGTTTCTTTTAGAAGTTTTTAGAAAGATTTAGTAATCGAAATTATTATTGGCACTTATAGGATAGAAATAGCATTTAATAAATTAAGACGCCATTAATTTGGCTTTTAAATGAAAAGAGAAAGAATATGTTGTTTTTTATTTACAAGCATTTATTTCTGGTTCTCGCTGCAATATTTGCATTTTATGACGTGGGAAGTCTTAATATTCTTTTTAATTTTTGTTAGAAACTAACGTAACAGTAAATGATAATCATAAGTACACAAACCAAACACACAAAAAAATTATCAAATATATGTAGTAATTGTTATCAACTTAGGTAATTTCAACCAAAACTGATTGGTAACCAATTTTAATTAATAATGAAGCATGAAAACCGCCAAACGACTAAACCAATTTGAACTCACCTCCAATTTCCCTTGCGAGGGAAATTTATTTATCCAAATATAAATATGTAATATCTAGATATAATAAAAAAAAAATTTAATAGCTACAACAACAATAACATAAAATAAATTAATAAAAATTATTAAACACAATAATTGCGGTTCTTCGTGTAATATAAACAATTTATCTTCATTGTTTTACAGGCAGAGAATAAAAGTAATTTTTTTTTATTTAATTTCACAAACAAAAAATTATTTGATTAAAAATAATTATTTTTTACCAGCAAATTAAAATTATTAAAAAAAAAAATAAATGTTTTATACCAGACAAAAATTATTTGTATATTAGCCTAAAAACTATATTTAAATAATAGTAATTAATTATTAATTATTAAAATAACATTACACAGACAAGAACTAATTTACAATATAATAAATTAAAATTTTTTTATAAACAAAACATTTTTTTTTTTATAATTTTCTGTGTGAAAAATAGAATTTAAATTAGAAAACAATTTATAGAAATAAATAACAACCAAAATAAATTTATTATAAGTAATTTAGATATAATTATAAATAATAAAATTATTTATTGTTTAGTTTATGTAAATAAATATAATATAAAATAAATAAGTTTATTTATTTATTTGGTTTGTATAGATAGGGTTTTTTTATTTTTATTAAATTAAAATAATTTGTTTAACAATAAATTAATTAATGTGTACGTCTTTTTCTTAATTTTCGACAACATTTTAAATTTCCCTAAATAACCATTTTTTTTTGTTTATTTATTTCCTAACTTAAATTAATTAAAAATATCTAAAAAAAAATGTAGTCGAATTACAAACATCCGCAATTTTATGTTCAAAAATATTTTTTACTACATACATAGGTTAGTACATAGACGTGTTTGGCAAAGTTAAATTAAATTCGTTGCAGGATGATCTATCCTCGGCGAACGCTTTTGATTTTACAGACAATGACTTAATTAATTAATTTTATTTTTGTTTATTTAGACATGATGAATTTTTATTGTTTTCGACTCGTTTTCAAATTAACATCAAATAACAAACAACCTTAAGAAACGTTCGTGTATACCGCATACTCGAAAATGAAGGAGAAAGGGATTACGAGGTAACGAATAAAAAGCTTTTTGAATTTCTAATTTTGGCTGTTTCAGTCGTTCGGGGTGTGCTTATTATGTAATTTCAGTTGATTTAGTTTTTACACTTTTTTTCGTTGCATAAATTCTCAATTTTGTTCAATTGTTTTGTAATTATTTTAAAACATTTTTGTGGATTTTGATGCCCTTAGAAGTTATTTGCTATGAATTGTTACTGGCAATAGGTGGAGTGAGCAATGTTTTGCTGTGTCATTTCTTTCCACCTAGCCTATTTTTAATTAGGTGACTTATCTTTTTACAGATCATATACTAAATGCTAAGGTATGAATTTCGGTCTGTAAAGTTCAATGTTATTGAAAACCTGCAAAACCACTTTACTCGAAGTTTTGAAGGTCGCTGAGTCTGAAAAAAGAAATCAAATAAAAATTTCCATTCGTCTGCCTATGTGTATGTAGATGTACCCATATACAATGAACGATGACTTTATTTCACGGGCGCTATCATGGTTTCTGCCGCAAAAAAATGCTTATACGATATCGTTGAAGATTTAATTGGACATTGAGTTTGAGATTGTATATGTTAAGGGTTCAATTAGAGGTTAGATTAAGTTGAATTCCGGTATACTTGCAGCTCTGCGGCCGTATTGATTTAGGGATTGATGTGATCATTCAATTTGGGGTTTAATTGAGGGTTAAGTTTGAGTTTGAAATAAATGTCGAGTTAAGATGGAGATTATGGTTGAGTTGAGGGTTCAGTTTGCGTCGAGTTTAGGTTAAATAGAGAATGGGTTGACGTATAGTTGGGATTAAGTGACGGGTTCAGCTAGGGATTAATTTGGTCATCGAATTAAAGGATTATTTGGAAGTTAGATATTGTGTTGCTTCTAGCTACCACAATCCGTTACCTTTGTAACTGCATTCGGTAGTAACTTTCGTTCGACATCTTCCGTTCGCAGTAATTCGACTTCATGGCTGTAGGAGTCAGATTTGAATTAAATCTGCACAATTTACCTTCTATTTAAATGTCTTGACCAATCAGAAATATTTTCTTTCATTTGACTTCGGTAAGAATTGTTTGTCCGTGCTTGTTACACGAAACAACTGCCTTGCTTATCTGTCATATTAAAAGAGAGCCATTTGACTTCCGTCATTCTTTTGAGAGTTTCATGCAACTTTCTGTGTGTGTATTTCATCAAATTGACACTGTAACCACCATTCCTACTCAATTTATCCATTAGGAAACCACCTTTTAAATAAATTTATAATTTTATTTTGAGTTCTTGTTATTAACAAATAATTTGTAAAAATGTGTAAATAACACTAAAAGTGGCATTAACAATGTAAATGCAAAATTTTGATTGCAAAATGCTCCAAATAATAAATCGTAGGTAAGAAAACTAAAATCTACAAATAAATTATTTTAATTCAATAAAAACTATTAAAAATGTATTAAATCGTTATATAAAACAATAAAAAATTATAAAATCCCCAAACAATAAATAAATCAAACAAATGAACAAGAAAAAACGATTTAAAGTAAATTTGTGATTGTAATCGAATAAAAATGTAAAACAATATGAGTAAATATGTATATTGTTAAAACAATATAATTTATTTCGTAAAAACAATAAATAATGTTGGTTCTGTGATTAATTTCTAGATATAAAAATTAAAAATATTGTAAACATAAAAATGAATAGTCGTATTAAAAATAATAAAAATTTTTGTAAAAAACAAAAAATTTAATCTTAAATGATTTCATTTGTGCAATAAACAATGAAACTATTAAAATATAATAAATAAATTTTTAAATCATCATAAATCGTCTTCTAGCATATAATATAATTGTACATAGTAAACAATAAATATTATTAACTTAAAAATAAATTATAGTTTAAAATTTTTTTATTATGTTATTATTAATAATTTATAAATTATATATAATTAATTGATAAATAAAGCGATATTGTAATTGATGTTTTTATTGTTAAATTTTCTTAATAATAAAATTAAAATTATAATAAAATATTAAATATTATTATTATTATTATTAATTAATTATATTATATTATTATTAAAAATAAAACCAAAAAAAAAATTATTAATTTAATATTAAATTAAAAATTAAATATTATGAAAAAAATGAGATTATTATTAATTTAAAATTATGGTAATATTAAATTATAAAACAACTGAAAAGATGAAATCAATAAAAATGAAAAAATTGATCAATTTAATAGAAAAAAGATGCGTTTGTTTTATTTACTTCGTCAATTTGATTGAGATGTGTTGGCGATGGTAAATTGGGTGGCAAGGGGAAATTAGGTTTTTGCTGGTAAGTACTAGATTTTACGGTTTTATAAATAAGGCAAGTAAAGTACGTCCTTCATAATTAGTTATATATGTACCTAAACTAAGCAGATAATTAACTTTACTTCATAAAAAATGTAACTGTGTATACTGTTTTAACCTAACCATGAATTATTCTACGACCAATAAGATTGACTGTTGCATAACATTTTATTAATTACAAATCGATGTAACCCAGCTTAATATAAGATGCTAGCTGAAATACCCGACATTGCTCAAAAATGTATCTCTTAAAAATATTGTCTAGTAACCATATATCATGTGAATCGTTGTAATTTGTTTGTTGGTATGGTTGAATTTATTTGTATAAATATATTAGTATGTTGACTTTATTCTGATGCAGTTATTCAAATTGGGTTATACAGGCTTCACGCAAAACACCGGCCTACTACGGCCGTGTAGAAGACCGTGTATGTTAATATGATGGATACAAAATTAGATACAAACAAATATACCGCAATAAACTTTTGAGGTGCCGCTGCCGTCAACGGACTCCCTTGTCATATTGGAAAAGCCGTTAGTAGAAATGAAAAGTTCTTCTTAATCTTGTACTAATAAATTTAGTTTATTTATAAAATTCGAAGTCGGTTAAATCATCATACTTCGTTACGTTATTTTTATAATCGTATAAATCTATCTTCTCGTTCTTATAGAAAATTTCCAATTTCGTCACAAATTCATCGAAACGAAAAACAAAATTATTTAAAAGGACATTAGATGTATTAGATGTTATGTATACTTTTACACCGCTAGTAAAACTGAATTCCTGCAGTTTTGAACGAATCAAATGTTTCGCAATAAATTCGAACAAGTATTGCCATGTCCATTCATCCTCTAGAAGCATAACCCGCTGTAATTAAAATAAATAAAATTATTGCTTATAGGGATAATTACCCTTAATACAGAAATGTACAAACCATTGTATATTTTATATTGTTAAGCAATTCCCAATTTTCCACCTTATTTTCCAACGTACAATCGTTAAATACAATACAAGTTATGTGCGACAAGTTGCATTGAATCAGATCGTTTAGTATCCTAGTGTTAATAAATATGCCACCAATACGTAAATAGCCGCAAACAAAATTATCAAAAACCGTAAAACAACTCAGGCGTTGGTTAGTCGTCAAATTCACTACATCTTTTGGATAGGATAAGGTTTTCAATGATAACACAAAACCTTCAATGAACTCGTAAACATTATCACCGATAAATTTTATATTAATGACCCTAAAATCCTCAAATTCGTTTGTTATTAGGGGCGGTACTTCACTGATCCAACGATAATTTGTGTCCAATATAATTCGGATTACATTTTTTTTTACCCATAAATCAGTGAACAAGCGGAGTGTCATTCGATCGAAATTTTTTCCATCTATGATAAATAATTTGTTAGTCTTTGAATCTAGCAACTGTAAAACATCGCTTTGGTCTACCAACTTAATTATTGCACTACCAAAACTCAAAACGAATGCACTTACATGTTTGTAATAATCGATTAGAACAGATTCAACATAATTTTGAAATTCATACAAAAAACAATGTATTATTTCATCCTCAGGAATACAATTCCTATCATATACGTATTGTCTTAGATTAAATTGCTTATCTTTTAGATACGTTTTATCCTCATTCATTTGACGTAAAATTCGAGTTATGAAATAATCAATTTCATTTCTTAAACGATTTGCAGCCAATGAACGATCGTTTGTGGTGGCTAATTTCAATGAAATTAAATCGAATATATTGAGCTCGTTTGAATAGTTTATTGAGCTGAGATGGTTTAAAATGTGTGGAAGAACTTTAAATAATAAATGGTTGTGATTATTACAACCTATTTTAGCTTCTTTAATTATATCTTTGTGAGGTTGAAGCCAGGGAAACGCAAGTGTAACAAAGAAGTAGGGACGCAGCTTGTCCAATTCAAATTTCTTCAAATATTTTGTAATTAGATCTTTCTTGTCTACTCGATCGCTAAAAGTTACAACACGTATTGCACTTCCGTCACCTGATGGGCCCTCTTCAACAATTGTGCTGACGATCTGTGATCGTAATTTATGATGATCTATAAATTTCTGAGTATACGTCAAATTCATAATATTATTATGGACGAAATAGTATTAAGTGTTAGTATTTACCTCTAGGTCGTTGTAAGAAGACAAATTACTGAAGAATGTTAATCTGTCCAACCAAGGCATGGAAAATTGTGATTCGTTCACTAAATTTATTACCGAATCATACATATTGTCCGGGAAATAGGCTACTTTCATTTCAAAAACTCTGGTACCGATTTGTAATTGATAATCCCAGTTTCTTGGTTGATATTTTATGCCTAAAACCTATTTTGAGAAAATAATTAATTCTGGAATGAAGAAATTTTAACAATGCTAGACTTACGTTTAAGACTTTCTGAAATATCGATTTATTGACAAAAATTGCAAATTCGCCAGTAACAACATGCCGAAATAAGTTGTCTACAAAAATAATTCAATTACATCATAATTATTTTATAGAAATTTTACATATTAAAGTGTAAATATATTTACCTGAGGAATATCGGTGCAATATGTCTCTAATTATGTCCTTAGTGTAATGCACTTTTTCCATATCTGATCTTTGTGATATTGTTTATTGGTAATAAAGTTAAACAATTCAGCCCTGTAGTTTTGTTTAAACATATACAATGCACCGGTTTTAAAATGTCACCTTATATTTTATAAACTACCAAGCCTCGACAAATACTAAATAAAAAATTGTGCCCTCATATCATGATACAGTTAGTCTACGTATATCTAGGTATCTTATCTTAAAAGCATTATATTGATTATTAAATATTTTAACTGTACAGGGTGTCCCAAAAATGAACAGTAATAAAAGCAATTGAACCACCAACAATTGGATATATTCAAATCAGATTTTGTTAGAAATGACCTCAATAGACACAATCAGAATGATCGGAACAGTCACATGGCATATCCATATGGTTATATCGGCCATTTGTCTTATCGGTAATGTGATTGTGTCGGTCATATGGGCTTGTCAGTCAACTTGCCTATCGGTAAAATTGTGGTTAGCCACGTGATCCTCACTCAAACGTGATCCATCCTCTCGAATTGATGAAGCATTGAGACATTATCGTCTAATAAAATATCTTTAGAACAAAAGTGTATTGAATGTTAATGATTGTTGATGAAACTTTTTCCCATGTGAAGGTTTCATGTGTAACACTACCTTATGGCTGAGATAAACTCGACGTGACTAAGTAAAAACAAAATGTTTAACCAAGAAAATATATACTAAAGCAATCATTCTTAGCGCGACTCAGACGCCATTAATAAAAAGATGATTTTTAACTTTTTGGTTGTTGTTTAGTTACATTTCAAAGTTTAACAATTTTTTTTTTAGTTAGTCACGTTGCACAGTGTTTGATTTTGCTGGAAAAGTGGCCAAAAATACTGATTTTGTAATTTTTTTTTGTGGTTTTTAGTTAGTAGAATGTCCAATGCATTCAGCAAAAGTGATAAAAATGTTATTGCTTTTTATTTAGATTTTATAGCACGCTAAAGATGATACATTTTAGAAAATAAATATTTTTATTATTTTTTTCATTTAACTAAATTACTTGAACACCAAAGGACTGCAAGAAGTGATATATGTAATTTTTTTGAAAGTTGGGTCTATTGTGAAATTGAGCAATTTAATTTATTTTATTAAGGTGTAAAAAACCCCACATTTTTGAACTATTTTCTTTGTTTAGGTAAGCTTACCTTTTTTGATCCATGTTTCTCTACAATGGGACTTAGGGCAAATGAAAGAGTATTATAATGTCTTTTTGCATGTAATAAATTTAGGTGCGTAAAAGTTCATAAAAAAATTTACAATATTTTAACTGATGCATTAAATAAATTTATGGTCTTAGGGTTTATGGTACTATGTACCCAAAATGTTATAATTTATCTGCTTTTAATGGATTATATTGTATTTAATAGATGTTCCCTATATAAATGCGAATATTTTCTAACCTGTTTCATTTTAAAAACTGAGCTCGAAAGTGAAAAATGGCTGTATCTGTGAAATATTTGAACATTCTGATAAATATCATTTATTAAATGTTCTTGTGACGCGGTATGAGTTAAATAAACATCGAAATTATAATTATAACATATTGTCATAATGGTAATATTAGAGGCAATATTGAAAATAATATTAAACGATCTGAAAAAAAGGCACGAATTCTGACAGAATTTAAAAGAAAAATTGGCATGATAATGATGAAATACTAATGATGGGAACACCGCCAGAAGATTTGTTGTGAATGCAGAACTTACAGCAAAAATAACCAAAGTTGATTGTGAGCTGATTAGGAGGTTTAAAGTAATCTTAAATGCATTATCTTCCACAAGAGAAATTGATCCCGATAAATTTCATAAATACGCGAGTGACCCCGTAGATATTTATTTATTTATTTAATTCAAGTTAACATATTTAAGTTAATTATAACTTTTATAATTATATGTTATTAGAGCACATATACATAGATACAAATTTTGGGCTACAGTTACAAAAACAATCCCTTATTACCCTTCCCTCTAAATAATTAAATAGAAAATTAAAAATTAAATACAATATAAACTGAAACAGCTACAAATTTACAAATAGACAGCCATATCCTAAAACTCGAATAAAACCAATGCAGGTCCATTCACAAAAGATCCTTTTCAGCATACAAAATTATACGTCCGATAATATTTCATTTTAAAACTATTCGACGACGCAGCATAAACGACTTGGATCTTCTATTATTCTTATGTCGTCAAAAAGGCCATGAAAATTGTATTTGATGGGTTGCCTGAGGTCAGTACCTATACACACTTACCAAATATTTGCCGCAAACACAGGAAATATTTGTTTTATAAATTTCCTCAAAAATAATTGCCACCATGTTTGGGCAAATATTAGCCACGTGGGAACGACGAATAATGACACTCAGCAAAGTGGTTCTGTTTTTTTGCTCGTGGTTGCTTGTACGGGCAAAAAAAAATCACATAAGAGTAAAGCAAATATGTGGTGTCCCTTTGTAGGATTTAGAATGCAGATTCTTGGTGTTTTGCTTCAAATATGAGCGATTTTCCTAAATTTTAAGTTTCTCTGGTGATTGCTAGTCATTTTAACTTGTATATTTCAAATTACGTAAAAATGTATTCCCAATTTACCCGAATATACTGTTGAAATAGGGAATAAAATGTTAGGAATTTTGGCAGTTTGGAATTAATCAATATTTGTTCCCTAATTCCCAATTCATGGCTTCTGTTGTTCTTGTCCGCCTTTAACTCGTTTCATTCACAGACCTATGAAAATTATTTAGTTCAGTCTTTCGCCGAAAACTCACAGAAATTTTACAGGGACTGAATAATGGTTTTACCAGATAAATAAAATTAATTATAAAAAAAAACATAAAAAGTGCGTTTTTAGCGCGCAAATAAAATATATATTTGCTCCTCTTTGATCGATAATTATTTGCTGCCAAATATTTGCCACCGTGTGAACTGGGAGAAAATATACTTGTAAATGTAGTGGCTAGAAATTAGACGAATTAAATTAAAATTATTCCACAATTCTAAGTTTATTCGAGTTTTCGGGAATATTCGATTCGCTTTTTTGTGAATTTCAAAATTAGTCGAAATTGAAAATACCTTTTCGTTGCTATATTAATCTAAATGAGCCTAGAACTAAGTTCCATGGTAGTGCATGCGATTAGTGATAAATCCAGACTATTCGATAGATTCGAGATTGTCATTGATTGTGGCGAAAATACATTCTGTGGAGTTGCATCTTGTTAGATCTTATATCAGCAATTCAGCATATTTCAATATTTGTTTATTTTTTTAATTTAAATATAAAATTCGAGTATTTAAAATTATCTTAAAATCAGAGTTGGTTACTGATGAATGTTCAGCATCTAAATTATCAGGATTTCAATTTAGTCAGTAATTTATGTACCTTTTCCACTCGGATTAGATGAAAAAATAAACACGCCCTATTAATTATATCATTACCGGTTAATATAGTAGGTATGTATATAATAATTGCTATAATTTCAAAAACCATAAAAAACCTTTTCAAATGTCAATTTTGTAATAAAATAATATTTTCTTTTTTTTGCTTTTTGGTGAATAAAGACAGAAATTACAAACAATAAAATTGTACAAAATTTTAATTGTCAGTAAATAAAACAAATTTACTTCAAGTGAAAATTGGCGAATGCGACTTTGCTTCTCAACATGTGTCAGTTCTAACTAATCTAACATTATTTGTGAGTCTGTGATTTGGTGGTATGAGGGTAGAAGATTTATATTGTCGTGACCAATTGTCACATTGGGGAAGAGGTCTAAAAATTTAAGAAAAGCCGTCGCATATTTTAAAGGTCTTACCTGCCCAAATTAACTGAAAATGTTTGTAAAATATAAATGGTTGCTTTGGTGATCTTTAACGGATGCTACCTGGGAAAAGTGTCGTCCGAGGAGTAGGATAGGCTCAATTTTTTTCTTTATTTTTATATCTGCCATGCGTATAACCTAAATAAAGCAAAAGTTGCATTTTTGTATCACAATTAAAATTTGTGAAGGTACACAATTATATTTATACTCAAGCTTTCGTTTTTCTTGAATAAATGTATCGCAGCAAATTGCTCAGATTTATATAATCGGTTTTGACTGCGATCAAAATATGAATATTTATTATATGTCGTGTTTGTAAACATGCGAAAAACATCCGAACCTCAATTTAATTTTGAAAAGGAAGTTAAAAAAATCAGTTCCAGAATTGTATTTAAAATACCCAGATTTGAAAATGGATAAAGAAATTCCAATTCAGTAGAGAACCATTAAAACCTATACTCGCAATCAAAAAAAAAGTTGATGACATGGCAAAAAGTTTCAATTGAAACGAACCAGGCGTGAAATATAATTGCGAAAATTGTTTCGTTCACTTGTAAAATTCCTTCTTTTATAAAAGAAAATATCATGATTCAAGAAGCTCTCCAATAAACTAGGATTTTAAAAAATAATGCTACTATTCCAAAGACGCTATGTAAATACAGAAAGGATCACTTAATTCTAAAAAAAGATGCACTAAACCACTTAAGCCAACATTCAAAGGAAAAATGAGTTTAGGTGGTAAACTTAGGTGGTAGCCTTAGCTAAATACTTAACCGTATTTACGCTGTGTTGGCTAATACATTCTCATAAATATGTAATTTCATACCATGCGACCGAAAAAAATATGGAAGGAAGCATATTGCCCGAAATTGTAAAAGATAATATCAATATTTTATAAAATCTGGGTTTGACGGTATGGGCTGTTGTTTATGACCAAGGTTCAAGTAACCGAAAATATTTTGATGTTTGATTACAATTCTCAATAAATTTTGGCTTTATATGATTTGCCACATCTAACAAAATGTTTAAGCAACAATTTAAAAGAATTTAATTTTCAAACACTTGTTGGACCAGCAAGTTAGAAACTTTTAGACGAACTTTATAATTTCTCAATAGACGGAAATGTGTCCAAAATTAATATCGAGACATATTTACCCGATTGGCTTTGAAAAAATGAGAGTCGAATATGCAACACACGTATTTAGCCGAGCCGTCTCAGCAATAATTAAATCAATGGCAGGATTTTAATAAATTTTTAAAACTAGCAACAAGATATGCATTGACGACATCAGGTTTTATTACAAAAATTGATAAAATGTCCTTAGGCTTCATATGCCTCACGCATAATGTTATCACAATAACGTCATTTTTTAAATGTATCCCACCAAGCGCACCTCACTTCAGCGGTCTATGGAAATAAGCTGCCGTAAAATACGTCAAAATATCACCTTCGAAGAATAACCGATGGCCACACTCTCACAATAGAAGAAATGACGAGGTTGCTTGCTGAAATTGAAGCCATTCTGAATTCACGGCCAATTTGCGTATTATCAAGTGGGGATTTAGAGTATTTAACACCAGCGCATTTCCTGATCGGTCGTCCAACAACACAACTTCCAAATGCTGATCTAGAAGATGTCAAGTTATCGAAACTATCCAGATGGCAATTGGTGCAGAAGATGAATCAGGATATCTGAAAGAGGTGGTATCTTGAATACCTAACCAACATGCAACATAGAAGCAAATGGAATAAGAAAGATAACAACTAGGGAATCCAAATTACTCGAGTTTCAAAGTACCCGGGTAGTCGAGTACAAGTTTTTTCAATACCCGGGTTACCCGGGTACCCGGGTAATAAACAAAAAACATAAATATACATAAAATCTCTAAAAAAAATCAAAGATCATGCTATTGTCACCCTCTATTTGGATTAATAGTGGCACGGACTACATTCTGAGTCCTATTTCTCTTCCGTCTTAAAATGATCTCATATGAATTATTTGTTAATGGCATGCATTAGAATATATATTGTAGATTAGATCAATTTTTTTAAAATCAAATCTGTTCAAATATTTGTTACATTTTTGTCGTAACTTAAAATTTTCGGAATTGCCTTACAAATAAAATCTGTAATTATTTTCTGTTGTACTCATGACTATAAGCCAATCAAATTGAATCATTTACTTGATTAAATTTAGTTGAATCCAACTAATTTTTATTTTACCATGTATTATTAAAAAAATTTTAAAATCCTTCATATAGATACGTGAAGAATTTATGTTCTTGTATATTTAAAATATTCGTCACCATCTACTCGTAATTTTCTAAATTAAATAATAAAACAAACTAAAAATCTGAAAGATAACCAAAAGCCGATAATAAAAGTTATCGAAATTTTAATTAATCTGAAAAATTGATAGAACGCATCAAATTCACATTAATCACTCGACACAAACTAATGTCGTTTTAGACTGATTTGTTTCCTATGTATGAAAAATTAATCGCAATTTCGGCGTCAACTGAACAAGAAAATCTCATTGATCTTTTATGTTTGTGCATTATCCGTCAAAATATAAGAACCTTGCAAATTGCACATATAAAATCTAAACACAATAACCACAGTAAAGTTGTCAAACTGAAAACGTCAGCCAATTAGCCAAACGGCTAATAAACCTTTAAACATACTTATGTAAAAGGGGGATACATCTACGGAAAATCTAAATCGAAAAAGTGCCCTCGAGCTAAAATATTTTGCTCTCAGAACAACGTTTTTTCTTCAATCGAACAAAATAAAATTCACCCTTCCAAAATTTTCTTTGAATCAAGTTACCCGGGTGGTCGCTCAAATTACCCGGGTAATCGAGTACTCGAAAAAAGACCAAAATAGCCGAGTACCCGGGTACTCGATAAAATCATCCGTGTCATTATTAAAGAGAACAACTTACCTCCATTCTAGTAGTTGATGGGCAAAATCTTAGAGGTTCATCCTGGAGCAGACAAAGTTATCAGAGTTATAACTTGAAAAACGAACCATAAAATTAAACTTATGAATAAAAAATTGTTAACACAAACACAATCGTGATTTAATAAAGTTTTTTGTACTTATACAAATTAACCAATACACCGTACCGAAGTTTGTAATTTATTTGGGAACCTGACCTTATGGTACATGAAAATGAATGAACCACTGTAGCGAGAGAATGGGTCATCCGATCGGAGCAATTCTGATGTCAATTTGTGCGTAAAGAAACTGTGGCAGCTAAGTTATTATAAATTAAAATATTTAATCTCAAAATCTTATAAACGTTATCACGAATAACACCTACGGCCGTGTAGGAGACATAGCCCACACTATATCTTCGTTACCTATTATATGTATATGAATCATACAAATGGCAGTCAATTTTGCTTCATCAGTGATTGATATAAGTATTTGAAAACAGCAAAACTACGTATTAATATTTTTTCTTATGTTTCTAAAATCAGACCACACATATCCGTTCCCTTCAGAAGTGTTTAGAAAGATTTAGTAATCGAAATTTATCCTTTTCACTTACTTTGGAAAAAATTTCATTCCAATTCGAATAAGAATAGCATTTTGAAAATTAAGACGCCATTAATTTGGCGTCTAAATGAAGAGACAACAGAATCGGTTGTTTTTTTAATTTATACATAAGAATTTATTTCTGATTCTCGTTGTAAAATTTAAAAAATTACTTCTATGTCCCGGTATACCATTTCTGTACCCCTAGCTGCGGATATTTGCTTTGTATGACGTAGGAAGTCTTTATATTCTTTCTAATTTTTGTTACTATACTTTATTTTACTAACATAGCAATAAGTAATGATCAGTACTCAAACCAAACACACAAAAAAATTATCAAATATATGTAGTAATTGTTATCAACTTAGGTAATTTCAACCAAAACTGATTGGTAACCAATTTTAATTAATAATGAAGCATGAAAACCGCCAAATGACTAAACCAATTTGAACTCACCCACAATTTCCCTCGCGAGGGAAATTTATTTATCCAAGGTATAATAAAAAAAAAATTTAATAGCTACAACAACAATAACATAAAATTAATTAATAAAAATTATAAAACACAATAATTGCGGTTCTTCGTGTAATATCAACAATTTATCTTCATTGTTTTACAGGCAGAGAATAAAAGAATTTTTTTTTTTAATTTAATTTCACAAACAAAAAATTATTTGATTAAAAATAATTATTTTTTACCATCAAAATAAAATTATTAAAAAAAAAAATAAATGTTTTATACCAGACAAAAATTATTTGTATATTAGCCTAAAAACTATATTTAAATAATAGTAATTAATTATTAATTATTAAAATAACATTACACAGACAAGAACTAATTTAAATATAATAAATTAAATTTTTTTTATAAACATTACATTTTTTGTTTCATGATTTTCTGTGTGAAAAATAGAATTTAAATTAGAAAACAATTTATAGAAATAAATAACAACCAAAATAAATTTATTATAAATAATTTAAATATAATTATAAATAATAAATTTATTTAAGTTTATGTAAATAAATATAAAATAAATCAAGTACTAAATAAATAATTGGTTTAACAATAAATTAATTAATTTGTACGTCTTTTTTTAATTTTCGACAACATTTTAAATTTCCCTAAATAACTATTTTTTTTTTTGTTTATTTATTTCCTAACTTAAATTAATTAAAAATATCTAAAAACAATTTATTCGAATTACAAACATCCGCAATTTTATGTTTAAAAATATTTTTTACTACATTAAATTCGTTGCAGGATGATCTATTCTCGGCGAACGCTTTTGATTTTACAGACAATGACTTAATTAATTAATTTTATTTTTATTTATTTAGACATGATGAATTTTTATTGTTTTCGACTCGTTTTCAAATTAACATCAAATAACGAACAACCTTAAGAAACGTTCGTGTTTCATTTGCATACTCGAAAATGAAGGAGAAACGGATTACGAGGTAACGAATAAAAAGCTTTTGAATTTCTAATTTTGGTTGTTTCAGTCGTTCAGGGTGTGCTTATTATGTAATTTCAGTTGATTTAGTTTTTACACTTTTTTTCTTTGCATAAATTCTCAATTTTGTTCAATTGTTTTGTAATTCTTTTAAAACATTTTTGTGGATTTTGATGCCCTTAGAAGTTATTTGCTATGAATTGTTACTGTTATATTACTGGCAATAGATGGAGTGAGCAATGTTTTGCTGTGTCATTTCTTTGCACCTAGCCAATTTTTAATTAGGTGACTTATCGGTTTACAGATCATATACTAAATGCTAAGGTATGAATTTCGGTCTGTAAAGTTCAATATTGTTGAAAACCTGTCAAAAATGACCACGAATTATTATTGTCCAAAACCACTTTACTCGAAGTTCAGCGACCTTCAACGCTGAGTCTGAAAAAAGAAATCAAATAAAAATTTCCGTTCGTCTGCCTATGTGGATGTACCCATATGCAATGAACGATGACTTTATTTCACGGGCCCTATCATAGTTTCCGCCGCAAAAAAAAGTTTATACGATATCGTTGAAGATTTAATTGGACATTGAGTTTGAGATTGTATATGTTAAGGGTTCAATTAGAGGTTAGATGGAGATTATGATTGAGTTAAGGGTTCATAGTTGGGATTAAGTGACGGGTTCAGCTAGGGATTAATTTGGTCGTCGAGTTAAGGGATTATTTGGAAGTCAGATATTGCGTTGATTTGAGTTAGGTTCACTTACGCTTCTAACTACCACAATTCGTTACCTTTGTAACTGCATTCGGTAGTAACTTTAGTTCGACATCTTCCGTTCTTAGTAATTCGACTTCATGGCTGTAGGAGTAATATTTTTTGAATTAAATCTTTACAATTTACCTTCTACTTAAATGTTTAGGCTTTTTTTTTGACCAATCAGAAGTATTTTCTTTCATTTGACACCGGTTTGTCCGTGCTTATTACACAAAACTACTGCCTTGCTTATCTATCATATTAAAAGAGATAATGCACAGGCATTTAACTAATTTGATACTGTAACCACCATTCCTACTCAGTTTATCCATTAGAAATCCTTTTAAGTAAATTTATAATTTTATTTTGAGTTCTTGTTATTAACAAATAATTTGTAGAAATGTGTAAATAACACTAAAAGTGGCATTAACAATGTAAATGCAAAATTTTGATTGCAAAATGCTCCAAATAATAAATCGTATGTAAGAAAACTAAAATCTACAAATAAATTATTTTAATTCAATAAAGACTATTAAAAATGTATTAAATCGTTATATAAAACAATAAAAAATTATAAAATCCCCAAACAATAAATAAATCAAACAAATGAACAAGAAAAAAACGATTTAAAGTAAATTTGTGATTGTAATCGAATAAAAATATAAAACAATATGAGTAAATATGTATATTGTTAAAACAATATAATTTATTTCGTAAAAACAATAAATAATGTTGGTTCTGTGATTAATTTCTAGATATAAAAAATAAAAATATTGTAAACATAAAAATGAATAGTCGTATTAAAAATAATAAAAATTTTTGTAAAAAAAATTAAAAATTTAATCTTAAATGATTTCATTTGTGCAATAAACAATGAAACTATTAAAATATAATAAATAAATTTTTAAATCATCATAAATCGTCTTCTAGCATATAATATAATTGTACATAGTAAACAATAAATATTATTAATTTAAAAATAAATTATAGTTTAAAATTTTTTTATTATGTTATTATTAATAATTTATAAATTATATATAATTAATTGATAAATAAAGCGATATTGTAATTGATGTTTTTATTGTTAAATTTTCTTAATAATAAAATTAAAATTATAATAAAATATTAAATATTATTATTATTATTATTAATTAATTATATTATATTATTATTAAAAATAAAACCAAAAAAAAAATTATTAATTTAATATTAAATTAAAAATAAATATTATGAAAAAAATGAGATTATTATTAATTTAAAATTATGGTAATATTAAATTATAATTATAAAAATTAACAACTGAAAGATGAAATCAATAAAAATGAAAAAATTGATCAATTTAATAGAAAAAAGATGCGTTTGTTTTATTTAGTTCGTCGATTTGATTGAGATGTGTGGGCGATGGTTAATTGTGTGGTTAAAGGAAATTAAGTTTTTGGGTGGTAAGTACTATATTTTACAGTTTTATAAATAAGGCAAGTATAGTACATCCTTTATAATTAGTGATATACCTAAACTAAGCAGATAATTAACTTTACTTCATAAAACATGAATGCATTTTGTGTATGGTGTTTTAACCTAACCACGAATTATTCTGTGACCAATAAGTTGTATTGTTGCATAACATTTTCTTAATTGCAAATCGATGTAACCCGACCTAATATAAGATGCTAGCTGTTAGCTGAAATACCTGACATTGCTTAAAAATGAATATATTAAAAATACTGTTTATTAACTATATATCAATTATGGCTACGGACTTTTTTGTGTTCTAGCAGAGCCTTCTAGAGTATAGAGCCATAATCATTATGACGTATTTTTTTGAAGCTTTTTTAGTGGTATAACTTTTCACTAATTTCCATAGGAATCCATAGTAAAAATGGTGTTTTTTAGCTTCAAGTTTTTCAATGAAAAAAGCAAAAATGTTACAAAATTTTTATACAAAAGTGTTCTACATATATTTAGCAGTAATATACAAGAAGGGTATATTGGTATTAAGTAAATATTAATTGCGGAAATATTAAAATTAAATTATTTGTAAAATATATTTTTCGAAGTTTCATTTTGAAAAATACATCAAAGTTGGCTCTGACGAATTAAAATAATACTTGCTAAATTTTTCTTTAGTTTTACTAGTGTACGTTAGATGTGTCTATAATTGTTGGCAGAGAAATACGAAAAAAAAATTATTTAATCACACAATTATGACACGTTCTTAATATTTTCTGAATTTGTTTTGCTTTTCCTACAATTTTTGAACTCAAATTTCCCCAGGTCGCAATTTTTCCTACGATTTTTCAAAATGTTTACTACCCACTGCCATCTATGTATATTGACTGAATGCACACGATTTATAGTAAGCTTTTCTTTTTAATTTGACCAGAAAGCCGTTGTTATGAACTTTTTTTTATAATTTGGTTTAAATAAATCAATTATTACAAGAAAATGAAAACGATTTACTTAAACGAGATTTATATATGTTGAAATTCAAACATTAATGAAAATATTTCAGAAATCATAATTAAGAATTTGCAACGTTTTCATTTACAAATTTGTCTTAGGAAAAAAAGTGATTTCCCATATGTTTTGTGCGTTTTACTATGGAAATTTTGGTTTTTTCGCCGTTTCTAATTCCCTTATAAAAGCTTCGTTTTTTAGATTATGGCTTGTATAATCAAGGTTGCTTTGGTTCTAGTGGACGGCCACCTAAACCTAACCATATCAAAAATAACATTAAAGGATAAATATTTTTGGTACGGTATTCAAATTGCATTCCGACAACTTGTTAACTCAGTAAGCAAAATATTACATAAATATAGTTAATCTTCTATTAACTAAATACTGCAATCTAAAAAATTGAGGTGTGGCCAGCACACGACTTTCTTTTACGAACACCGAATTTTGAGAAACTTTTATAATGCAAATTCCTTGCAAACTAAAGATTGTATTTGTTATTTCATGTTTTCTGTAAATTGTATATTTTTGAAATATTTGCAAAATAAATTTTCTGTTTTACGGAATCTGGGAGCTGGGACCTTTTTATAAAAATTTTTAATTTTTCTTTAAATTTTTTTTTTTGTAATTTTTAAATTTTTTTTTTTAATTTTTAATTTGTTTATTTTTATTTTTTTTTAACTTTTGTAAACATTTTGTATTAGTAGTTTTTTGTAAACCTTATACTTTTTAAGATATTTGCAAAACAAATTTTCTGGCCCAAGGGAGTGGCCACTTCCGTTGGACCGATTTGGAGCAAAATTCACTGGGACCTCCCAATTTATCAAAAAAGCTTAAGACTGAAGTTTCAGTTCGATCGGCTGAGCCATCTGGGCTGTAGAGAGGACACAGACTGACAGACAGACGGACAGACGGACAGACAGACTGACAGACAGACATCATTTCGAAACCCACTTTTTCGGACTCAGGGGACCTCAAAACAGATAAATCTTCAATAATCTCAAGATCGAAAATTTTCATGATTACTATACTTTATTTTACTTACGTAAAAGAAAGTAAAATGAATTTGTGGAATTATTCGCAGCCAATGAGACATCATTTATGGCTAATTTCAATGAAATTAATAAATTATATCGTATATAATGAGCTCATTTGAATAGTTTATTGGTGGAGATGGTTTAAAATTTGTGGAAGAACTGTAAATAATAAATTGTTATGATGATTATTCTAACCTATTTTAGCTTGTTGGAATATATCTTCATGACGTTTAAGCCAGTGAAACGCAATTTTAATAAACAAGTAATCGGAGCCTAGATTGTTCAATCTAAATTCCTTATTATATTTTTCAATTAGATCTTTCTTATCTATTTGATCGGTAAAAGTTACCACATATCGTCGATTGTTGGCTCCTCTTCGCCGATTGTGCTTACGACGTGTGATCGTAATCTGTGATGATCTATATATTTCTGGGTATTTATCACCAAATTCATATTATTAGTATGGACGAGATAGTATTAAGTGTTAATATTTACCTCTAGGTGGTGGTAAGGAACCAAATCACTGAAGATCGTTAATCTATTCAACCATGGCATGCGGAAAATTGTGATTCCATTATGAAGTCTTTTATCAAATTATGCATATCCAACGGAAAATAGGTTACTTTCAATTCTAAAAATCTGTTACCAATTTGTAATTTATAATCCCTAATATTTTATTTGTATGCCGAGTACCTATTTAACAATACCAGAATGATGAAATTTTAACATTGCCAAACTTACCTATAAGATTTTCGGAAATATCGATTTCATGACAAAAATTGCAAATAAGCCAGAAGAATGATCTATTAAAATATTTCAATTCCATTATAATGTGGAGTTCGATTGGGCAAAAATAATCAAGTTACTGTCAAAAAAATGATTATAATCATTTCGCGTGTACGTTTGGGCAGAAATAATCATTTATTTTTTGATTATAATCAATTTTGAAAAATTATGAATTTTTGAAAGATTTACCAATACCAACAAAAAAGAAATGTCAATCACAATTGTGACAATTCAAGACGTCAAAAATTTCGTAATTTTTAATCATTTCTTAATTTTTACCAGTTCGTAATTTATTAATAAATAAGTTGTGTTATTAAAATAATTTTTGTGACAAAATCTGTGTAATTTTGTGAATAATCAAACTAAAAATTTACTGACGGTTAACATAACCTCAAAAAAAAATTCACATATATTCACCAATACAACAATCAGATAAGTCATGCTGCTGGTGCGTACGATTGGGCATCAAAAACTTGATAATTTTTAACAAGCCCAATCGAACTCGACATAAATATGTTTGCAAAAATTGTATACATACTAAAGTATAGCTACTACCTAGGTAAATCTTAACCTGAAAGTATTTCTATTTTAATTTTCAGTATTATGTCAAGTCAAATTTGTCGACTTTTTATCTAAACTAAATAAACGTTTACTGATACAATTTAGCAGCGGTGGAGTGTTGATGGTGCTCGTATAACCCCTTCCTGGACGGTCCATAGATCAACCTAACTCCTGGTATCGTTTTGTCGCTTTGAAGTTTGTTTAACGTGGAAGTCGAGTACTTTGAAGTATTTTTATGCCGAGTATCCAGCATCGTACAGTTCGTAAATAGCGAGCATGCACAGCAGAAGTGGAAATGATAGTGCAGGGTCCCGGAATTAGAAAAATATTTATTCAATAAAATACGTGCACTATGTAGGCTTAATAAAATAATTCATTTTTTTTTGTAATTTTTTAACATAACAAACACAAAGACATAAAACAAATTCTTTAACACAACTTTCTTCAGTACAATTTATAAATGATAAGATAACCAAATTTTATTGTTATCACAAGTAATTGGTATTTGTATTTATGAATTGCGTATTTTTTATATAACTTACCTATATAATATGTATACCAATTTTTTTATTTATAACCATACGACTAATATTTTGTCGAATTTGTTATCGCCAAGGCAATTTTCTTATTACCCAAGTATAACAAAAATTGAACTCATTCATAAGTTCCAAGTTTTTTTCCATTTAGCAAAATTATCGATGGAACTTAGGTAACCCACATAAATCAAGTTCCATCAGTTTAGTATTTTTGTTTTACTTTTCATAGGAAATCTTATAATATAATGGAACTCAAACTTGTACTCAGTTGCATAAAAATGAATCATTTATTTAAAGTAGTGATACTTGGGTAACGCTAGAAATATTTGTACTTCAAAATTAGACATATAAAAATAGAATAACAAGTATTCGAAAATTTTAATTATTAAAAAAAAATTTACGCCTTTTTGAATTTCGGCTATTCTTCATTTTCCAGAATTTATTAAATAAAAAAGGCATTTCTGAAAGTGCGGCAGGTACAACCCGATATTCCGTTTATTACCCGTCCAATTAGTGACTTTTCCAAATATAATTGCAACGCTTGCTGACTGGCGGCTAAAATATTTCGTATGTAGTTTTAAAGGGCCAAAATGTGTCTTGAATGTTTCATTAAATTATTAATTTCGACTAAATTAGTCTTAAAATTTGATATTTATTATTAATCGCAACATACTCAATTTTATTAATCATAAAAAAAGAGTAGGGGGACATCCACTAATTTAGACAAGAAACTTGTAGATATTTGTAAACATGATTTTACTTGTTTTTGCATGTACAAAAAAAAGTAGTCAGCGCTGCCCAAGCGAGGGGACAAATGAACTAAAATCGATATTGGGCAAGTCCCTCATTGGAAAAAATCTGGATTCCTATTGAAATATTTAGTACTAAAATTTAAAAATGTAATTTTATTACAAAATCGAAAAGAATCATTCGAATTAAAAATATTTCTGGAAGGAAATATGTATCATTAATTGTCGGCGAACAAGGAATTTATTCAGTCAATTTATTAACTAAATAAATGATCCTTTAGTATTAATGCCATAACGGCGGTTTGAAGATTAAAAATTTGAAAGAAATTTATTTCGTGAGATCGGGGAAACCGTAATTTGAACTTAAAATTTCGAAACCCATTTGTTTCTCTGGTTTGGGGATACCTTCATTGCTTTAAGGATGGAGAATTTAATTAGCTATTTCGTGAACTATCACAACTTGAGTCTAAATCTCTGACAAGGGTCATTAATGGCCAAAAACAAAACTAAAAAATTGATAACTCAATTCACATGTAAGCTACTGTGTATAGTTGCACGAATGATTTAACCATAAAAAAACTAAATAATAAAATTGGTTGTTATATAACTTCATTCGCATACAAAAACGTTTCGATTATAACAAGTATGTAATAATAAAATATTGCAATAAAAGTACAAAATAGTAAAAACAATTGCGAAACACTATATGGTGACAATAACAAAGACTAATCATAATTTTGGTTTATTCAACATATTAAATGTTAATAAAATAAAAAAAGCTTCACATAATCGAAAAAAAGCGCTCATAAAAAGTTTTTTTTATTCTGATATTGGAAAGTGTTTTTTTCGTTGTACGCGGGTCGTTAGTTTTCTGGTGTCATTCGGCATACATAAAAAATCCGGGAGAATACTATTTTTGACGTGGTAACGTCTTACACCGCAAGTTCAGAAAATTAGAACGAAAATTTACCCTTGGTCGTGAGCAATTACTCATCAACTGTAAATATCATCTTTAATTTAAATATATGATTGCTCAGGTTGGCCCTTAGGCTGCATGCCTCACGCATAATTTTATCGTAATGACGTCATCATGCAGCGAGGAGAGTCGCGCCACGAAACTCTGATTTCGAGCGATTTATATGCTTGAACCACTGTAGCAAGAGATTGGCTTATCCGATTGGAGCAATTCTGATGTCAATTTTTGCTTATAAAGAAATAGTGTTGGTTAATTTATTTTAAATTAAAATAATTATCTCCAGATCAGTTTTAATTAAAATTACAAACTACAAAATAGCGGTTTATAATTTTGAGCTCACTGTAGTTAGAGAACGCCTAATATAGACTGCTTTATGCTATACTACGTATCTAATACATGATAATGAATTAAATGATTTTATTTCAGAATTTGGGAGGCACTTGCCTGGATCTCAAATTCGTCAGGCACATCACCGCTGAGATCCTCCACTCTCTATCGTACTTCTCGTACCATCGCCTAGTACTTAATCGTTTACAAATACCCGCTGTATTTTATTTAATGATGCCAATATGAAATAAATTTATTTTAATAAATCCATACATCGTGCCATATCTCTCACTGCTTATAAACTCACGCAAAACACCTTCGGCTGTGTAGAAGACACAGCGGGTTGTTGTTTGTTAAAATGATGAACAACAAAATTATACACAAACAAATATACCGCATTAAACTTTTGGCGTGCCGCTGTGGTCAACGAACTGTATCGTCATATTGGAAAAGCCGTTAGTAGAAATGAAAAGTTTTTCTTAATGTTGTACTAATAAATTTTGTTTATTGATAAAATTCGAGGTTGGTTAAATCATCATAATTCGTTAAGTTATTTTTATATTCGTATAAATCTATCTTCTCGTTCTTATAGAAAATTTCCAATTTCGTCATAAATTCATCGAAACGAAATATTAAATGATTCAACCAAACATTAGTTTCACTATACACGATGATTACATTTACATCACGAGTAAAACTGAATTCCTTCTGCCTTGAACTAATCAATTGTTTCGTAATAAATTCGAACAAGTATTGCCATGTCCATTCATCCTCTAGAAGATTAAACCACTGTAATAAAAATAAATATTATTGCTTATAGGGATAATTCCCCGTAATAGAGTAATGTACAAACCATTATACGTTTTATATTGTTAAAGAATTCCCAATTTTCCACCTTATTTTCCCACGTACAAGAAACAAATTCAAGTTCATTTATGTGCGACAAGTTGCATTGAGTCAGATCGTTTAGTATCTTAGTGTTAATAAATATGCCGCCAATATGTAAATGGTTGCAAACAAAATTATCAAAAACCGTAAAACAACTCAGGCAGTGTTTAGTCCTCAAATTCACTAGATCTTTTGGATAGGATAAGGTTTTCAATGATGATACAAAATCTTCGATGAAATTATAAACATTATCACCGATAAATTCTATATCAACAGTTTTAAAATCCTTACATTTGTCTGTTATTGGGGGCGAGACATCACTGACCCAACGATAATTTGTGTCCAATACAATTTTGGTTACATTTTTGTATGCCCATAAATCAGTGAACAAGCGAAGTGTCATTCGATCGAAATTTTCCCCATCTATGATAAATTCTCGATTGGTCTTTGCACCTAGCAACTGTAAGACATCGCTTTGGTCTACCAACTTAATTGTACTACGAAAATTCAAACCGAATGCATTTGAAGGTTTTTTATAATCGGTTAGAACAGATTCAACATAATTTTGAAATTCAGACAGAAAACAAAGTATTATTTCATCGTCAGGAATACAATTCATATCAAATACGTATTGGTTTAGATAAAATTGCTTATCTTTTAGATACGTTTCATCCTCATTCATTTGACGTAAAATTCGGGTTATGAAATAATCGATTTCATTTCTTAAATGTTTTGCAGCCAATGAACGATCGTTGGTGGTGGCTAATTTCAATGAAATTAAATCGAATATATTGAGCTCGTTTGAAAAGTTTGTTGAGCTGAGATGGTTTAAAATTTGTGGAAGAACTTTCAATAATAAATGGTTGTGATTATTCAAACCTATTTTCGCTTCTTTCATTATATCTTCGTGAGGTTGAAGCCAGCTAAACGCACGTGTAACAAAGAAGTGATTGGGACGCAAATTGTTCAATTCAAATTCCTTCAAATATTCTTTAATTAGATATTTCTTGTTTATTTGATCGCTAAAAGTTACCACACGTGTTGGGCCCTCTTCATCAATTATGCTGACGATCTGTGATTGTAATCTGTGATGATCTATAAATTTCTGAGTATACAACATCAAATTTATATATTATTATGGACGAAATAGTATTAAGTGTTAATATTTACCTCTAGGTAGTGGTAAGAAGCCAAATCACTGAAGAACGTTAATGTGTCCAACCAAGGCATGGAAAATTGTGATTCTGTAATTAGCGTTTGTACCAACCAAAACATATTCGATGGTAAAAATATTATTTTCATTTCAAAAAATCTTTTACCGATTTGTAATTGATAATCCCAGTTTCTTGGTTGATATTTTATGCCTAAAACCTATTTTGATAAAATTATTAATTCTTGAATGATGAAATTTTAACAATGCTAGACTTACGTTTAAGAATTCCTGAAATATCGATTTATTGACAAAACTTGCAAATTCGCCAGTAAGATCCGCCTGCCAGTAGGTGTCTACAAAAATATTTCAATTACATTTTACATACTAAAGTGTAGATATATTTACATTTATAAAATGGTGTTAACATGTCTCTAATTAAGTCTTCAGTGTAACGCACTTCTTCCATTTGTGACATTCGTGATATTTTTGCACCGGTTTTAAAATGTTTACATTAAGGCTGTTTTCCAAACGAGACTTATTTGGATACTTATTTATGAAAACTAACTTATTCCATACTAAATTACATTGAATAAGTTAGGTTCCACAAATATAATAGTCAGAAAACAGCCTTAATGTTTTATACACTATCAAAGTAGATAAGCTATGCGGGACTGAGCGCAAAATCATGTGTATTTTCTTATGAAGGTCCAAAATGGCAGTTTTTGTTATCTTTTCATATAAACGTCAACAATGAGAGAGGGAGAGAGAGCTAAAATAGCAAAGAGAATAAAAGGTTTTAATATAAAATATGCAGTTAAACCGCGAGTAACTTTTCTTTATACAGAAAATATATTTTCTCCGAAACTAAACATAATAATGTTAACTAGTCAACTAAGCTGTATACGAGTACATTATAATTACATAAGTAGCGTAAATGAATTCATTGTTGATAACGCGCATGATCTTCTCTCACCCACAACCACAAGTTTGATTACACTCTTAAGATATGTACGTTTGACATATTAAAAATGAGTTTAGATCAATAAATACGAAATTAAATAACATACAGTAGTAAACTCTCTCTCTCTCTCTATCTCGCTTAATATTATTGTGCAGAAATATATTGTTAAGATTACTGACCTTGCGCGTATAAGAAAAGATAAATTTTTAAACACAAAAAATTTATTAAGCTAATTAAAATGTAGGATGATTCAACTTCAGTATAATATAGTCAACTTTTATGTATGTAAAGTAATAACAGCAAATAAATATGAAAATATATATGTATACATAAATGAACAATATCGTTAATATTTTATTTCCCCTGTTGTTGATAATTAAGTATGTACATAAATATGTGTATGTACATAAACATATGTAAACGATTTCATGAGAAAACGATATTTTGTATGGAATTGCCGCATGAATATGAAATAAATAATACAATATGTACAGCAATAAATACTCACTCTCTCTCTTTCTCTCTCTCTCTAATATTTACATAGAATGACGTTAAGATTGTTTACCTTAAAGCAAATTAATCATTCATAATAATTAAAATTTATGGCAATTCAATATGGTGATGTAACAACTATATTCATGATGAAATAATAGTGTTTTCCTGTATTGCTGTCAATTATATGCAATTTATACGAGATAACATACATAATACATGTATGCTCATTCCGGGTTTAGGATGCTGATCCGTCAAGGGGTGATTCCTTGGTTCATTCTGAGAAAAAAATCGTATGGGGAGGGGGGTTCATTTTTGATATCCTTTGAGATACAGGGTGTTTAAAAAATTTGGTTCAGAAAAAAAGGATACTCAAATATTAAACTGTAACTTCCAAAATATTTATCGGAGAGCAACCGACTTAATCTTATTTGACTGGTAATTGTATAGGCTATTATTAAGATCTAGGTGGTTATCTTGCATCAGCATCCGTTTGAGAGCTATGATGCTTTAAAGTAAAAAAAAAATATTTTTTTTATAAAATTGAGTTTTTATATTTAATTTTAATTCGCCATGATCTCCCCTATAATCCCCCAATACAAAGTTTGAGCCTTGGAGTTTATAAAATGTGCTCAAATTGCCCTCCTTTTGATTGAATATCGGCTAATATTCGTTTAAGTATACCTTTGGTTATTTCATTTCTTGGTAATTATTTGCTTATCTAGTGTGATGCTGTGTGAATTCGTTGTATGAGTTCTACTTTTGTTTCAATTTTTTGGAGTATACAAGCGCCTTCATTGTTCCCCATACATAAAAATCCAATACCGTACGATCGGCCATTTCTTCCAATCCATTTATTTGGATAATTTAAGTTTAACCAATTCTTAACATTTTATCGTGCACCATCATGTTGGTATGTGTGCGAGACTCTACTTAAAATGGGAACATCATCAAAGAGGAGTGGCAAATCCTTTTGTAAAAATTGTAAATAACGATCACTATTTAATCTCGATGGTAAAATGAATGGTACAATTATCACCAATTACACAAGCACATACGCGGTGCTGAAATAATGTTTGTTTTTTCGAATTAGGATTTTCAGCAGCCCACTCGTGTAGATTCTGAAATTTTGTTATGTCATCTCTTGTGAATTATGATTCATCCCGCCACAGGATACATTTCACAAAACTATCATTGTCCAAATTCCTTTCCATCAACCAATTAATAAATCCCAATCTTTTATTGCGGTCTATCGCTAATAGTTCTTGAACGGGTGTTATATGGTATGGATGAAGATTCTCCTTTTGTAATTCTTGATGAATTCCGTAGCGAAAGACGTTCAATTGTACTGCGAACTTCCTTATGCTAATAGAAGGATTTGCTGTTACATTACGAATTTTTTCTTCGTCGACATCCAAATGATTTGGTGAGACTGAAAGGGGCTCCGCCCGGGTATTTGATGTTGTTACGATATCTCACAGTCTTCTATGAATATTTGTAAATACTCTTGCGTCAGGAACGCGACCTCACCCACAAAGTTTGTAGGCAAAGAAGTAAGAAACGGGGAAGTGTTGCGTAGCAATGCATGCAGGTGTAGACTTTAGTATGAAAATGTTTAATTTTTGTTTTTTCAACATTTAAACAAAGAAAGTGATAATCGCCTACTGTTTCATTTTAGTGATCAAAAAAAAAATTGTTACTATATTAACACTTCAACATCTCTTAATTAGATTGAGAATAATCGATATACGTAAAAAACTATGGTACGTGGGTACAAATAATGTATTGGGAGATTGTAGGGGAGACCATGGCGAATTAAAATTAAATAAAAAAATTATAACGGTTTTTCTTGAGAAAAACTCAATTTTATAAAAAAAAAAATATTTTTTTTTTACTTTAAAGCATCATAGCTCTCAAACGGATGCTGATGCAAGATAACCACCTAGATCTTAATAATAGCCTATACAATTACCAGTCAAATAAGACTAAGTCGGTTGCTCTCCGATAAATATTTTGAAAGTTAGAGTTTAATATTTGAGTGTACTTTTTTTCTGAACCAAATTTTTTAAACACCCTGTATCTCAAAGGATATCAAAAATGGACCCCCCCCCCCTCCCCATTCCATTTTTTCTCAGAATGAACCAAGGATTCACCCCTTGACGGATCAGCATCCCAAACCCGGACACCCCGTATATTTCAAAAGAGAAAACTGCTGTACCCGGCCACAAATCAAATAAAGATTGGCTAACTCTACTTTTGAGTGGAAATGCAAATGGCAATTGTGGCACCTAACAAGTTTGGACCAAATAAGTCCCAATGTAAAATTTTTATGTATGCCACCCAACACTACTTTAATCATCCAACCCATGGATCAAGCAGTAATATCAAACTTCAAAACATACTATCTTCGAAAAATTTTCACGCAACATTTAAGTGTGACCGATGAAGATCAAAAAACTACAATTAAAGACTTTTGGAAGGCATGTAATATTTTAAAAGCCATTACAAATATTGAATATTCTTGGGCCGAAGTTAAACGAACCTGTATGAATGGCGTCTGGCGTAAAATTTGGCCTGAAAGTATATCGATTTTGGATGTTAAAATTGACGAGGGTTATTTGGTTAGAAGTGAAATTATCGACTTAGCGCAAAGAGCCAATTTTGAAGGAATGGATGAAGCGGGGCTTGAAGAGATCATTAATGAAGCAGATTTGAGCATTTCGACCAGGATTTAATAGAAATAGCTGATAACATCGCAG
Source organism: Tipula helvola (assembly GCA_963556165.1). NCBI lineage: Eukaryota > Metazoa > Arthropoda > Insecta > Diptera > Tipulidae > Tipula > Tipula helvola. The sequence continues at coordinate 382,362,430 of OY744481.1, read as the reverse complement.
AGGATTCTGGCAGTTCCACAGAAGAGCTAGAAACAAAGTGTTTTACCCCTAAAGATCTAGCAGGAGCGATTAAGTTAATATCCGAAGGATTAGACATGTATATAGAAACGAAGATCCCGACGAAATTCAAAGTTCAAGAGTAGCAAATGAAGTAAACACAAGTATCAGCTGATGTAAAGTAATTTACACTAGACAAAAGCTGCCACTCATAGTAGGTACTCTTGATACGTTTTTTAAAACCCGAAGGTTATGAATTAGATTCAGACTAAATTCCTAGATGGACTTGGGAATCTATAAAATTAAATGTAATAATAAAAAGCTTATATTTTTGAAATGACTGAAATTTATAATTTATATTTTTTAGTTTATTGTAAAAACACGAAAAGAATGATTAAATACTAAATTACTTATGGTTGAAGATAATAAAAAGCATTTTTACCAATTGCGAAAACAATACGTAAAAATTAGAACGCAAAGACGACGCCCGCGAAAGGCCCACAAGTTTTTTAAATTTTATTTGTTGATTGTTTATTTGTTCCGCATTATCTTTTTCATAAACCTTTCCATTTGCGTGAATTTTAATTTTTTTTTTTGGGAGGCACTTGCCTAGATCTCAGATTCCTCAGACATATCACCTCAGAGACCCTGCGCTTCCTATCGTACTTCTCGTATACCATCGCCCAATACTTAATCATTTACAAACACTCGCTGTACCCTCATTTCATGATGCTAATAATAAATAAATGTATTTTAATAAATCCATAAATCGTGCCATGTCTCTCACTGCTTATAAACTCACGCAAAACACCTACGACCGTGTAGAAGACACATCCCACCCCCAAATTTTTGTATGATTGTTGTATGTTAAAATGATGGACAACAAAATTATACACAAAACAAAAAATGCCGCTGCCGCCAACGGGCCCCTTCGTCAAATTGAAAAAACCGTTAGTAGAAATGAAAAGTTCTTCTTAATCTTGTACTAATAAATTTTGTTTATTGATAAAATTCGAAGTCGATTAAATCATCATAATTCGTTAAGTAATTTTTATATTCGTATAAATCTATCTTCTCGTTCTTATTGAAAATTTCCAATTTCGTCATAAATTCATCGAAACGAAATATTAAATCATTCAACCAGACTTGAGATTCACTATACATGATCTTTACTTCTACATCACTAGTAAAACTGAATTCCTTCTGTCTTGAACTAATCAATTGTTTCGTAATAAATCCGAACAAGTATTGCCATGTCCATTCATCCTCTAGAAGCGTAACCCGCTGCAATTAAAATATATATAATATTGCTTATAGGGATAATTACCCTTAATATAGTAATGTACAAACCATTCTACGTTTTATATTGTTAATCAATTCCCAATTTTCCACCTTATTTTCCCACGTACAAGAAACAAATTCAAGTTCATTTATGTGCGACAAGTTGCATTGAGTCAGATCGTAAAGTATCTTAGTGTTAATAAATATGCCGCCAATATGTAAATGGTTGCAAACAAAATTATCAAAAACCGTAAAACAACTCAGGCGTTGGTTAGTCGTCAAATTCACTAGATCTTTTGGATAGGATAAGGTTTTCAATGATAACACAAAACCTTCAATGAACTCGTAAATATTATCACCGATAAATTCTATATCAATTGTCCTAAAATCGTTAAAATTGGTTTTTATTGGGAGCGACACTTCACTGATCCAACGATAATTTGTGTCCAATATAATTTCGGTTACATTTTTGTATGCCCATAAATCAGTGAACAAGCGAAGTGTCATTCGATCGAAATTTTCCCCATCTATGATAAATTTTCGACTAGTGTTTGTATCTAGCAACTGTAAAATATCAATATATACCAATTTAATTGTTGTAGTATAATTCATACCGAATGAATTTAAAAGTTTTCTATAATCGCTTATAATAGATTCAACATCATTTTGAAACTCATACAGAAAACAGTGAATTATTACATCCTCAGGGATACAATTCATATCATATACGTATTGATCTAGATTAAATTGTTTGTCTTTTAGATACGTTCCATCCTCATTCATTTGACGTAAAATTCGAGTTATGAAATAATCAATTTCATTTCTTAAATGATTTGCAGCCGCTGATGGATCGCTTATGGATATTTTCAATGAAATTAAATCGAATATATTGAGCTCGTTTGAATAGTTTGTTGAGCTGAGATGGTTTAAAATTTGTGGAAGAACTGTTAATAATAAATGGTTGTGTTTATTCCAACCTATTTTAGGTTCTTTCGTTATATCTTCGTAAGGTTGAAGCCAGGGAAACGCAAGTGTAACAAAGAAGTGATTGGGACGCAGCCTGTTCAATCTAAACCAATTATGATATTCTTCAATTAGATCTTTCTTGTCTACTTGATCGCTAAAAGTTACCATTCTTGTTGGGCCCTGTTCATCTATTATGCTTACGATCTGTGATCGTAATCTGTGATGGTCTATAAATTTCTGGGTAAACGTCAAATTCAATATATTATTATGGACGAAATAGTATTAAGTGATAATATTTACCTCCAGGTAGTGATAAGAAGCCAAATCACTGAAGAACGTTAATGTATCCAACCAAGGCATGGAAAATTGTGATTCTGTAATTATTTTTCTTACCAACTCAACCATATTCTGTGGTAAAAACACTATTTTCATTTCAAAAAATCTGTTACCGATTTGTAATTGATAATCCCAGTTTATTGGTTGATATTTTATGCCTAAAACCTATTTCGATAAAATTATTAATTCTTGAATGATGAAATTTTAACAATGCTAGACTTACTTTTAAGAATTCCTGATATATCAATTTATTGACAAAAATTGCAAATTCGCCAGTGAGAGTGAAATGGTCTAGTAAAATTTTCAATTACATCATAAATATTTTATAGAAATTTTACATACTAAAATGTAGATATATTTACATTTGGAATATCGTGATAACATATCTCTAATTATGTCCTTAGTGTAATGCACTTTTTCCATTTGTGATATTGTTTATTGGTAATAAAGTTAAATAATTGAGCCCTGTAGTTTTGATTAAACTTAAGCACCGGTTTTAAAATGTTTACACTTAATGTTTTATACACTATCAAGCCTCGACAAATACTACATAAAAAATTGTTCCCTCATATCATGATATATAGTCTACGTATATATAGGTATCTTATCTTAAAAGCATTATATTGATTAAAAAATATTTCTACTTTACAGGATGTCCCAAAAGTGAACGGTAATAAAAGCAATTGAACCACCAAAAATTGTATAAATACAAATAAGAAGATTTTGGTTGGGCCTAGCTCATCACTTTGCTTCTTTAGACTCTTCACTTTTGGAGCATCCTGTGTAAAAACAACAAATATTTTTTTTTTTTTTTTGCTATACGTATATGAACCGAATCGCCGATAAAACCAATAGGCACAACCAGAATGATCGGCACAATCACATGGCATATCCATACGGTTATGTCGGCCATCTGCTTTATCGGTGACTTTCCTAACGGAAAAATTGTGGTTAGCCACGTGATCCTCACTCCAACTATGAATGGCACGGAAAAAACAAATAATTATATGTGTTTTTGCAATCAATCGGAATTGTTGAAGCATTGAGACATTATCGTCTAGTAAAATGTCTTTAGAACAAAAGTCTATTGAATGTTAATTATTGTTGATGAAAGTTTTTCTCATGTGAACGCTTCATGTGTAACAACGTTATTAGCTATCACTGCTCCAGGGTAAAATTTAATTAAGTCGTCAAGAAGGCCATGAAAATTGTATTCGATGGGTTGCTTGAGGTAACTACCTAAACACTTAGCAAGTACCTGCCGCAAACACAGGAAATATTTGCTTTACAAATTTTTTCAAATATAATTGCCACCATGTTTGGGCAAATATTTATCACGTAAGAACGACGCTTAATGACACTCAGTAAAGTGGTTCTGTTTGCTGATATTTGCTCGTACGAGCAAACAAATGATTTACAAGCAAAGCGGTAAATATTTGGTGTAGTTTATGTAAGATTTAGAACGCAGATACCTGTTAGTTGCTTCAAATAAGAAAGATGTTGCTAAATTATAAGATTCTCTGGTGCTTTGTAATCATTTGAACGTGTATTTTTTACGTAAAAAGGTATTCCCAATTTACCAGAATATACTTTTGAAATAGGGAATAAAATGTTAGGGATTTTTACAGTTTGGAATTAATCAATATTTTCTTAAATTCCCAATTCATCGCTTCTGTTGTTCTTATCCGCCTCTAACTCTATAGAAATAAACGTAGCGGCAACCAGCACCAAAAATTACCAGCAATCATTAGCAGGCATACACAGCAATCATCACACGAATAATCATCATCTTCTATTATCTAGTATAATTCGTTTAGGCCAATGGTGACAGTAGATGACAGTAAAATTATTTTTCTTATTTGTTTGAAGGGTGGGTGACGTATCAGCTTAAAGGTGACAATTCCGTTCCAATTCATTCCGTTTTAAATATGAGTAAAATTAGTGCACTTTCGGGTGATGATTCCTTATCAGAAAGAAAGTGAATCAAAGATGCACCACGCTTTCTCACTGAAACTGTCAAAAGCAAAAAACACTTTTGCATGATGCCATGGACGTAATTTAGTGATTGGTCGGCACAAGGCCGACATATAAACATACAAATTTTAAATCATTTGGAAAAAGTTAGAATCAATAAGAAGCTTAATGTTTTGGTACCAAACAAAAGAAAAGATACTAAATCGAACCATTTTTAAACGTGTAATTATGGATGACAAAGATCTTAATCAAAGCATGACCACGCAAACGGTGACAAAGCCGTATTTTATTTCTTCTTTTTCTTCCGCTGGCGCTACAAACGAAATCTTTGTATGCATTATCTATGTACATAAACAAATTATCATTCGATCTATCATTATATACTTTATATTAGTCACGCAAAGAATCCAAATGATGACGCGTGATCAATTACAAGACAAACAGAAAACAAAACATAAAAAAAATATGCGATACCAATGTATTGTCAACGTACAAATCTATACCAAAAAAATATTTCGCTGATCTTCGTAATATATTAAAATGAGTCCATACAAAAGAAAATATCAGCTTGGAACACAAATGCTAGAAATTCAGTAATAACTAAAAAAAAAATCGATAACCGTAACATCTTTTGCCGGGTACTGTGAAAATTTAATTTCCGATTCACATAACCATGTTTCGCCAGCCACTATGATGTCTGGTTTTTTAGAAAAGCTATTGGCTGTCAACTCTACTTGTTCAAGTTTATTTCTGAGACTTTTAGCATTAAAATGAGCAATTGTTAAGCTGTTGGTATTATTTTGGGGTTCCACATTTAAGATATTAACGTCGACATTATAATTCAAAAACTCACTTTCCTCCATAGTACTCGTAGTTAAACTAAACTTTTCAAAGAGTTATCTACCGTTTAGATACGTGTTTCGAGGTTCTGGTAACCCCGAAATTTTCCGCGATTACAATACTTACCCAATATAACTTCGTTAAGGTGGGAAAAGTAATAACCAAGAATTCTAAAAAAATTATGATACTGTAGTGTATCATTATTTTGCAATGTTAGCCATAGGTCATGCAACTCATAAATGTTACTAATTATTAGCAAACCGCTGCCACAAAAACACCAATTTTCATTTTTATTTTGTATATACATAAAATTAATTAAAAACACAGTGAAATAATAGTACATCAAAAAACACAATTAACAAATATTTGTGGTAATTGTATCAACTTTGGTAATTTCAACCAAAACTGATCGGTTATCAATTTTAATTAGTAATAAAGCAAGAAAACCGCCAAAAAACTAAACCAATTTTAACTCATCCACAATTTCCCGCGCGAGGAAAATTTATAATAATAGAAAAAACATTTAACAACTACACAACAACAATTATTTAAAAAAATTACAAAACGCAATAATTGCGGCGGTTCTTTATGAATATCAACAATTTTTTTTTTTTAATTTAATTTGACAAAAACAAAACATTCATATGATAATATAATAAAAAATAATTATATTTTACCAGACAAAAATTAAAAATACAAAATATTATTTGTATATTAGCCTAAAAACTATATTTAAATTAATATACACACAAAAAAAAAAAAAAATTAATAATAGTAATTAATTATTAACTATTAAAAATAACATTACACAGACAAAAGCTAATTTAAATAATAAATTTAAATTTTTTTTATAAACAAAACATTTTTTTTATGATTTTTTGTGTATGAAAAATAGAATTTAAATTAAAAAACAATTTATAGAAATAAATAACAACCAAAATAAATTTATTATAAATAATTTAGATATAATTATAAATAATAAAATTATTTATTGTCTAGTTTATGTGAATAAATATAAAATAAATCAAGTACTAAATAAATAAGTTAATTTATTTGTTTGTTTTGTATATAGATAGGGTTTTTTTTATTTTATTAAATTAAAATATTTTGTTTAACAATAAATTAATTAATTTGTACGTCTTTTTTTTGAAATTTCGACAACAATTTAAATTTCCCTAAAAAATAATTTTTATTTTTATTGTGAAAAAGGTATTTTTATTTTGTTTATTTATTTCAGAACTAAAATTAATTAAAAATATCTAAAAACATTGCGGATGTTTGTAATTCGAACCAAACATCCGCAATTTTATGTTTAAAAATATTTTGGCGTTGAAATTTTACGAGCGAATCGGTTTACATAGGTACATACATACAGGTTAGTAGTATGTATTGTACATAGACGAGTTTGACAAACTGAAATTAAATTCATTGCAGGATGATCTATCCACCACGAACGCTTTTAATTTTACAGACAATGATTTGATTAATTAATTTTATTTTTATTTGCCATATAGGAAAAACTTACGGTCTAATTCTTGGTACATTTCGTTTTGCACAGCAAATCAAGCACATCTCCCGTGTCAATTGCGTGCATCACTATAAAGATGTTCTGCCTAACCAAGTTTCTTTGAGCTAGGAAATAGACTAACTATCTGGTACACTTTCGCTAACAGATCCCTAATTAAAACGTGATGTTTTGGGATGTTCGAAAACTTATTTTCAGAGCTTGGACCAACTATTTCTTATATCAGAGTATAGGTTTGAGCCCAAATGTAGTCCAAAAAAATACTAAATAGAATCTTGCTGTAAATCAGGAATTAGAAATAGTTGCACTCTGATGAACTTTCCGTTGTAGAGAATTGGTACAAAACATATTCAATTACCTAAACCAATATAGTACTCGATCATCATTATGGTTCTTGACAAACTATGCACCGTTTTTCCCCAGAGCACTGATGATCGCTCCACTATCGAGCAACCCGCGGATATTAGTACCAGCAATATTTACCACGGCGTACAGACGATTGTCGAATTGCTCGTTTGAACTCGATACGAATGCGAACTCCCCTTTTCTTAGTTTCTAGTGCAATAATCGCTTTTTTTGAGATTTGATGGCTGTATATTGATTGTAAAGTAACTTGTATGACTAAGCATTGTTGTTTATTATTATTTGTATCTTTGCCTGGCATAAAACTCTAAATTGGTGTTTGCCGCTGATTCCATTGTATTCGGAGCTGCTAGAAATAAGAATTCCCAAGACTTCTCATTTCCAAATGTTGGTCTTCCGGTCTCAATTATATGCACCACAAAACAATGCATACTGTATTGAAAAGGTTGACCGCAATTCCGGCATATGATTCGGGAATTCAAATCAGATGAAAAGTTTTGATATTGCTCTGCTCCATACCGTTGAGTATTGTTGGTGCCACATAATAATTTGGTTGAGAAAGATGGTCAGGAGGAGTCAACATTATTTAATGCACATTGCGAGAAAACCAAGGTCCCACAGCAATTTCAAACACATACTTTTCCAGGCTCCTTCCTAGGTATAGCACATCTGTTAGCCATAGCTGCTCTAGATGGAAACTTTGCTCCGACTAATGTGATTTTTCATGACTTGGCGTCATATGTTTTCATATAAGATCTAATAATTTGATTTCTGTTAGGATGGGATCTTTAGCGGATGCGATAAACTCAATAAATTGTAATAGAAGTCACCGAATGCTTATTTAACATTCTATACTTTCAGTGATCTAGAGCATTCTAAATATCGCTATCTGATCGACCATTTTAACAGCGATGAATAAAAATCTGTGCCTTAGATTTTTCCATGAGCATCTTGGATTGCGTTCAAGTAAAATCCAATAATGTTTCCGAGCGACGTGCACCAATGCATGGACTGAAATTCCAAGAATTTCTCATAACCTCATTTAATGTTCAAGCTATCAACATCATAAATATAGTTGCCAATTGTAGTGCCAAATTATTAACACAATAACGTGCAAATGGTGTAATGGCCTAGTGTAAAAATATAATTTCCGCGCTATTGAACTGCTTCTTGTTGACCAGATCAGTATCATCATATGTTATTCCAAGTGAAACGGTAAATTTTATTCTATGTACTATTATAAAATATACGATTTGCGTCATCTAAAATAAAAACGTTAGAATAAACGGAATACCCATTTCAAATCGTCGATTGGATTTGTGTAATAAGCACATAACTATAAGTACATTAATAAAAACACGTGTCTCATCTAGTGTTATATGTTTCCATAATACATTTATGTTTTAAATCATAATACATACTAAGTATTGCTAAACTAGTCGATCTTTTGTTCAGATACAGTACTTGAAATACAAAACTTTAATTTTGGGCTAACTGTGCTTAGAGTCGCAAAATTGTGTGTTAAATAAGTGGACATTTATTCTGATTGATGTGTACATTCTCAAAACTGTATAAGTTTGATTATTACTTTACAAGTGAATTATAAAGCTGTGAATTTCTGTATCACTTTTTAATGTGGTAACAAATATATAATCAACGGGCCAAATTGACAATAATTTAACGTACGAATTGCGTAACGGTTTAATAATCAGTATTATTACATTATAAACATTAAATACAACACGCGTCACATATAGTTTTAAATGTTTCCTTAATTTATTCATATTTTAAATCAAATGACAAAGTATTGCTACATTAGTCGTTCGTCTTTTCATTTACAGTGCTAGAAATACAAAATTTAACAATGGTTAACTGTGCTAAGTGTCGCAAAATAATCTCATCAAACAAAACACAACACCAGTGTCTTGAATGCAAGCTGTATTATCACCCGAACTATGATGATTGTCTTAAAAATAATCTCGCTGGCAACGAATCAAACGTCGTTATATTCAAATGTGGATTGTGCACTGGCTCCAGTAAAAACCGTCCAGTGGCGGTTGATGATACTACCAATTCCAATTTGACTTCATTGAAAGAGGAAATTTTGTTAATGCAGCACAAACAGCTTGAAATGGCTAACTCCCTAGCTATATTGAGTAACCTGAAAGTTCAACAGAACGCTCGTTCTGAGTTAATGTGTAAAATATTGAAACAACTGGATCATATTGTGAACCTGGAGAGCCAAATTGAAATGAACTCGGTCAATATCTTCTCAATTCAATATGATAATACTAAAATTAAAGCACAATTGGCTGTTGTATCCGATAAATGCACCTTTTTCGAGCGGCAATTAAACGGCACCAAACTGTTTATTTACGGTCTACCAAACGGCAAAGACGTCAACCTAAGCGAACTTTTTAAGCAATTATGTGCACTTCTAAATTTCGACTACAGTAGTAACAGTATTCGCAATATCTTTCGGATCAAGGCTAAGTCAATAAATAAACCAGTTGTAGTTGATTGGAACACCCGTACTTTACATCAACAATTTTTAACCATTGCAAAATTAAATCGAAATGTCTTAGCTAAGTCAGTATTGCATGGAACTGAGTGCAGTATTGTAGTAACAGACTATCTGTCACCGGCAATGAAAACTTTGCTATATGATACCAAGAAATTACTGCAATCAACAACATTTAATTTTAAATTTATTTGGGCCAATCATGGTATTATATATGCAAAGAAGGATGAGAATAGTAACGTTTTGAAAATACTTTCGTCTGATGATTTAGACAAGTTTAAAAATTAACTTTAATTTGTTTCTGTTTAGAATTTTGCTTAATTTTTGCTTTATTAATATTATTTTTGGTTTATTTGGTTGATTAATTTGTTTTCTTTTTTTAGGTAACTCTGATCTTTGCAAGCAGGCACTATTGGCAATTCCAATTGATTTCATTATGGAAATATATTATTAAAATTGTCGTGGACTGAAATCAAAATTAATGAATTTCAAATTGAATTTGCTGGCCAACGATTATGATATTGTTTGCTTGACCGAAACGTGGTTAAATGACTCGATCGGCGATAGAGAAATTTTGTATGATCGATATTATGTAATTCGCAAAGACCGCAATCTTGCTCTCACCAATTTATCAGACGGTGGCGGGTCACTGATAGCTATTAAAAAATCATTCATCGCATGTGAGCTCGCTAGTCTTAATAGTGTTTTTGATGACGCTTGGAAGAAAGCTAACCTGCCTGATGGGAAAATTTTAATTATATGTTTAGTATATTTTTCTCCAAACTCTAAATTATCCAAATATGAAAACTATAAGTTTTTCTGTGATCACCTCTGGAATTGTATTCTGAATGCATCTGACAACCATAAGTTTTTGGTTATTGGGGACTTCAATCTGCCATGCATAAATTGGGTTGTGAATAGTAATGTACTTAAGCCCTCATCTTATGAGGGGCGTGCTGCTCATTGTCTCATTGAAACAACAATGCTAGGGAACTTATCATATTGTTAACTGCACAGGTAGTATTCTAGATCTCATATTTTCCAACCTAAGTAGTTCTACAGTAGAAGTTACGCTTTGCTCGGATCCACTTTCAAAGATAAACAGTTTTCATCCTCCTATCATTATCAACGTACTAGGCTTTTCGCAAAAAAAATTACCTTATATTAATTATTCATATGTTAATGTAAAACATCTACACTATGTTCGAATCCGAGAACAACTGTCTGTCCATGATTGGGATTCGCAGTTTGCCCATACTATTCATGATGTTCATAGCGCTGTTAATGAATTGTATACTCAACAATTAGCATCTATATCTAAAACCTAAGTGTTTGTTGAACAATTCACGCTCTAAGTTTCCATTTTGGTATTCTTCAAAACTACGGTACTTAATTAATCAAAAACAAAAATTTCATTCGATTTACCGGATCTACAAAAATAACAATGACCATGTAATTTTCTCAATCTATCGGAAATTGGTTAAAAAAGAAATTCGCATTTGTTATGATCAATATTTAAGAGCCATTGAGCAAAATCTAAAGCATAACCCCAAGCAGTTCTGGACTTTCACTAATTCCATTACTTCCAAATCAGGTTATCCTACCTCTATGCGACTTGGCAATCTGAATTCTCATAATAGTGAAGTTATTTGTCATATGTTTGTAGATTACTTTGAGTCAATTTATGTACCCAATTCTGCTTCCAATAGCGGCTTACTAAATGCACCCAATACTAATTGTGTATCTAATGCCATTTCCTATTTTACGGTGGAAGATGTACTAACTGTATTAAATTCGATTGATGTAAACAAGGGTCCGGGTTCGGATAACATATCGAATTATTTCATCTCTCAGTTAAGAGAACAATTGGCGGCACCTCTGGTATATATTTTTAACTTATCATTAAATTCTGGTATTTTCCCGTCTAGGTGGAAATCAGCACTTTTGGTGCCAATTTTCAAAAAAGGCGATAAAAGTTTCATCGAAAACTACAGACCCATTTCTCTTTTAACAGCATTTAGTAAAATTTTTGAGAAACTTGTGTATAACTTAATATTTCATGAAGTAAAATCTAGTATTAGCACTTCACAACATGGATTTTATGAAAAACGCTCAGTTTTGACAAACCTTCTGGAATTTTCGAGTTACACGTTTGATAGTGTAGACAAGGGCTTTCAAGTTGACTGTATTTATACCGATTTTAAAAAAGCGTTTGATACAGTATCGCACGATGTACTCATTAAGAAATGCTACAAAATTGGTATTTCAGATAAATTATGTATTTGGTTATCATCGTATCTTAGCGACAGGTTTGTACAAGTAAAAATTAATGGACAATTCTCAAGATCATTTTTGGCTACTTCTGGTGTTCCGCAAGGTTCTACTCTGGGGCCTCTTTTGTTCACAATTTTCATTAACGATCTTTCTAGCATTTTTGATTGTCCCCATCTATTTTATGCCGATGATTTAAAAATTTTTAGATGAATTACTGATGAGACTGCACCTCTCTCCCTGCAAAGAGATCTTGATAAACTTCAAAACTGGTGTCTTTTAAATAAACTAAATTTGAATACTGAAAAATGTCTAGTAATTACCTTCACTAAGAAAGTTCGTCCACTATTAGTCAGCTATAATATTGTAAATTTCAACCTAAGGAGAGTTACTCAAATTGCTGATTTAGGTGTTATTTTTGACACTAAATTGACATTTGCAAAACACACCAACTCAATTTGCGCGAAAGCACACAAAATTCTTGGATTGATTTTCCGCAGAGGAAGAGATTTTCGTAATCCCGAAGTCCTAACCATATTATACAATAGTCTAGTAAGAAGTAAAATAGAGTACGCTTCGCAAATTTGGAACCCGTTCTACGAATTATATAGTGAGCACGTTGAGCGAGTGCAAAGAAAATTTACGAAGTTCCTAATTTTTAAAACTATACCTTATGTAGGAAGTATCCCTTACATTACTAGGCTTAAGATATTTAGCATGGCAAGTTTACAGAATAGGAGGTTAGTATTAGGCGACTTATTGCTTTACAAGTTACTAAATTCCAAAATCGATACCGTCGCTCTAAGTGATGTGCATTTTTATATTCCTGGTTATTTGCTCAGAAATAATCAATTATTCCTTCCTATACAATCGCGAACAATTTTAGGTTTTGCGAATCCAATATCTAGACTTCAGCGCAGCCACGATGAATTATTCTTTAATCTGGACATGTTTTCCTTATCTTTAAACCAATATAGATCATGTCTCTTTAATTTGGTCAGTTAACTGTTTTTGGATTCATTTTTTAAATATTTAAACATAAAGTATACTCTGTTTTAATTCAATTTTTTAATGTTTCCAATTGACTGATTTTGCAGTTGCTGGTGTTGCCTGTTAGTAATTATCATAAGTTTATATCGTTATAATAGTTTATAAATTTTGGGTACATTTTGAAATTATTACATTTTGTATGATTATTAGTATTATTATTATTTAGTTATTGTTACTGTTATAGTAGCATTGTATTATAATTATTATTTTTTTAAGTATGTATTGATGTTTGTAAATCTTAGTTTAGATGGTACACGTAATTGGACTTTGTCTGTGTGTTGCCCCATTATGGAATAAATAAATAAATAAAAAAAAAAAATAAATAAATAACTGCTATCCCACTAGCCAATCCATCAAAAGGTATTTTCCATTTTTGAACGTCTATTCCCGGAGATAGGCAGATATATCCAACGGAAGGACCATAAAATGGTGGAGGTGGAAAAGCTGAGTGATTTTGAGGCGGAAGCAAATAATCCATGTTGGGTTGATAAAAATGAGATAGTCAGGTGCAGCATTCACGTTTGTACGATCCAAAGCTGGACATCTATCTCATTTATTTCCTGTTGCTGTGAAAGGGTTTTTGGTATTTCTGAAAGTGGTTCGTATGAATTTGAGGGAAGTATATTTGGTTGAGCTTAAATTTGAGATACATTAGATAATGAAGTGGCATAATCAGATTTATGTTGCGAAGGGTTAATTTCTTTTAACGGCGAACCCTCAGTTGGGCCACTCTCACTAAATTACGTATTTTTATTATTCCGTTCACTCTGAGTACTTTGTTTAATTTGATAGGATGAGCACAGCCTTTGATGGTGTAATTTTTAACCTTGACGAAAACCCGAATAAATTGAGTGATTATCTAGTAAATTACGACTTGTCAGATAAGTGTTTACCTGTAACTAAAAAACCTTTTAAAAATTTTTCACAAAATTGGTAAAATACTAATCCGACGATATTTTGAGAATCGGTGTAATCAAGACATTTTTCCATGCATTATGGAATGGAATACATATTTAGTTAAACCAGAGTCCACTAAGTATGGTATGTGAGGCGAAAAGATAAGAAGTAAGAGTTTTAAAAATCACTCAAATCACTTTCGGAGTACACGCGACCCACTTGCATTACAACACTAACATTTCTTTACTCCACTGTATGTTTAACATTTTATTGTTTTAAAACCAATTTTCTGACGGAATTTTTTTTCTAAATCTTTACTTATCTTCCTTTATGTAATACTTTTATTATATTGTACCTGCAAAACAGTAGTTTTATTGAAATGTACAGAACAATTCAGTATACATATACGTGCATATGTACATATGTAGGATAAACATAAAATCAGTAACCTATAGAGAGAAATCTGGAAATTATTCGATTGAACTGGTGTGTGGAAATGTTAAAGAAAATTAAATAATTTATTTTGGATATGTAACACATTTTAATGTAGATTTACGGGATTTGATTTTCTTATACTATATACACTCGTACAGTATTTTCTCCATTTCCCAAATCATGAACGTTTTTCCAAATGAGTTATTTCGAGTAATAGTTTACATAAATAGTCCATTAATAATGGTTTTTGTTCAAATCCAATTTTTACTTTTTTGCTTTTTGTGTATGCATTTGGTCCATTTCGACACGTACATATACACACAGACATAATATAAATAATGAATATTGATGTTATGTACATAACTGTAGGTTGGTAATTTTCTTCGTCCGCATATATGTGTACATAATATACACCCAAAGTAAATTTCAATGTTATCATTTCGTGTGCGACACAACAAAAGCAAAACAAAAAGTAAATAAGGAATGCACGTTTTGGTATCAAATGTCAATTGATTTTTTCTATTTTTCTATTCACTTCATGAAAATCACGTTCAAAATTCATTGTACTTTATATGACATATAAGACGGTCTATCTACGCTAAATGAAATAAAATTTTGTTTTGTTAAGTAGTTTGGATTTAGGAACACAATTTGGTGAGTCATAGTTTAGTACAAACAAACGAAGTTTTTATGGCCATAAACGAGTTTCTCACTTAAAGTGTTAAGTTTCTCAAGTATAGGTATAAAAAGTGTCAAAAAGTGTAGAAAAATGCACTAAAAACCAAAATCACAATTTAAATAAACACTTTTTCGTTAATCCGTTAACACTTTAAACAAATTTCATTTCCAAGTCTTGTCTAATTTGCCAATTTAACACATTTCAATTCGATTACCGTTACCAGGGTGCACAAAATGAGAAAAAACAGATTGCAGTTGAATGCAATTAGGGAAGATACTTTTTGCAATTTTTTTTTATTATTATTTTCCTCAGATTTTTCAAGCTTTAAAAAAACTTATTGTACAACAACAAAAGTGCTTCCTCGTACATAGCGTATATGTATGTAGTACAAGGAATATAAAAATTGGATTATGATTTTAAAATTTAAGACGGTGGTTTTATACAAGCATAATTTCAAAGCTTAAATTAAAATCCTAAAACATGAGAGCAATACAAAAATTCTTGTTTAACTTGCAGCACCTCACTTTTATCTTATGTATGTTCACAACATTTTGGGGCCACATAACTAACAAACAAAAAAATATATTTTGTATCCACCAAACATATCGCACGATCGAAAAAAACTTTTCAAAGATAATATATCGTAAAAGTCTTTAAGAATAAAGTTTTTTTTTGTTAACAATCTGGTCAAAAACAAAATTCATCATGAAAACGAACAAAATATGTGATGGCGTTATCATATTTGCGGCTAATAGCGGTCTTTCGCCCGATTTCTTATACAAAAAAAAAAATCTGTTGTTGTCGTTTGGTTTGGATTTTCATCATCTATCCGCTTTTAGTGAATATTTATATTCGAACATAAATAATCGGAAAAAATCTTAATATTTATACTCAAACACACATATCCATATTGATAAATATTCACCGCGCACAGCATATATTTTGGGCTAATAATAATTTATAAAAATCAATCAAAGATAGATATGAGATGCTCTGGGTTTTGATATATACATATAGCGAGAAAGATAATTTTGATATGAAATTTAAATAATTTATTCGTTTTGAGTGCGGAAAATCAATAAAAATGGGAAAAAATATTTTTCGTGATTTAATAAAGATTGATTGAGCGGACAGATTGCGGTTAGATATGTTTATTGTTGGTTGTGTGCGTGTCTAGATATCTATTTACGTAATATATTGCCCACGGCATATTATTGTCATGAATGTAGATGACTTTTTGTTTATTTTTTTTTTGCATATAGTGTTCGCTTGTGTGGTATTTTTGTTTGATTATTTGAATTCATGTTGAAATAAAATGTAAGTTTATTTATCCACATGCTAATTTTAAATTGAATTTTTTTGGTAATGGCGTTGGTTTGACAAATTGGCTTCAAGATCATTTTTAAAACACAAATATGCTACACAATATTGATCAACGATGAAATTTGAAACTAAAAGAGCACTCATGAAATTTGCGCAAGGAAATAACGTCTCCAATATAACGCACAAGAATAAGCGGACATGGAAAATTGGTCACACAACGCACAAAAAAAACGCTCAAAATGAAAACTCACAAGCAAAAACTCACAAGAAAAACGCACAAGAAAAGAACGACCAAAGAAAATAAACAAAGATAAAGAGATACAAGGAGTAAACGAACAAGAAAAAAACGCTCAAGAAAAAAAACGCACAAGGAAAAAAATGCACAAGGTGGAAGCTCACAACAAAAAACTCACAAGAAAAACGTGCAAGAAAAAAACGCACAAGAAAAAACGCAGAAGAAAAAACGTACAAGAAAAAAACGCTCAAGAAAAACAACGCATCAAGTGAAGCTCACAAGCAAAAAACTCACAAGAAAAACGAGCACGAAAAAACGCACAAGAAAATACGTTCAAGAAAAAAAACGACCAAGAAAAATAAACGAGGAACGCGCAAGATAATTCCGCACAAGAAAAAAACGCACAAGATGAAAGCTCCCAAGAAAAACGCACAAGAAAAAATAACGCCGAGATGAAAGCTCACAAGCAAAAACTCAAAAGAGAAACGCAGAAGACAAAAACACACTAGAAAAAACAATCAAGAAAAATAAACGAAAAATAAACGCACAAGAAAAAAACGCATTAGAAAAAACGACCATTTCTTTAGATGTTTGGTTGGGTGGTATCGCCGATTCATTCGGTAATTCTTCAGTTTCTGTTTGCGATCATTTTGTGCAGATCGTTGTTATAGATTAAAAATAGTCCGGTCAATTTAGACATTCGACGGTGCATAAAATCCCAACAAGCTGAAAATCAGTAAAATTGTTCAAAATATAATTTAAAAGTTCCCCATCATTCCCGTGTATGGAAAAAATTTTATTCGAGGTCAAAGGTCGAGGTTTTTCGCGATTTTCAGCAAAACGGTAAGTTTTATCATAAAAGTACCCTAGACAAAAATTGTAGATCATAAAATTATCTGTAAAAAATGTATCAATACTTTTTTCCTACGAGCCACCGTTTCTGAGATAAAACGATTCAAAAAGTTGCAAAAGTTGTTATCCTCATGATATGCACACGTTTCCACGCCACCTATGAGGTAGTGTACTTAGCGCATTTTTTCAACGTGGTTTCCCCAGTAGGCCTACTCCACGGGTCAGTTGTGATCCTGTTTAATTTGAAACTATTGCAAAATAACGGAAATTTTCAAAGATTGGAAAAGATAAAAGCGATGTAAATTAAAAAAAAGTGGTAAAGTTCATTGGCCTGATTCAATAGCGGTTCAATAGCGATGTATCGCATGTCACTTCGTTTGAATCAAACGAATCCTCCACTGTTGGTGATTCAACATTAGAGCACGACCGGCCTTGACAATTTGTGCATGCCAGAGAACAAAACAGTCCGACTATTTTGCAACCACATTTAGCACTGCATCCCTTTTTGCAGTTGCAAAAAATTGTGTTCAGCAGTTTTTCCGGCGCAGGTGGGAGTAAAGTTTGAAATGGCTCTAATATATTGTACACCAACTTCCAACCCCAGTCTGTAGGGTCTAGCTGATAACCAAGCCACACTTGAACTTGGTAATATACCCGAAAAAGATGTTAATGAGCAGCAACTGAGGTTGGAGGAAGACAAGCTAATTGAACTTGTTTTTTATTTTTAGTATTTTGAACGAAACATGCATATCGATGCTTATCTAAACAGGTAGTTTTTTTAGGAGCTCCGTACATAGAAAGAAGAAAGCGGATGCCGTTGGTGGTAACTTCTTGTTGAGTTGAATTACTCTTTTTGAAAACTTCAGCACATTGAACTAAATCTTGTTTTTCAAACATTTTGAAAACTGCTATTTTACCCCTCCTGTAAAATGCAGATGTCGTATCACAGCCAGTTATTGCGTCTAAAAATAGTACATGATTTTGACACTTTACAAAAGTAGATAAACTTTTTGATCAATATATATCCGATTGATGTTGAGCTTTTCCTGGTTTTAAGAAGAAAATAGTTTTTTCAGTTGGCGTTCGAGCAGTGAGTAATACGAGTAAGTCTACATCTTCACCAACAACAATAGTTGTATTTGTCAAATTGAATTGCTCTATTGCTGTTTCAATAATCAATACATCAGCATCATTATTAGCTTGTTTTACCAATATTGAAAATGCAGTAAACTTTTCTTTCAACATTGAAATGAACCGAGACTTGTTGTGAGTATTTGTAAGAAATTTCTGTTGACTGGTTGTAACTGTCATAAGTTCATCAAATAAAATATCAGAAGATGAAGATGTTGCTAAAGTTCGACGACGTTGTTCTGCAGCTTTGATATTTCTCGTGCAATTATCATAGCCATCAAATACGACAGTAACTCTGGAACCAAAATGTCGACGTACATATTGAACGTATTTATCTAAGATAACGTTGAATGTTTCTTCGCTATCCCACACAACGCGGTGTAGTAAGTACCCTCCGTCATTGATGTATGTCGCATTAGTGTTGTTGATATCCATATTTACCTTTCCAAAATAATCGTAAATGGCAGACTTCTGTGTTTTACGCATCCCGATGTCATCAAACAACGATAAAGTGTAGGGAGCTCAGGGTCAATAGGTACTTTTTCTTCATGAACTTTTATGGTACTAGTCATAGCTAAAAGAGGAACAACTTTGTCAGCGCGTTTTAATTTGATATTATTGAATGTCATTCCTGTCATTTTTGCCATAGAAGCAAGTCCAACTTCACGAGCTTTATAACAATTGAACAATAGTTAACCTCTGGAAAAGGATCATGCGCTGAGAACCACTCTAAAAATCTTCGTATGTCTTTAGCATCTTTGTTTACTCGTGAATCACTTGCATCAACATGCTGCTCGGTCGTATCTATCCTAACATTAGCGATATCTTCTAATTTTTCACAAACTGTATTCATAGCATGCATAATATAAACCCATAAAATAAAATATAAACTTATGACGCTCTCTTTTGTACTTCTCTCTTGAGCAATACCTCCATCTGTCTTCATAGCTTTCATCATAGACTGCTCGATTACGATGTCCGTTGAAGTTCCACAACTTAATTTGTCTGAACGCCTAACTGTAAAAAATCCTCCTGAAAACGTTTCGTAAACTTCAGGATCAATCAAATTCTGTAATTGTTCCATATCCTGCAAGTAAAGGTGTGCAAGCTTAGCATAAGGAAAATGTCCAGACGCGTGAAAATAAGGAAGCATTTCTTTGACGCAGTTTAAATGAGCTTTCCAATCCCCCATACGCTCAGCTCTTAGGAACTCTTTAGCAATGGAAACCATACAAAAATGTTGAATCCAAAGTTTTGCAGTTGGTCCTCGTTCCTTATATTCTTTTAGTTTTTGATTAAATTTATTAAGTACAGCTCCAGATACTTCATCGTCATTTCCAATATCATTGTATGACAGCGTATTATCTAATATATGCTCGATATTTATGATTAGATCTGCATCCATTATGTCATTCATTTCAACTTCTTTTAATATTATAATTGCCAAAGTAAGCTGAAGTAGTGTATGAGCTCGAACAGCTCTTGCGTAAGCATGACCATTGAGCATTTTTTCTAATGATTTTAATGCATAGATCTCTGCTAGTACTTCTTTCATGCCGCTTCCTTGCATAATATGACCAATTGCTCCCAGAAAAGGCATCAGTAGATGAAATCCTCCAAGTCTGATGATGATTTTTGATACTTCAGAGCCCCCAGGTGCGGCTGATACCATTTCTCGAGCTTTAGCATACAGGGGCTGATCGAAAGTCACGATGCATACAGTGTGGCCATACCGTTTTGCATTCTCTTATGCACAAAGTAAAGTCGTATAAATAGTATTATAGTTACTGGCTGGTTGGTTAATAAATGGTAAAAATGAAATTTGAGATTTAGAATAATTCGTATGAATATTTGTTAAACGTTCAATAAAACCATTCCAACCGGGTAAAGACGCATTTTTCCATTTCTCATAAAACCATACTACATCAGCTTTTTTGAGGAAAGATACTGTTTCAGTTCCATAAACAAAATCTTTAACATCTATTTTACTGTAACCTACTACACCGTCATTTTTATAAGTCTGTGTCGGCACATGAGCTTTTGCCTTGAAATCTTTTGCTGAAAGAGTTTCTTTTATTCGTGGCATAGGTTCTTCTAATAACAGCGAACGAACAGCAGTCATGATACAATGGCAAATATTTGTGCATATTAATTTTAAATGATCTAAATTTGATCGTCTATTTTTTAAAATCACTCGTTCCACAAGATATGTCAACGATTCTGGGATTTCATTATTTAAATCTTCAAACATGCGACTTGGTGGAGGGTAGTTAGAATTATCAAATACTGCGGCTTGAATATCTTCGCGAATAATAGCTGCAGCTGCGTCTAGGACTCTGAATCGTTCTTCTGTTTTATTCATTTTTTTTTTCGTACCAGGCTTGATTCAAAATATCATGATGATTATCCACTAAGCATATGAATGTTGATGCTCCCGATTTCTCAGTGATAATAAGTTTATCACCATACTTTAGTTTTAGTCGTAGCTTAATCGTTCTGTAGTCTAAAGTCGTAGTTTTGCAAACATTTTGTAATTCGTTCAAAGTGAACTAACAGTCATCGCTATTTTCAATGTAAGTAAATATTTCCTCCATTGCCAGATTCGTAGCTTCGTCTTTAGGACGACTCATTTTAGCTCCAGTGGAAGGTTTTAAGAAAATAGCATAGCAATCTCGATGATACTTAGCTTCAGCAGCAACTAAATCATATATTCAAATTCGACTCGAGCAAGAACAGCTATTGCTATAGCATCGTCACGAGTTCGAGCTGCTTCCAGAATTGAATCTTTAAATTGAAGTGTACTTACTTGGCTAATTCAACGGCGAAAATCTGATGATTTTCTTCTTTCATACTCTTCATTCAATTTCTGGCCACAAAATAAGCATAGTTCTTTAAAACAAAAAGCTGATTCACTGATACGTGATCTAGTACGAGGAGGACTTACTGTGGATGTACTGGCTTCTTGTTCTTCACGTTGTCTTTTATTAGCTGCAGCAATAGAAGGCTTTCGAGTATAATTTTTACGACAATTTTCATGTATTGTCACAGATTTCTGATTTTTGAGATATTCCGAAAATTCATCAGCTCTTTCGATACTTGCATTAATTAATGTCTTCATACCACGTTCAACAGTAACAACTTCACTTTCAGTTAAAAGTTTAGCACAAATAAAACAATATTCTGACATTTTTGTTATAAAACTCAAAACAGCATAATATAGGTTAGGATAAACACGTGTTTTCACTACAGAGCGATGCTCAAGACTAACGGTATTTCATTTATTATATTATATTCTTATAGTTATAACTTATGTATATTTTATATTTTAAGTATAAGTTACAATGATCGATAGAAAAATATTTCAACATAACAACTCTAGAGAAGTATATACGTGGCGTACTCATGCATATTATGACGAAATTTTTTTGCTAAAATAGCAAGCCTGTTAAATCAGTCTATTTTGAGTCACGTGTACGAAATAAACCAATCAAAATAACATTACACTGATAATTTCCCTAGGGATGTTATCAGTGTAATGTTATTTTGATTGGTATATTTTGTACACGTGACTCGAAATTGACCGATTTAATAGGCTTGCTATTTTAGAAAAACGTACTCTGGCTACTAGATGAGAAGAATTTAAAGTTTTATTTTACAATAAATACTGTTTCAAAATGACACTTTCATAGAACAATTTACAATCTAGCAGCCTTACTACTAGAATAAAATAAAATTGCAAAAAATTTTCTCGTCAAATACCCCTCGAGCATTGATAAATACCTCATAATTTTATTATATTTTCCTCAAGCACGTTGCTTTTAGGTAACAGCCCTCAGCCTACAGCTTCGGGCTGTTACCAAGCAACGTGCTTTCGAAAAATATAATAAAATTATTTCGGGAAATTATCAATGCTCTTGGGATATTACTGCTGTTAACAACTTTTACAACTTTTTGAATCGTTTTATCTCAGAAACGGTGGCTCGTAGGAAAAAAAGTATTGATACATTTTTTATAGATAATTTTATGATCTACAATTTTTGTCTGGGGTACTTTTATGATAAAACTTACCGTTTTGCTGAAAATCGCGAAAAACTCATTTTTTTTTACCTTTGACCTAGAATAAAATTTTTTCCATACACGGGAATGATGGGGAACTTTTAAATTATGTTTTGAACAATTTTAGTGATTTTCAGCTTGTTGGGACTTTATGCACCTTCACTCTCATTTTTTGGTCTAGATTGACCGGACTAAAAAGAAATGGAAATATCTATAAATTGCATGGATGATTTGGTAAAAGTGAATGGTGGTTAATTGGTTTATTTTTAACTTATTTAGTTTTTATTCTCTAAATAATGTCTATAATAAATCCTTCAATTTCTAGTGTAAATGTTGCAAATAATCTAAATTTTAATATGACATCTAATAGTTCTCATGGTAAAAATTGGAGGAGGCTTGGAGAAAAGCCCAGATATAATTTTTCTTACTGAAATATGGATTTCTAGCATAGCGAAGCTCATATGTATTCGATTGACGGTTACAATTTGTGTGCCTGTTGCAATGATAGTTATCGTGTGGGAGGGGTTGCTGCATTTGTAAAGAAGAAACTAAACCATTCTTTTGATCTGACGAAGCTGCAATCTGCAGATATGTTGAAAGTGTTAATTGTGTGTGACAAATTTTCAATAATGTTTGTTTTAGCAAATCGGCTCCAGTTTGAACCAGTTTCCTTATTTTTATATGAAATCGGTCTTGTTTGTGCAAATATTAAAAGTAAAAATTCCATTTTATTAGGTGACATTAACATAGATACACTGAAGTATAAATCCAAAGGTAGTTCTAGGGATAAATCGAAGAAAAGTATCGTGATTTTTATCTATCTGTCCTTTCTTCATTTGGCTTATAATTTGAAGTATCTTCTCCAACTAAGGTTGGTTACAATAGTATCTCTAACACTACCTCTTACTTGTGTCTTGATCAGGCTTAGTCCCATACTAAAAATGACTCACATAATTCATGATTTTTTGATAACCGATCAAAAACTAATCGAGCATTAGTAATGTTAAAAGTACACATTTAAATCATTATCTCAGTTTTTCTAAGAAAATTTGATAGTAAAAAATTGTTTAATACTTTAATCAACGGAAACTGGTTTGATCTGAGTGTACAGCATAATTCTCAAAGCATGGATTTCGGATTCACTATTAAATAAAGTTAATAGAAGAAATCACTTAGCTAGTAAAATTGAAAAACATTCAATTAACAACAGTGCCACTCAGCGATTAAAATGTAAACAGAAGTTAGTAAAGTTATCGTTAATCATCAAGAAGCAAGTTAAGCTTGAAAAGGATAACTTCTATTCACGTAAACTCAGAAACATCTCTAAAATAAATGATAATTCTTGGGTGGAACAGAGTTGCATCGAGTTTGTCAATACAAGTACCAGAATCCACGAAAATGAAATTGTTGTCCGAATACCCTTAAAGGAGAATCCACAAGGAATTGGAGAGACCTACACCCAGGCATTGCGGAGATATAATTTGCTAGAGAGAAGGTTGGATCACCATAAAAACTACCACCGCACCCTTCTTAGCCACGGCCTCATTACATTATCTAGCAGAAAAATACCACCACATGTTTCCTGAAGCCGCAGTAAAACAATCAAGGCTGATTTTTATATGGACGACTTAATGTCGGGAAGCAATAGCCTAGAGTTAGCCTTAAAGTTAGAGCAAGAAATAATATGCTCACTCAATTGTGGTGGCTTTAATATACGGAAATGGGCCGCGAATCATCCATTACTCTTAGAGAACATTCCCATAGGCCGCCAAAGTTAGGAGTGGCTGGTGGAATGAAATGCCATTGGATATGGTGATCGGTGCACCAAGCTTCTAACTGGTTTTTTTGGACTTCACTTAGGAATAGGTCGCAAAGGTGTTTAAGCTCGCGCCTTGCTCTTACAAAGTTAGAACCGTTATCACAATAAATGTGATGCGGTAGACCTCGGATAGCACTGAAACGTTTTAATGATACGATGAATCATTCAGTGCTCATATCCGACACAATTTCAACCGTTGCTTTTATAGCCGTACATACAAATATGACCAGATATGACTTATGCTGTTTGGCGCTTTGGGATTTGAACGCGTCTAGTATAAAGGGTCCAGCTAAATCGATACCGACCTTGATAAACGGTCTCACTAATTGATTGACCCGATATCTTGGTAACTGACCCATAAGTTGCTGCTCCTGCTTGGAATTAAAGCGTCTACAGGTGAGGCACAAATGTATAAAACGTCGGATGACATTTCTGGCTAGTTAGCACCAATTTGTGCCCGGTATGTAAATGTTTATGATGCGTGTCTTGGCCTATGCGTCCTGTGATAGGGTGGTCGTTCGGTAGCACAATTGGCTATTTCTAATCTTCTTCTTTCATCTTAATAATTACCGTCCGCACTGTGAAATTCATTTGCAAAGTTATTTGAAAAAATATCATAATTAAAATACAAATGCTTTCATTCATAATAAAAAAATAAAATTATTTTGGATTGTCAGTTTGGTTTTAGGAAAGGTTTATCAACTGAAGATATTCTACTGATTTTTTTAACTTCTATGTTTACTTATATGAATAGTGCTAAAAAAGTTGCTGCCCTTTTCATACATATTACAAAAGCTTTCGACACAGTCAACCACAGTATCCTTCTAAAGAAATTATTTAAGTTTGGTTTTCGAGCCAATGCATATGGGTTTTTTAAATCTTACCTAAAACATCACTCGCAGAAAATTAAAATAAGATACATCCATAGCGATGTATTACCAGTTAGCATAGGAGTTCCTCAAGTCTCTGTTCTTGGGCTTCTCTTATTTTTACTGTATATCAAATTCATTTTTCATTTAAATCTGTTAGGTCGTATTACTGCTTTCGCCGATGCTATGGCTTCATCTTACGTTGGTGATAGTTATTGTCACTTGGAACAGCAAATTTCAGATGATTTAGTTGTTCTTCGTAAATGGTTCAGTATTCATGAAATTATTTTTTAAGTGCCAAAAGTAAAGTGATGTTCTATACTTATCTTGAACCTATGTACTTATCTTGAACCATGTTACTTGACAATTAAACCAAAGCATCCTGGGAAATCATAATAACTTGGCGGATCAAGTCAGCATTAATGCATACATATTCCCATATAACCAAAATGTACTCCGAACTCAACACCTAAGGCAGAATCAGCACTAGACCTCCATCTCACCGCATTAACACCTCTTGCGTGAATTCAAATGGCAACCAACACCGGATTACAACAAATGGCTGTATGAAGACAGGAAGCTCTGAAAGAATCCGAAATCTATATTCACAATGGAATCAATATTTCATTTTAATCACACAGGTCTCATCCCATCATTTACATAAATTTAAACGGTCTGTATTGCCGGATTGCACCAAATGGCCGGGTCAACTCGACCACCTTAAATTTAATTATTTAATTCGAAAGAAAAATTTGAACAGACTAAAATTGTTGATACAACCAAATATAGAAATCAAAGTAATAACTAGAAACATATGCAAGATGAAACTTAATTTGAGGTGAGAGAAAAGTTGAAATTTGAACCAATAAAGCTTGGGCGCCACTGTAACAGAAGAGGTTCCGACCGCGCTAGCACTCTGACGCGATCGTAGTAACCGGCTTGGCTTCAGTGGGGGTCATGGGGGCAGATATTGTCAGACTTGGTCAATGCTTGAATAAACCGCAAGGATTGGGATAGGCAAGTTGCAAACGATTAAAGAAGAGAAAACGGCATCAGAAGTAGGATTGAACGCCAACTTTGATAAGAACCTTATCTCTCCGGAAGCTAGCGTCGTGGAGTGGGGGTACATGCTTTCAGGTTTGCCCAGGAGACTGGGTGGATATAAGTATTGGGTTTAGTTGAGAACAATTAGCTTTAGTAGTATCAAGAATGATGAGCTGATCCTCCGACAAACGCTTTTTCAAAATCCTTATTGACGATTGAGACAAGCGAGTTCTTCTTAAAATAATTTGTTAAAGTAAAATTGTTTACATAACTTTTGACACGATTGTTGACAAATCGGGTGGAATACCAATAAGAACCAGCTAATATGTTTACAGAATGCTTCATTATTCTGTTTGTTTAACCTAAACAATTTTGTCACTTCCAATTTTTGCGATTATACATTTTTGCTAGAGACATGTACGAGTAAGACGTTTTAAGCCTTAGGTGGCAGAGATTTGATGTTAAAAATAAAACAAATCATTTAAAGCGTTTACGTTTTAAGATTTCCGTTCTAGATTTAATTTTTTATAAAATAAATTTATAAAAATCATTTTGTGTTAACACCGCATAAAATTGTAACATTTTATATTTTAACGAACAAAAATAATGAATAATTTCCGTTAAAATTTCCATAAGGCGCATCTAAAAAAAAATCAAGCAAAACCAAAGTAATGTAGGTAAGTAATAAAATTATGACGTTTCTTCCTTCATGTAAATCAATTTCTTGCCTTAGCTTGAAACGGAAAAAAAAATTATTTACAAAGTCATTTATATATTTCGTTGCTGTATACTAGATAGGTAGATAGGTATATACAACGTTGCTATGTTCATGTGGTATTATCGTACCTATGTATAAACGTATGTATGTCTTGAATTAAGAAAAATTGTTTCCGATTATTTTTCCTTATTTTAAGGTTAGGATATGCACAAACATATTTATATTTGTTGTAGAAAATTTCATTATTTTCTTGTTATACCAGGCGCAAGTATAAAACCTAAATTTTTATTTTTCCGGCATTAAATTGTGCTTGCCATTTTGTTTTTGTTTTTCTTGTTATACATGTTATGTATATTAGGTACATGAATTATTGGAATTTAATCAAAATGTTTGTCATAATATTTAATTTTTTTTTTAAGAATTTTGCCCTAGGTACCATACTTTCATATACAAGTATGTAAAATTAAATTTTGTCTTGTTTGTTTGTTAGGTACTGGGAAAAACAAATTGTTTACTACCTTTGAGTCATTAGTACCTGGAAATTGTTTAAAATAAATATAGTTAAATTAGGATTTTTTAGACTTATCCTTTAGATTGGAATGCCTGGAAATTAAATATATGTATATGTGCTTACGTATATACAATCATGCATTTTTAATTTTGTTTATTCAACTCGCTTAATTAATTACGTTTTAATCCAATTACATTGCAAAAAACATTTTTTTGTTTTAAACTTAAATTCATCAATCAATTGAATTAAAAATAAAATATAAAATCAATTATTTTCGATTTGTTTGTAATTTTTGTGCGCTCGAATTGCATTTAATTCCAGTTAGGGTTTCATCCACCCGGTTTCGAATAATTGGAAAATTTAGTAGAGCATTTTCATTAAAATGCACTAAAATCGTGTCCTTTCGTCACTCGTATTTAAATTAATTGTAATTTGTGTAAGTCCTCAGTAAATTAATTTATTCGATTCATGTTATGTTGAGAAAGAAAAAAAAATAAGTTTCGAGTGCTTTAAAGCCCGTTAAAATGCAGTCCATTAAAGCGATATCACTATAAATAGCAGCAAAGAAATCTTTAGATCGTATATCACATAATTAAAATAATTTCCCAGCATCCATAATAGCAGAGCAGTAATATTTATTTATGGCTGAAAACGATTTCTATTATACATTTTTTTGTTTCTGGTTTGCTTTCAAGAATATCTTATGGTGAGACCAACACCAAACTAACCTAACCAAAACTGGAAAAGAACAATAATCCATATATAATATAGAGTCTAATCTTAGATAAGACATTCAGAATATGTAGTATTATGTATAAGAAAAGCATACACCAAAAAATAATAAAAAAAAATCTAGACCAATATAATAGAACAACGATAATATATAAATTTTATACTTTTACGTGTTCTAGCAGTATATACATAGCTATATACATTTAGAACACATACAGAATTCGGAATGCAATTTCAAACACGAAATGAATGAATTTACAGTTTTTACTCGGAAAAGCGAAATATACATTTCCGTAAAAATTTATTAGCCGAATGGAGTCTTATGTAGATACAACAACAATAAAATCCCCCACACAAAACATACCAACCATAAGGAACATAATAAAATCTTAAATGTTGTACTATAAAGTAAACACAGTTAAACTGTACCCATATGCTTTAAGTGCATATATGTATATATGAATGTGTGATAATCTCGTTCGATCTATACATAAATACAAAAAGTTTGTTTAATTTTTAAGCTTTTCGTATAAAATATCTTCTGTGTAAACCAATTCAGAAATTCATCATTCCGATTTGTATGTGTATGTGGATCCCAATGTAAAGCTGATATAGCGACGTAATATATAGTAGATATAAGAACAAGCATTTTGTCGTTTAATTTAACAAAAAGTAAAATTGAAAAAAAAAAACGCTGGTTGTGCTTGCTTGCTTACTTACTTGTACTTTTCTTAAATTGAAATTCAGAAAAGAAATAGAAGAAGGGAAATTTAGTATTATTGGCTTGGTTGAAATGAATAAGAAATTATATTGAATAGAAATTCCTTTAGTTCGCTTCTTTATGGGAAAATAATTGAAGCAAAAAAAAAAAAACTAGTTTTGGTATTATACCCAGCCACGGTATATAAGACGGGAAACAATTATAAGAATAATAGTTTTTGTTAGTTTGCTTTATTTATATTAGACATACAGGTAGGACTAGGAACTCATGTGTCTGAATCGCGGGATGAAGCGGGTTTCTTTAATATCGCGGTTTATTTTAAAAAATTTAAATCAAATAATTCATTTATTTAGGTATAATAATTCATTTTTTTAAGTTAATCTGTTCACCTTGATAGTTGCAGAAATAAGAGAGAGAATTTTTATATCTTAGCTTCCTCCATAATTAAATTATGCTACCTACGTTAATCAAATTAAATTTCGTAATTTACAAATTTACGGAACTTTTAAAAATATAGCGCTATAATGTACAGAAATATATAGAATATTATGTAGTAATAGAACAGCTTAAACATACATGTAAACCTAAACATAAATTATTTTATCCAATTCAATATTGTGAACTTTACCATATACTATTTGACAATTAATGAAAAGTTGTTACGAACCGAGTTAAAACCGCTGCGTTCTATCCATAATATGTGAAGCGCTCTACTTCCAGCGAGAGGTAAGTATTTTCATCCGATGAAGAAAGGGACGACTGCGATCAATCACGTTTTCTAAAAAAAAAATTAAGCAATATTCGACAAGTCTATTTGGGCTAATGGTACCTTTAAAAGAGGACAATGAAATATTTATAAGGCGTAAGTCCGCGCGCATGTAATTTTCCCGACTGAAATTCAGTCGTTGAAGCTGGAGATTTATGGGTCAGATTCAGGCTATCATGAAAATAAATAACTGTTAGTATATATATAATAGAAAGAGAAAAACTCACCGGGAAAAATTTACTGATCCTCAGGCCACCTTGCTGCGCTCTGTGGAGCAGGTGGATTGAAGTGCCATTGTATCTGATGCAATGGCACTGATCTGATTTAGACAAATGCTCTGCAATGAGACAATTATGTTTATTACTAGAAATTATTTCGTATCCCTCATTCATCGGCCGTTTTGCTCCAATGAAATTTGAGCCGTTATCGCTGCAAATATTGGCAGGTGCTACCATTCTCGAAACAAATCTTTTCAAAACTGTCATAAAGGTATGGTTGTTTACAGCTTCTATATGTTCAGCCTTTGTCGTCATACAGACAAATATGGCTATATAACCCTTCATGAATTTGGCACCTTTCCTCTTTTTGACACTAGCTGTATTGACCCTGCTTTCCAATTTCCAACTTCCGCTGAAAGTACCTGATTTCGCTTGTAGATGAATCGTTTTACACGTATTTGATGATAGCATTTCTGAAATTTTGAAAACTCTTGGACAATTGCGCATTTTTCAAAAATCTCAAAACGTAACCCAAAACTCCAATCATCTTGGTGTATGCTGAAATTCATTGCATCAAATAATTTATAACGTGTTCTTGTTGATGTGTGTTAAATCCGAAAAGTTTGGCCTCTCATTCTTCTAACACATACTCTACCTCGTATCTTCATTTTTAGGTTCATAAATAATATCAGGCTTCTGCAACCATTCTGGACCATACCACCATTGAGCTAAATTCACCAACTTTTATGGAAGTACTCCTCTCGATGCGCAATCGTCTGATCGTCTCGACGTGATTCCAACAATTTCGCGGTATTTCATTGAGGATATCTGAAATACGGTTTGTCACAAATGTTTTCCATCTAGTTGGATAGGATGATAGCCATATTAACACGATATGATACATTTGACAGGTCGTTTTTTACTCTCTTTCACCAGCATTAGAAGTTTTGTAACTAAGTATGTATGTCCCACATAACTCTAGTCTAAGGAGATAAATCTGCTTGATTGGCACCATCTTGGTTTTGGACGCCATTAAATACTTGCTTACCACGCCATTCTCCTCAATTGCTCTACAGTATACGACTGCACCATTTGATTTTTCGCTTGCATCCGAAAAACCATCTATCACAATTTGCCCGTTTTGTGGAATAACTTGTTTAATTTTTAGGTTTCTAGTAGCATTAGGTTTTCTAGTCACCAGCCCCGCCTACTAGCCTACTTTGATCAAAAGTAAGAAATTTTTCAACTATATTTTAAATAATTTGGTTGGTCGTGTCAATCTTCCAATCTTCCAATCTTCCTATGTTCCTATGTTCCTATGTTATAAATGCACCATTAACTCATCTCTGATTTTTTTGCAAATTTTTGAGGTCTCAGCCACAGATTTTGGAACACTATTATCATAAGGATGATCGATGGAGACAGCCAACAACGAGGCTCAAAGTTCTTGAGTATTCAGATATGATTTGACGCTTTGTGATTTTTTCTGTCATCATCCAAAGCAAGTCTAAATGAAAAGGCACCCTCAGCGGCATTCCATTGAAGTCCTAATATTTTTCCTTTGGTTGGTTTGTGAAACTCTGAAACTCTGTCTTGCTGGTTATCGTAACCTACTTGCTGTAAGCTCTTTATCGCTAAAAATGATGAACTGGCTAAACCGAAAGTGACTCTTCTAAGCTTGTAATATTTGAGTTCGTTTGATAATTCACTTCTCCAAAGCATTCGTTAAAAATGCGTATTTGGCTCAGCAACTGCAACTTGGTTGTACATTTTCACGATATCTTCGTCCAATGATACAATAAGTTGTAGTATCTAAATCTCATTAAAATGGATAACAATGTACATATAGGTTAACTTGTTGGTCCCACATTCTTTTCTGTTCGAAGGATTCGCCTGCAACTTTCCTTCCAATGTTAGAAATCTCCGTTTGGCTGCGTTGACTGAATTGCCAAGCAGACCTGCTGTTTTTTTAAAGGATAATATCCACCATATATCTGCCTTCTTCAATTTACTGGTGGGTTAACTTCTAATATTGTTCGCACCCACCTTGCTCTGTGCTCAACATCTGGGGACTGGGAATTTCTTCTTGCTCGAAAAACCGTTTCAAGGCGATATCAATGTCTACATCCAAATGAAGATTAAGAGTGCAAATATTAGTGTGAACTCCATCGCTTTTCTCAATGCTGCAACTGTCGGTTATCCCAGAAACAACCCAACCAAAGGTCCTTCTTTGAGCAATTAAAGAACTATTGAAATTAGTGACCAGTTCATCCTTAATGATATGAAACAATCTATCGGCTCCGATCAAGATATCAACTGACCCAACCTTGGTATAGAATCAGCTAGTTTCAATTCATTTAAAAAAATTAAAACCAAAATTACAATACTTTCATTACAAAAATTTCATTAAGAAGCTGCTACCCTGGTAGCTATTTTTCCCAATGTCTATCCAGATATTAAAAATCTTCCGTGCCAGTAACCCCGTCCAATTTATTCACTAAAATTTAGATTAGTCATCAATCCCTTTTCTCTGCTTCGGCACCCCACAACTTTAATCCTTTTAACGCTTCATCAGATCGATCAGACATTATTTGATGATGGGATTTTGCTGATAATTTGGTGATTGCTGGTTGACATACAAATTGCTTAATCAGTATACAAATCACAAACCTCTTTTTGTCATACCTCTCATTTATTTTGTTCCATGTCGCAATGTAATTTACTTCAGTGACTATAATTATAGTAATAATATTGTAAAATAGGCTTTCTAGCAGTCAATAAATTCAAATTGTCCTTCAGTGAAACGTCGGTCACTGATTTTCTCACACTTGTTAGGTTGAGAATTAGTTTATTGCTTATTAGTTGATTACACGAAATGAATATTACTCACATAGCCTGTGAAGGGTATGGTCCAGTTGTACAAGATGACGAGAGAAATCTTATTCACTTTTCGAAGCACATTAACAAAAGAAAATAATCAGGGTTAATAGTGTAGTTAGAAAGAGATAGGTAGGAAGAATATTTCAGTACACATATAAAAATAATAGTCAGTCGATAGTTAGACTTTGATCGGACGTATAGCTAGGGATCCGCAAAAAGTATCGATACTTTAGAGTATCGATACTTTGATTACGATACCAAGTAGTTTTGTACTCGATACTTTTGTAACGATACTCAACTGGTATCGATACTTGCTTGAATTCTCTTAAATCGAAATTGATAAATTTTACCCCCACCTTCCTACAAACACGAATACGTGTAAGGGAACAAATAAAATCAATAATAGGAAATGACGATGAAAAACGATTCGTTAAACCCTTAAAAGAATATATGTATTGTTAAGAAGTTAAGTGTTAAACCGCCGGCTTGGTGAAATCGAGAACAACCACATTATGGCTGTTTTAACGATTCTCGATTAAAGATACCTTAGTTGGTGCCCGTGCTATTTCATCCGTCAGAAAAATAATGAACGCCTCTGATACCACATCATCGTCGACCGAATCAAATGATGAAGAAAATTGGCCATAATAGCCCTCAACTTCATCGATATTTGGAGCCATCACACAAAATTAGCTCATTACCGTCGTAAAAGGCGTTCTGGCAAAGACGGAGACAAAGATGAGCTGAGTTTGTATTTGGCGAATTCAGTTTGTCCACTAAAATCAAACCCTATAATTCAGTGGGAGGAAATTAAACACGTTTTCACTCATTTGTACCACCTCGCCAAGAAGTACCTGATAATACACGGTATATCGGGTATATAAATCGTTTTTGTAAATTGTACTCGATACTTAAGAATATCGATACTTTTATTACGATACAAATTGGTATCGATACTTTTATTACGATACTAGTAATGAGTAAAGTATCGATACTTTCGTTTCGATACCACATCCCTACGTATAGCTCGGTGCTTTCGTGAAAAAATGGCAGACAACTGGATCACAGAATTATCGGCACGATATATATGAGCCGTTGATTTTGAAAGTGGTGCAAGTCCATTCTTCAAAAAAATTAAGTTAATGATAACAATAGATAAATGACAGTATAATCTTTCTAACGGTGAACAATTTATAGTCAAAAAAAAAAAATGAATCCCTAAAACTTGTTCAAAAAATAAGAAAATTCGAAATCCCGTATATTTTTGTATTTATTGTATCTCTATTGTATATGACGATTTGGCGTCTGCTGGTGGGGGGATCAGCTGATTAGATCAGCTCCGTAACCTTCAGTAGGGTGCTCTTCACGTGAGCTGTTCTGGTCATGTTTCAGGCAGCTGGCGGGATGAGTACGATTGTGGTAGGGGTAACCTTGCCACAATTCGCAGGTGTACGTACTGCCTCCACGTGGCAATCGTCGGTAACTGATGTCGTCTATTACAGTTTTGTTCTAGTTGACTCAGGCCAAAGTACGGCGCTAAAGGAGAAAACCTTAACAAAAAACCCTAATCTAAGGTGGAACAGCATATGCCGATGGATGAATGACTGATAGGTTAATCAGTCCCAAATATGCGGACTCTGGATACCAGGCGCCCTCCAGTTTTATTTAGCCTTCCTGTGGTAGCTGGGTGTCCCACAGGTGACCTTCATTTCCCAAATACTCGTGGGAATAAAATGCCTAAAAAAATAAAAAATTATGATAAGGATGGTAACGCTCCTAAAGCGTCACGGACCAGCGAGGATTCTGCGGTGGCTTTCGAGGGCTCAGGTCCTCTCTCCGCTGTGGAATCCTCAATGGTTGACACATCGGATGGGGAAATCCGTTCGGAGATTGAGAACTTAAATCTCAATTCCGATATGGTAACCTCAGGAGATGAGGAACTGGCCCCCGTAAGTGGGGGGATCTCCTCTGTGAAAACAGGGGAAAGTGCGGACGTCGGGGAGTGTCGGAAGGAGCAGGTTGACATCATCAAACCTGCTGCGGCTCCTCATGTGAAAAAAATGTGTGGGGCTGCGAAAAAGCGGTACAGGAAGCTTCTGGCTGAGGGCAAAGCGCCCGGTAGCGAGACAAGGCTTCTGGCGGTGCGGCCACGGAAGGAGACTTGCGCTCCTACGATGGACCAACCGCCAAAGAGGGACCGCTCGGAGGACGGCACTTCACCGGCACAAAAAAAGGCCAGGGGGGAAGAACATGTCCTGGTGGCCTCGGGTTCTGCGGTCCGGCCTGGAGTTACCTTCAGGCAGGCTGCGGAATCAGAGAGCATTGGGATCTTACCCTCTGGCTTTCCTGAGGTTGCCCTCACTGGAGAGCAGCTTAAAGCTGTCCAGGAGGGAATCTTGGATAAGGTGCTGGAGCAGGAGGCCAAGGAGCTTAAACCTAAATTCCTTGGCAGTCAGCTTCGGCTTGGTTGGCTGGTAGTGACCTGTGCCGACCGGGCCACTGTACAGTGGCTCAGGGAGACCATAGGCACTATTAAGCCATGGGAAGGTGCAGAGCTGATTGTAGCTGAGGCGGGAAACCTGCCTCGAGCTAGGATCGTGTTTGGTACCTTCCCAAACAGTGCCGAATTGCCCACGGATAAGCTTCTGGGTTTTATCAGAAGCCAAAACGAGGGCATGCAGGCGATCAACTGGAGAGTGGTCAGGAGAGAGGCGAAAGGCACTTCAGCTTTTTGCACGTTCTCCATGGACCACTCATCGGTTGAGAAGCTCAAACAAATTGACTTCAAAATCAATTTTAAGTTTGGGATTGTCCAACTGCACCCCAAGGGGGGCCAGGGTGGTGGAAAGCTAGGTTCCAGGGGCGGGCCCCAAGTGGTCAAGCCTGTGGAGGACATCGTGGCTGCACCTGTGAAGGCGATCGAGGCCGCACCTGTGGCGGCTATCGGGGCCACACCTGTGGTTAAAACCACTGGTGTGGCGGCCCTTTCCAGGAGACAGGCGAGGAGAAGGAGGGAAAGGGAGAGGAAGGCGTCAGCGGTTGTACGGGGAATGGCCCCGCGAGGGGTCACCCCGCGCAAGCCACTGGTGAAGCCTGGTGGCTCTCAGTCAGCTGTGGACAGCAGCAGCAAGATGGAGGACATGGATTCGCCATCTGGCAATGGCGGTGCGAGCAAGGAGGCTAATGCAGGCCTTCAGCAGACGTCGCTGCAGTGATGGCACACTTAACCTGCCTACAGATAAACCTGCATCATGCAAAGGCGTCTTCGGACGTCCTTTGTCGTAGGTTTATCTGCCAGAAAATTGGCATGGCTCTAATACAGGAGCCATGGGTAATAGGTAACCAAATTAAAGGTATACCAAAACAAATGGGTAAGTTGATTTATTGTAATGGAACTGAGAGTCCAAGGGCGGCCATTTTGGCCAGCTCGCAAATTAATTTTATTCCCATTTCAGAGTTCATCTCCAGGGACTTAGTGGCGGTAATGGTGGAGGTTCTGGGTGAAAGAGGGAAACAGGAGGCTATAATGGCCTCCGCCTACTTTCCTGGAGACTCGGAAACGATACCTCCTCTTGAAGTTAGGCGGCTCATAGCTCATTGCCAGCGCAATGGGCTGGCTTACCTAATAGGATGCGATGCAAATGCGCACCACACGGTGTGGGGCAGCACAAACATCAATAATAGGGGTGAGTACCTTTTTGAGTATATAATTACTAATAATGTAGATATTGTCAATAGGGGAAGGAAACCTACTTTCATAAATGCGATTCGGCAGGAGGTCCTAGATTTGACCCTCGCTAGTCCGCATTTTAGTCATTTTGTTAAAAATTGGCATGTGTCTGAAGAGGCCTCCTTATCGGATCACTTGCACATCAGATTCGATTTGGCGGCCGAGGCCATGCAGCGGCAGGAGATAAGAATTCCAAAACTGACCGATTGGGACTCTTATAGAGTCTCACTCGAATCAGAAATGCCCTCGGTAATGGGGAACATAGAGTATCCAGAGGGCTTGGAATTCTGTTCAAACCAGCTGCATAATTCTATACACTCGGCTTACGAAAACAGCTGCCCAGTTAAGCGAAGAGAGTCCATTAAGTTGGTCCCTTGGTGGAACGGGGCGCTGAGTAAGCTGAGGAAAAAATCTAGAAGGTTGTTCAATAAGGCTAAACGCACCGGGGAATGGGGCGAGTATAGGATGGCCTTAACGGAATACAATCTGGAATTAAGAAGATCCAAAAGGGCTACCTGGAGAAACTTCTGTGAGGGAATTATTGAATTACCCTCTGCAGCTCGTCTCCAGAAAGTCCTTGCTAGAGATCACTCAAATGGTTTGGGGCTTCTTCAGAAGCAAAACGGGATGTTCACTGAAAACCGGAAGGAAACCCTGGAGTTACTATTAGGTACCCACTTTCCGGACTCAATAGTGGTAGGTACCCAGGAGGACCCGCATGACCCTTCAAGTGAGGTAGACTATTCACCCCACAGTAGGATCTGGAGCCTCTCTGGAAAAATGTTCACACCCAGCAAGGTGAGATGGGCTATTGGCTCTTTCAAACCGTTCAAATCTGCTGGAGGGGATGGTATCTTTCCGGCTTTACTTCAAAGAGGTATTGAGGAAATACTCCCCAGCTTGGTCCAGTTGTTTCGGGCAAGTTATGCTTTTAACTATATTCCGAAACTATGGAGGAAAGTAAATGTGGTCTTTATACCAAAGGGAGGGGGTCGTCTGGACACCCAGCCCAAGGCTTATCGGCCAATTAGCCTAACATCGTTTCTATTGAAGACGATGGAAAAAATCCTGGATAATCAAATAAGAAATGAAATCCTTGTAAATAACCCACTGCATCGGAACCAGTTTGCTTATCAAGCTGGCAAATCCACTGTGATTGCTCTTAGTGGTCTAGTCACGAAGATTGAAAGAGCGGTGGCTTTTAAGGAAATTGCCCTGTGTGCCTTTGTGGACATTGAGGGGGCATTTGACAATACCTCCTATGGTTCAATAGAGAGGGCAGCTATGGAGAAGGGGGTTCCGCCGTCTACAACTAGGTGGATCCGCTCCATGCTGAAATATCGCGATATTACAGCCACACTAGGTGGCGAGTCAGTAACCATCAGGGCCGTAAAGGGCTGTCCCCAAGGAGGTGTACTGTCTCCTCTTTTATGGTCATTGGTTATTGATAGACTGCTGGTCCTCCTGAATAGCCATGGGTTTGATGTCCAGGGCTATGCGGATGACGTGGCTATCGTGATTAGAGGCAGGTTTGATGATATCATCTCTGATCTCATGCAAAATGCACTCAACTTGATATGGCAGTGGTGTAACAACGAAGGACTTAGTGTCAATCCAAACAAAACTGTCATTGTCCCTTTTACGAGGAGGAGAAAGCTCTCGCTTGTAGCTCCCTCGTTAAACGGTACTATTGTTGCCTTTTCCAAAGAGGTTAAATATCTAGGGGTTATCCTGGATAATAAACTGAACTGGGAACAACATATACAAAAAATTCATAATAGAGCCACTAAGGCTTTTTGGGCCTGTCAGAGACTCTATGGACGTACTTGGGGACTACAACCAAAAATGATCTACTGGTCATTTCTAACAATTATTAGGCCTATGATCACTTACGCATCGTTAGTGTGGTGGCCTAAAACTCAACAAAGGACAGCGCAAACTTTATTGAATAAGGTTCAGCGTATGGCCTGCATTGGGGTTACGGGCTCAATGAAAACATGTCCGACCGCAGCAATGGAGACACTCCTAGGACTAACTCCATTGCATCTGCATGTAAAAAAGGATGCTGTTAATATGGCCCTTAAGATGCAGGCGGAGGGTAACATCAAGCCAGGCAATATGGTGGGCCATCTGGAGATCCTTAAGGAGTTTCAGACAGATCCCACTATAGGAATGCCTTCCGACTGTATGCCAGCCAAACTGGATTTCCACAAACCCTTTTGTGTTAGATTACCTGACCGGGAGGAGTGGAGTACAGGGGGACCATCCTTTGAGCGAGGGTCATTGGTGTGGTATACAGATGGATCAAAAACGGAAGATGGGGCGGGGGTAGGAATACATGGGAGTGGAGTATCACTCTCGAAGTCCTTGGGTACCAATGCAACCGTCTTTCAAGCAGAAGTGCATGCTATAGAACTTTGTGCTAGGATAGGCATTTCTAAAGGCCTAAACGACGCAAAGGTTTATATCGTATCAGACAGCCAATCGGCCTTAAAGGCTCTTAGGTCTTTTACCATTGAGTCAAGGCTGGTATGGGATTGTCTGAAGGTTATTAAATCGCTGGCAAGCTCAAATAAGGTAACACTTGTTTGGGTGCCAGGGCACACTGGAATTGTGGGAAACGAGGCAGCTGATGTCCTCGCCCGCGAGGGATCTGCCTTTCCATTAATTGGACCAGAGCCCTTCTGCGGCGTCTCTAAGGGGCACCTTAGGGCAGCAGTTAAACGCTGGGAGGATGTGCAAAAGTCCTCTTACTGGCGCGGAATTCCAGGTTTGCGACAGGCGAAGGAATTTATTTCACCTTCGTCGGCCAGGGCCAAGGAATGTCTCGTACTTAGGAAACCTGAGTTGAGGCTGCTTACCGGCTTCCTCACAGGTCACATCCCCTTAAGGTATCACCTTAAGAAAATGGGCCTAAGTCCGACGGATAGATGTCGCTTCTGTGACATGGAAGCGGAATCAGCGGAACATGTTCTGTGCCATTGCCCAGCCATTTTCTGCAAAAGGTTACAACATCTAGGAGGGAGAGTAATGAGCCCGGATGGTATGCACCATATACCGGCCGGCAGTATTGTCAGGTTCATTAAGAGCCTGAATATTGACTGGACGGCTCATTAAGTAGGGTCCATGCACAAAAGATCTTTTAGGTCGCAGTGCGGGGTGGCTTGAACGCCCACATGGCCCTCAACTAATAATAATAATAATAATAATCTCTATTGTATGGACTTGACCCATTTTCAAAATAAACGGCTCATATATTGATAATTGTATATCAACAAAATATAGTGAATCTGATTTATTTACTACACACTTATCAACTTAACTATTGGCTTTCTAGCTCAGTTTAATTTTAAGGCTACTAATTATTTTTATTTATTTATTTATTTCATCCCATTAAATAAACATGCATCAATTGTATAATTACAAACTAATAAAAATAATAAAATACAAAAATTGAAATAAAACATAGAAGACTCCTTTGTCGAAAGTCGACAGTTTAGAATTCTTCTAATGACAATTTAAAATATGAAAAAAAAAAAATTTAATATTATACTGATCGGCTATCAAATACAATAAAATATATTTTACAAAATTTTATCAATAATACTAATTATGTGATAACACGAAACAAATTTGTGACTCTCGTTTTTTGAATTCTTTGGATGGCATTCCTCTCTCCCAATTTCGAAAGAATTTTGTCGCGTCCATTCCTAGTCCCATTATGTCCCCGATTTAATATTTTGACATTTTTTTTAATATCTGAAAATTAAACGGCTTTAAAGGAGTACTAGAGGCTCAGGTTATTAAACTAGTATACATATTTAGTGGTATGTATTCAAATGTGAAATAGTGATTGCAAATCGTTAACCGATAAACCGAAAACCAGGTTTTATTTTAAGATATTGTACTGTTAATTTTAGAGTAAAATTTTTAAAATGTTTAAATATTAAGTTTTTGAAATATTAACCAAAATGTTTCTATATGGAACTTAAGAGGCCTGCAACAACCTTACTTTGATTTAAGCATGATTAAGAGGCGTACTGAAAATATAAATAATCAACATCCCTAGTGGAAAAAGGTTATCAAGTAACCAATATAAAAATGCAGCAATAACGTCTGAAAATATTGCATCCTCTCAATCAAACAATAATAATGAGTCGTCTAAAAATTGTATTGGTAGTGTTGGTTTAGATTATACTCTGCTTGCTGTTGAACAACTAAAATGGGTTTTTATCTCTAGTCTTTTCAAGGACGTTATTGGTCATGATTGTGATTATATTTCATTAAAAATTGTTGTTTCGAAAAATAAAATATAAAGGGCCGAAACCTCTTGAGGTGATCAGAACTTCGGTCTAGATTAATTCAACTCCCAAATCAATCCCGGAATAAACCTCTTAAATCAATTTTCAGCTCAACTTCAAATACAATTTACTAAATCCTAAACGCAATTACCATTACCCGCCAAACCAACCCTCAACTCAATCACCAAATCAACCCCAAATCAACTTTTAAATCACCCCTTAACCAAACTCCAAATCAAACCATAATCCCCCAACCGAACAACACACTTAACCATACAAGCTAACTAAATCCTAACTCACTTCAACTCAGCTCGAACATAATCTCATCATCATAACCTTAAACAATCATTCGACCATATTATTATTCCATAATATCATACCATCAAGAGACTATACCATTAAACCATGCACCCATGTCATCGTACCATAGTAAGGTTGAACCATCACACCATGATGTATATCTTACCATCAATCCACCATACCGTCAAACCATTACACCATCATACTACGACAACATCATACCATGGTACCATTATACCTTCGTACCATCATCCGCCACATACCATCATATTTCAGAACTTTATCCAAAACCCATTTTAAAATTCCACGTCCATGGCAGATGTCAAATTCCACTAAAATCCTTTAAGAAATAGCCAAGTTCCAACCTAATTGACCTTATGCTAAAACTTTATCTAAAAATCATTTCAGGATTATGGTTTTCATCATAATCGGTTGAGAAATAGGCAGGCTCCAGAACTTTATCCAAAAAATCCAAGGCCATATTCCAGAACTGTATCCAAAAATCATTTTAGAATCCCATGTCCATCGCAGATGACAAATTTCACAAAAATCCGTTAAGAAATAGAAAAGTTCAGTCTTAATTAGCCATATTCCAGAACTTCAACTAAAAATCATTTTAGAACCCCATTTCCAATGAACCTCAAATTTTATCAAATTCGGTTAAGGAATATCCAAGTTCCATCCCACTTCGCCATATTCCAGAACTTCGTGTAAAATTCATTTAAAATTCCATTTCCATTGGAAAAATCGGATAAGATATACAACCCCAATAAAATGTTTATAAAAAAAAATCACAAATCCTCAGCTAACCGACAACTCCCCACAACGGACAACATTTTGGTTCCGTCGATTTCCATTGTAGTGAGGTTTCCCTATATATAGATTACCCAAGTGCTCTCTAACCAATAATTCAACCCTCAAATTCCATTGAAATTAATTCTACCTTTCATATTGCCCTATTTAGTTGAACTTTTTAATGCTATTCTGACTGCTAAATGACAATTTTTTTCAGTTTTCTTCAGTTCTTTGGCCTGGTTAAAATTTTCGCACCAGTTTTACTTCCATATATTACAGTGGTAAGTGCCGTTCTTACAAATAATTAAATCACGTGGTTTTGGGTAACATATTTTTGTGTTTCTCCTCTTCGTTGTGACCTTGATATGGTTACCTTGTTAGGTGATGAACGGATGTCACCACGTTTCGTATTTTGTGTATTATTTACTAACAATGAGTGAGTATCGAATGATGGTCAGGTAGGGTTCGCGAAGTGTCGGCCCTTCCATTTCCTTTATGATCGGGTCGTTCGTTCCCCCAAGACAGGGTGTGCTGGAGGCGGCCCGATATTGGTGTTGGTCATTTTGGGACGACGGTTTCCGCAACTGGGGGTCGTCGTTAGGTCTGTCATAAAACATTCCCGGCATAAAGTAGGCGGCCCGATGATAAGGGGGCTCTTGTGAAAGACATGACGGCGAGCGTCGAAGGCGGATACTGTAGTTTCAAACGATCACACCTGGATTATTATTTTCTTAGCTACTAAGTAAGCACGTGGGAAAAATAATGTTAATTTTCTCTTGTCTGTTCTCTGTTTATATCATGCATGGTTATTCAAGCATGAGATTATGTTTGGAAATTCGGCCAATTAAATTTTTCATCGACAATTCCTGCTGCACGCATAAATCGAGCTTCTTTGTGTATCTTTAGTAATACCATTGCTGCTTATGAGTCGGTCTTCTTTTCGATTTTTTGTAAAATTTCATCGATTTTTTCAGTGATTGATCGATCAGAGCGATCTTTGACCTCAAAATTTGATTGTTTCACGATTAGGGGATATCAACAGGGGATGACGGGGACTCAATTTTGTAACGCTGGCTGTAGATTCGTAATCAGCTACCCAAGCAGCTACTCAAACAACTATGAAAATGAGATGCATCTTAATTGTAATATGACACACAGCCTGTTTCATGAATAGGGGATGTTGTCAATAGGGGATAAAGAGGTGTAATTTTGCAATTCTGACTTCAGTTTCGTAATTAGCGACCCAAAAAAACCGTAAGTGCAGATTTTGAACTAACTTACTCAAGTTTTTGACTTTTGGCCAGCTTTTTTGGAATCGGCCGCACTGTGCGACGGTTTCCGCGACTGGGGGTCGTAGTTAGATCTGTCATAAGAGTGCCATTCCATACATGATCGGCATCGGTAACGGCTGCTACCGCTAAGGCATTTTCGGTAGGCGGCCCGATGATAAGGGGGCTCTTGTGAAAGACATGACGGGGATCGTCGGAGGCGGAGACTGTAGTTCCAAACGATCACACCTGGCTTATTATTTTCTTAGCTACTAAGTAGTATGTTCTCTATTTATATCATACGGTTATTCAAGCATGAGATTATGTTCGGAAAACCCCACGCCGCACCGTGAGCTCTAGTCAGCTACACA
Source organism: Tipula helvola (assembly GCA_963556165.1). Taxonomy (NCBI): domain Eukaryota; kingdom Metazoa; phylum Arthropoda; class Insecta; order Diptera; family Tipulidae; genus Tipula; species Tipula helvola. The sequence continues at coordinate 382,318,655 of OY744481.1, read as the reverse complement.
AACCGCACCAAACCTCTAATCTCATGATCTGCTAACGAAATCTTACGGGTTCGTTACAAGTGCTCTCTCGATGTCATTGGGTCCCAATGCTACCGTCTTGCTAGCAGAAGTAATTGATATAGTAAACATCTAGAAGATTTTACTTAGTCGAATTTTAGAACTTTTATGTTTTGAAACTTGAATAGCTACCGCAGAGACTTCATGGTCAACCTTTAAATCTGGATAGGTCAAGTAATACTCAGGGGCACAATTTTTTTTTAATCTTCGTTTTCCTATGGATTTGGGATCGAAGCGTTTTTCGCAAACCAATAACTTTTATGTAGGTTCCACTTCTGCGTCTTGATTGTACCTAATGAGCCCACGATTTTTTTTTTTGCCTGGCACTATATCCCATAGAGGGATTTGGCCGCTTCATAGTGAAGTTTCGTAATCAATTTTACAACGGTTAATGAGTGATTAATTCATTGATCCTTACATTAACCAGCCGTGATTTTTCATCACCCACCGGAAAGCGAACCCGGGACTTACGGAGCTTAAAACGAGCATGCTAACAACTGTGCCACCGAAGCCAGTTTATTTTCCTTGCATTTTGTATTGTACGGAAAGTCTTTCTAGTTCTTATAGTTTTGTCGCAACGCTCAACCAGGATGATTCATTTAGTAATTTGGAGCGGCGTACTGATCACGGTTATCTGGGGCATAAGACGCATGTGTAAAAGAAGAACAATGTGCAGTTATCGGCCACCCGCTCCACTACCAAACCTAGGAGAAAGCGATGTATAACCAAACAAGTCATCAACATCCAACTAAGTTTATTCTGCTAAACAGAATTTCCATATACGTGCAATTAAATTATGCGATTTTTTCCAATTACCAACCTTAGTTTTGTGTATAAGGTTAAAAATTATCGTTTAATAACTCAGAATTATCTTAAAATTACATTTGGTTGTTTTCACTCTAATTACATAAAACACCTCGCTAGTGGTAATATTTTAATAGCTCTTATAGATAAACTCTGGTCTAAGGATTTATACTTAGACAACTCTAGCCAGAACAACAAGTGGCAACCTCACTTCGAGATAGGAGTGGATTCGGATAATTTTTTACCTGGTTCACAACTTTAATAAGAATAAAAGGATTCATACTTACAACTGAGCAAAGAAAATAGGATGGTATTTCAAAAGTTGAGACAAGTTAGTGGTTAAAATAAACCGAGATTTACTAATTGTTGGGACCACCTTATTAGACGAATTAGGGCTAACAAACTATAATTAATATTATAGCTTATGACAAACATCTTATCCAATTAAAAATTTGTTTTATGGTATCTAAAATTACAGAAGCATGAACTAGGCATACAAACAATATTTAAATCGTCATATCATGAATCAGTTGTATACCATCCCGGGCATGGATATTAGCCTTAAAATAACCGAATAGTTTGTGTTAACTTTGTAATGTACAAAGCACACGAAAAAATGTTTATTATACCCTATACTCAATATTTAGAAAAGACCTAAAGCACCAAATGTATTTGTGTTATTCTAAGCACTGTTTGTTATTTATTTATGATATTTTTTTAATAATTCAGAATAATCCAAAGGAAAACTCATCCAAAAAAAATAAAGTTTGCGAGACAAACATGGTTGGAATAAAATGCGTTTGTTTATTTAATCTTTGAAAACGTGAAAACTGTATATACATGAGTTTTATCCTCGAAAAGCTAACAGAATATAATTTTGGGTTTATAGTCCTTCGTCGAAATTGAAACCAGTATGAAATGCCCTCCCGAAAGAATTTCGCACCTACATAAGTCATGTACGTAATATGTATACAGAAATCGCTCAACTTTAAACAGAAACCCAAACTCTTAATTACCATTAATAATTATACGTTCAAGAAAGAAAAACTTTCGTGGGTAGAAAAAGATGAAACTTAATTAAGTCCAAAAAAAAAAAAAAAGAAAAAATTGTGTTAAATTTATCATTATTTCAACTTATCTCTTGTCACGAACTAACTTGTTTTGTTTTTGCTTTGGACTATAAAACAGAACAGAAAAAAAAATTAAAACAAAAGTACATAAGACGAATTAAATCACATAAAAGTTTATGACGAAAAAAAAATCTCTTACGATGAACCATCTTTCGTCGTTATCTGCTTTTTTTTTGTTGTCCTTCGCGAAATATTGCACAAAACTTTCCTTCAAAATTATCTCCTCGAGCTCTTGTATATATTTTCCAATAAAAAGAAATTTTATTTCCTCCCCCTGCCAACTCTTAAAACGTTTCTGTATATGGCAGCAAAAGCAGCACACAAAAAAAAAAAAAAAAAATTATGAAAAACGATTTGACGTTAATAAAATTTTCAACCTGTTACACTTTTCTTTTTTGTATTATTAGCTACACAGTTAATCGTCATCGATGATGAGTTCAATGATTTTGAAATTATTTATTTTTTATCTTTTGCACCAGCATCGGCTGTCACAATTTATGTATGAGAGAGACAATTTTTTTTTTCTCGAGATATTCCAATATTGTGCTGACTCCCACCCTATGTCTCTTAGACTTTTTGTCGAGATGCGAATTCATAACTGATGATGGTGTAATTTAAAGCAAAAAAAAAAAATCGACTTTTTTTTTTATTACCTGTCAAATTAGCAACAACAAGATACCTACAGCTATATACTGTTCTGTTATCTATTTTTTTAATTTGATTTTGTAATTATTCAATTTCAACATTTGTCATTTGGTTTTGGTGAACGACACTTTTTTGATTCTTTTTTTTTGTCACGATTACGATTTTGGGGAAAAAAGTTCAAATTTTGTTTTGGTGTACGTGATGTTGTTTAAGTTCAATTTCAGCCAGATTTCGAAAAAAGTTTTCTTTTTACGGTAATAAGGTTTCTAACAGCTTTTAACGGCAACACAGGTCGTTCAACTTTAGTTTATTCAAGGTGATTTGTTGGTGACATGTCTAACCAAAAAGTGGTTACGGCAATGAAACAGTTTTATTGTAAAGAAATAAACTTGGCGTATGCATAAATCTAAATTAATTACTAGTTTGATAAATTAGTCCTCATTTATCGCCCGAGTTATATAACCCAGCACCACAAAAGATAAGACAGAGCAAATAAACTTTGTAACTATGGAAAAAAAAAATCCAAAAAGAAAATTTTCCAACAAACAAATAAGTTTTATAGCAAGAATCTACTATCAATATTTTTATAGTGTATATATAATTTAACCACCCATCCATCTCGGTCCCAAATCCCCGCAAACACAAGAAATAATGAAAATTTCTTAAAGAAATAATAACACGTGGGTGGTATCCCTTAATAACAAACAATAGCACAAAAAAAAGGTTTCCACATTTCGAAGTTAATCAAGCAAATTTCAATCTTCCCGTCGCCCTTCACCCCTTTCTCCGCACTTTAAACAATATAGACTTTCGTTTTATGATTTTTTTTTTCTTTGTAGATCACAAACCAAATATTCGTAACAACTTCTTATAAATCCATATAAACAATTTCAATCCATCTATGTATATCTAAATACATAACCATAGCATAAAAATAATAAGACGAAATCGAAATTTTCTTGTTCCATATTATCCCAAAGATAGAGATTAGATATAGAGGAAAATTGTTAAAATTATTCAAATATTTAAGGTTATGTATAATTCTCATATCTCGCTCGAACCTATATACAAGACGTTATGAATAAAACATAAAAAACTGAAAACTTTAGTATGTATCATATATTATGTATAGTGTATACTATGTACTCGACGAAGTTTAAGATGAAATTCATCTGAATCCAGAACAAAAAGATAAAAATAAAATTGATAACAAAGATAAGGATTATATATAAGAAATTTTCAGTTAAAAAAGTTTTTCGCTTTTTTTTTAATTCTCTCGTTTTTTTTGTGCTTTTTGAGCTTTACAGGTTTGTTGTTGTTGTTGGTATTGTTTGGAATAAACTGTAAGTTTATTGTTTTGTCGTTGCCGGTCTAGAGAATTATATCTTTTGACATGCAGTTTTTTGTAGTCGATTGTCACTTTAATTCGCGCTTTGCTTAATTTACCTGAAGTTTATTTATTGTAGTAAGTTTATTAAGCTTTTAAGATTGCAATGTTTTGTAAGAATTAAGATTAAAAACTTTGGATTTTTTTTAATCAGGTCATTAAACAGATTTTGTGTCTTGACTTTCGAAAGCTCTAGCAATTATAGCAAACAAAGCATTTCATAGTATTTATTGGTAACCATATACTATATATCACGGTTCTCAGAAGTATGGAACAATCTTGAAGAAACCGGATGATCTACAGGCTTCTTTTCAGGTGCTGATAATTTTGTCAGATGTAAAAATTCAATCAGGATGCAGAAATGTTAAGCAAAATTTATCAGTTGCAGAGAATTTAGCGAAATGGAAAAAAAATTTAAAATCTTAGAGGCGAATACTTTCGTGAAATTCAGATACGCAAACAATTAAGACGGATCGTCAGGATAAAAAGATGTTAGTCATGTACGAATAATTTAGTGAGACGCTACAAATTTAATGTAGTGAGGGAGAATAAGGATCGTCAGAAAAAACAGATGATCAGTTTGACGCAAAGAATATAGAGAGCTGCATAGAATTTTGTCAGAAGCAGATAACACAGTCAGATCAAAAGAATTTAGTTAGGATTATAAAGATGAAAACATGATAAGCAGGTACAAACAATTTCGTCAGAAGCCTACAATTTAGTCAGAAGAAAACAATTTAGTCAAATGCCGAAAGAATTTAGTTAAACGCGGAGAATTTAGTCAAATGCCGAGAATTGAGTGAGGATTGAAAAATTCTTCAGAATTCAAGACAATTGTGTTAAGTTTCAAAAAAGTCTGACGATGTCGATAATTTAGACAGATGCCAAAAATTAAATCATAAATAAAGAAATTTTCAAATCATGAAATGAAAAATTATCAGAAATTTTCATTTTCGGCTGTTTACATATGAGCCTACAGCACACATCTCAACATATGGCTTCTGTCTATCTAATTCGAATCCCTTGTTGAGAAATATTTTCTTTGATCAAAGTTTTTCCTATTATTTAAAAAAAGCTAGGATGGGATGGAAATAATGTTGCCTGATGCACATTTTTATTTTTCCTGGGATGGAATCGTGGTCCTTCTTCACACACTTGATTGTGTCAATAAATGTCGATAAATTAAGCCGACACAAAAAATTTAGTTAGATCGAGATAATTAAGCGGATAAGCGAGGCAAATGAAAAGTGATTATTCTAGAATCTAGACCCTTAGAATAAACAAATGTTACAAATAAATAACTTAGCCAGATAAAGAAAATTTAATCAGAATTAAAATTTTTTTGTCAAAATGCAGACATTTCACTTAGGACTGGTATAGACAATTTCGTCCGAGCAGATATTTTAACCAGAAAAAAATAATTTAGTCAGAACCATAGAATTTTGTCAGGTGCAAAAAATTTAGTCAGATTTCAAGATTTCACAGATTATTTAGAAAGATGCTGAGAATTAAGGATCATCAGTCGCAGATTATGCAGTCAGATGCAACGAATCTTAATCATGATCATCAGAATAGAGAGGTGCCAAGAATTTAGTAAGAAATAAAGAATTTGGTCAGATTCAGATAAATCAGTCAGATGCAAAGAATTTAGCCAGGAAGGAGAAATGTTGGTCAGATACCGAGAATTTCATCAAAAGTAAATAATTTAGCCAGAAACAAATCATTTTTCTCAGATGCAGAGAATTTATTAAGCAGCATGCTATTATGATAGATGTAGCGCATTTAATCAGATGCAAGGAACTTCGCCAGACGTCGAGAATTTTGTCAATAAATGTGCAAAAATTAAGCAGATGCCGTTAAGTCAGATATCAAAAAAATGTAGTTAGATCGAGATAATTAATCCAGATGCAAATAAGCTAGGAGATGAAAAGAGATTATTCTTGATCCTCAAGAAGCACGGATGTTAGTCAGCTACAAAGAATTATGATATAAGCAGATAATTGAGTTACAAACAAATACCGTTAGATAATGAAAATTTAATCATAACTAAAGTTTTTGTCAGAATGCAGTGATTTTTCTTATAACTAGTACAAGAAACAGATAATTTATTCAGCAGAAAGTAATTTAGTCAGATGTAGAGGTTTTGTCATACGAAAAGAATTTAATTAAATGAAATTAATTTAATTATAGTCTGGTGAAAAGAATATATCCAGATGCAGAGAATATATTATAGGTTTAGAGAATTTAGTCAGATGCCGATAATTTAGTCAGAACAAAATAATTTCTTCAGATCCTTATAAATTAGTCAAATGTAAAGAATTTAGTAAGGAAGCAGGGATGTTGGTCAGATACAAATAATTTCGTCAGATGCAGAAAATTTAGTAAGACTATTCTATCAGATGTAAAGAATTTAATCTCATACAAGAAATTTTCTCAGATATCGAGAATTTGGTTAATAAATTTAGAAAATTTAATCAGTTGCCGTATTTAGTCATATAGAAAAAAATTAGTCAACGGGAGATAAGTTAGACAAACAAAAAGAGATAATTCTTGATTGTCAAGATGCACAGATGTTATTCATCTGCAGAGTATTTCGACATAAGCAGATAATTTAGTCTCAAGCAAATAACTTATTCGGCAAATTTAGAATGGAAGAATTTTGTCATATTCAAACATTTTTATTCAATATTAAAGGATTTTGTCAGAATGGAAGTGGTGCGGAGAATTTCGTCTAAAGCAGCTGCTTTAATCAGATGTAAAGAATTTAGATGCAGAGAATTTTGTTAGGTCCAGAAAATTTATGCCGAGAATTTAGCATCACGCTAATCGCAAATAAGTCTAAAACAGGTAGTTTACTAAAATTTAAAGAAAATTGGCATTCTCAACTCTCTCGCAGTTCATTTTACCGTCCTACTTTACGCCGTAGTAGCCAAATCGAGGACATACGGCTATAGATGTATTAGTTCATGCCAGCCTACAGTGCTGACATGAAATGTGGGTCAACCAAAGAATTCTGCACTCTCAACATGGGGGGGGGCCATAGTTATGCTGATTGTAATCACCGATTAGAATCCGGTACCTCCCGATCAAAAATGCCGCAACTTTAACCACTATACCATTTAGTTGGTCAGGTAAAAAAAATTTTATCAGAAGTAGATAATTTAGTTAAAAGCAAAATATTTAGTGAAATGTGAGGATGCAGTTAGATGCATACAATTTTGTCATATTTATCAGCCGAAAAGAATTTTGACAGATGATAATAATTTCGTCAGATACAGATTAATTTGTCATATTTAGAGTAAAAATCAGACTCGAACATTTAGTTAGATGCAAACAACGTAGTAAAACGCTTTAACAAATGCTTTATTTAACACTTCAGATGCACACAATTTTGCCATAAGCAGATAATTGAGTCAGATTTAAAAAATTAGTCAGATGTAGATGATTTAATAGCAAATAATCTAGTCAGTTGCAACAAATTTTCAGGAAGCATGAATGTTAGTCAAGAAGAAGAAAATTTAGTCAGATACAAATAATTTAGTGAAATTCAGAGAATCTTGCAAGATGCATACAATTTTGTCAGATGCAGATAATTTCGTCAGATGTAGATAGTTCAGTCATATGCAAATAATTTAGTGAAATGCAGAGAATTGTGTAAGATGCATACAACTTTGTCATTTAGAAAATTTAGTCAGATGCAGATAATTTCGTCAGATGTAAATTAATTTGTCGTATGTAGCAGATAATCTAGCAAGTTGCCCAACATTTAGTCTGTAGCTACATACATAGATGCAAAGAATGACGTGATCAGGATAATGGGATGTTAGTCAGGTACGAAGAATTTTGTCACAAGTAGATAGTTTAATCAAAAGCAAATATTTTAGCGAGATGTTAGCATGCAGTCAATTTGCCATATTCAAGGTAAAAATTAAAAACAAAATTTTGTTACATGTAAATAACTTAGTGATACGCTTAAAACTTCGTCAAATGCAGATAATTGAATTGCGTTTTAAAAAATTTAGTCAGATGTAGATATAACTAAATACCCGACTAAATATCCGATGTAAATGTAACTAACCAATCGCAAATACTTTAGTCGGAAGAAAATAATTTAATGAAATGAAGAAATTTTATAAGATGCATACACCAAAATTACTGAGATGCAAATAACTTAGTGAGGAACAGTTTATTTCCATACCTGTAGTTTTGTGACACTTCTGATGCATAGAATCAAAGTAGGTTTAATGAATTTAGTCAGAAGCTGATAATCTAGTAAGATGCCGAGGATTTAGAGAATTTCGTCAGTTTTATAATGTATTCGGATGCAACAAACGTAGACAGGATTATTGGGATCAAGAGGTGTTAGTCAGGTACAAAGAATTTTGCCAGAAACAGATAATTTAGTCAAAAGCAAATAATTTAATCAGATGCATAGATTTTGGTAAGATGCAGATAAATTTCCCAGAAGACAGAAGAGTTAAAAACTAAATTAAAATATTTCGTCGTATGCAGAAAACTTAGTGAAACACGTCGGATAATTCAAATTCATAACTTATCCTATGTTCATGCCTAACTTCGCTGGTACTGATATTTTTCAATTAGGGGAAATTATAACAAGGCATAGTCGTAAGCAGGTTTTATGTCTGAATACCTTAATTTAGGGCATTCGAAAATTATTCCAGTAACCAAGAGTTATGTTTGACGACTCGAAACTATTTCAAAATCTAAAAATTAATATTCGAATCTGGAGGAAAAATTTATAAGGCCAGACTTCTCGTTATTACCTAAAACATGGTAACTTACCGTGGACCTTGATTTCATTTATAAAGTCCCAGTACCTACTGGCCAATGTCTGAAAGAAATTCGTCATTCCATTCGATATTTCGAATCTATAATTTTTGTAAAATTATTTTTAAAGATATAAACAATTAAGAGACCCAGCCCAAAGGAACGACAATTTTGGAAATTATAGAAACGAAAAGATATGCGAGAAATTCCAATTAAGCCACAAATGTAGGTTGCTACCTTATATGTAGTTAATTAAATTTCGCCTGAATATTGTAAAGTAACACCCGTAAAGTACGAATAAAAGTGTACTGGAACTTTCTTGATACGGGGTTGATATACTTTTCTAAATAATGGCCGTTTAAATATCGTATACCTGGCAATTTGGTGGTTCTCGTTTTACTGGTTCCAACAGGAACCGGTTGCCGCTTTTGTGTTGTGAAAAATAGTGAACTCTTCATTATATTGTCTCAATCCCAACAAAAACTTTCTTTTTCAACCAGTTTATACGGCAACATTACGTTCATTCATCATATTTCCATAAAAAGATTACCAGATTCAATACACTAAAAAGCTTAGCATTGCCCTGTACCATCTCAAATGGGATGTTATTAATTTCCATTCGCTAAAACTGTTTCTAACTTATAATTTCCTGAAAAACAAAATTTTCCAAATTACAAGAGATTACCGTATGTCTTTTTTGTTCAACGAACATTGCATTCTATACCAAATCCCAAAACAAAAATAAAATGTCGTTGGGTTCTATTTGCGTTGTTCTGTATATTTATAAAATATTCATTTTACTGGAATTATAACATAAAAAGCACAACAACCTAAAAAAATAACTTTTGTAAAGTTTTGTGCTTTATGCTAGAGAAGTGGCCAACACACAAAACTTTTTGCATTTCTGTTAGAGAATTTACACGATTTTACAAAATGTTGGGCACAAAAACATATTTGCGTATGTGTGTGTGGAATAAATTCAACAAAGCTACTGTACGAAGGTACTGTGCAAAAAATGTTTATGGCCATATAAAAGCTCTTTTTTGGTGTTAAGTAAATTAATGTGTTTCATATTTTGACGAATAATTTGCCATCCAGTACACGTATCTCTATTGTGTAAGTGTGTATATAAAATTATGCAAGAGACACAAATTTAGAATATTCACCTAGCAAAGGTACATTCTTTTTGGGAAATTATAAATTTTTCTGCTTGAAAGTTGTGTATGTAGGTATATATGTTATACGTAAGGTAACTAGAATCTGTTTACTCGTCATTGTGGTCTACCAACTAACTAAATAGTAAACATTTTTGTTGTATAGCAAAGATCGGAGGAGGTCATTTACCATATTTGACATGATGAATTTACATATTTCTACCACCTATACGATTTTAAATTAATTAGAATAACAAAAGCTTGTTTGTTTATTTATGTTATACAGTTGTAGTATATGGAAGAATGGTAGGGAGGTTTACACTTGTTTACTTAGCACTATACAAACGACACAGTTGTTGTATTAAAAAGCAAACAGATGTAAAATAATAAGATTAACATAGTTAAAGGTGTTTTGGGTAAATAGAAATTTTTTTTTCTTTTAATTGGATGGAGAGAGATTTAATTATTGGAATACAAATTGTGGTTACCCGAGGGTTTGTAAATATTTGTTTGTGGAAAAAAAAAATTAAATAAAATAATGTTTTATGCGGGTTTTTAAAGTAATTTCTAATTAGCTAATTTTCGTGCCACCAATTTCAAATCCAAAATTGATCGAGAGCACCAATAATATTTCACTAAAATGATAAAACCATCTAGGTTAGATTTAAGAAAGGTATGCGTAGGCATTTCAACGGCATATTCTCAAATCTATGAAAAGCCATCTATATACAATTTGGAAAAACTACAAATGATACTATGGGCTAAGAACGAATGCTCCCGGCATACATAAACCTAGTAGGTCCGCGAAAACTTTTAAATATTGACAAATCGGAAGGGGTACAACAGCTAAAGGCATGAGGCCATCCAAATAGCGCATCCAAAGTTTAAGTGTTCAGTTTCGATTGATCTTATTCTAGAAACAGACGGCTAAAAATTATCATATGGTTTAGCATAGTAAATTTTCCGTTTAAGGAAACCAATTTGGATTCGTTATAGTATCAGAGCTGCGGAGTCCGTAAAATAATTTGTCGACTCCGACTCCGATGTATAAAAATTAACTATCCGACTCCGACTCCGACTCCGACTCCGACTCCGACTCCGACTCCGACTCCGACTTCGACTCCGACTTCGACTCCGACTCCGACTCCGACTCCGACTCCGACTCCGACTCCGACTCCGACTCCGACTCCGACTCCGACTCCGGCAGCCCTGGTTAGTATATTCCAAATAACGAGCAATTAGTACACATCCACATCCACATCCACATTCACATCCACATCCACATCCACATCCACATCCACATCCACATCCACATCCACATCCACATCCACATCCACATCCACATCCACATCCACATCCACATCCACATCCACATCCACATCCACATCCACATCCACATCCACATCCACATCCACATCCACATCCACATCCACATCCACATCCACATCCACATCCACATCCACATCCACATCCACATCCACATCCACATCCACATCCACATCCACATCCACATCCACATCCACATCCACATCCAAATCCACATCCACATCCACATCCACATCCACATCCACATCCACATCCACATCCACATCCACATCCACATCCACATCCACATCCACATCCACATCCACATCCACATCCACATCCACATCCACATCCACATCCACATCCACATCCACATCCACATCCACATCCACATCCACATCCACATCCACATCCACATCCACATCCACATCCGCATCCACATCCACATCCACATCCACATCCACATCCACATCCACATCCACATCCACATCCACATCCACATCCACATCCACATCCACATCCACATCCACATCCACATCCACATCCACATCCACATCCACATTCACATCCACATCCACATCCACATCCACATCCACATCCACATCCACATCCACATCCACATCCACATCCACATCCACATCCACATCCACATCCACATCCACATCCACATCCACATCCACATCCACATCCACATCCACATCCACATCCACATCCACATCCACATCCACATCCACATCCACCTCTACATCCACATCCTTAGAAAATGTTGGATGCCACGGAAAATTTAATATTTTAACAAATTAATAACGGCTTTGATCGAAAGATTTGGTTTTTATTTAATTGAATGACAATGATGGGTACAATACTGGTACGTCAGTACAACGTCAGTGAGTTGACAGATTTTTTCAACGAAAATTTGCCATAATTAGTCGCAGATCAATTACAGGCGTTTGATACAATAATTGACAGTGTGACGAATAATAGAGGCAAACTATTTTTTTTGAACGACCCGCAGGAGGCACAGGAAAGAAAATCCTCACCAATTTATTACTAGCACAGGTAAGGCAGGAAAAATAGCCCTGGCAGTCACTTCTTCAGGGATTTTTGCTACTTTATTGAGCATCGGGAAAACTGCACACTTCACATTTAAACTCCCATTATCAGTATCACTGGAGCAACAATCCGTATGTCTTAATCCTTCTGGTACGCCTATCATGCTTTTAAGATATGTAAGCCCTCCTATGGCACAAGGCTACTAATTAAAGACTTAAAAGGCAACTTAACTGAGGCGACCATTCTCACAGCATTCCAATGATTCCCACGGACTTGCCGATATTCATTCACACGGCTGCAATTTCTTTGAAAAATTCGTCTGAAATTACTATTAATAAGTCACAGGTACAAACCTTCTCTTTGGTTGGAATCGACCTACGAAAAGAGTGTTTTCCCATGGCCAACTATATAAGTTGGTTTATGACGAGATGGAATAGTACATTTTGCTACCAAAAAATAATACGACGTCAAACATTGTGTATAGACAAGCTCTAAGCCACTAATAAATTTAAATACGTCCAACCCCGCGGCTTTCATGTACACGTGTTCAAAAAAATTAACAATGAAATTAATGTGATTTTTGGATAAAAATACTTAGTTTAGGAGAGTGATAACAATTTGTATATTGATGTTTTACTGATACTATTATAGTCACAAACTAAATTCTAGGCAGGCCAAGCCCCGATTTCCCGTAGTGCCGTACAACGTGTATCGTCGAGAATTTTTGAGACAGGGTTGAATGCCAGGCAACAAGATACGGGCAAACAAAGAGTAAGAAACGTTCGCCATGACCGTTTTGCAGTTTCATCAACTCTTAAACAACGCAATTCAACCGCTGTTGAGATCTGCTATGAATTGTTACACATACGTAATATATTTAAGGTTAAGCGAATCAGATCTTCATGCACGGAGACCAGTTACGGATCCAGAACTTCTGTGCATCTACAATGTGCTAGGGAACATGGGACTGAACCTTATTGGAGCCAAGTATTATCCACTGATGAATCGAGATTTTGTACACCAGTTATGCTAGCACAGCCGGGAGTGTGGGATGAATGAATCAAGTTTCTTAACAAATATGGTGAATATTGCAAGAAAAGGATATGAGACGAAAAACCAAAATCGTAACGATTCGAAACGTAATATTCTCACGTATTTGAGATTATTTCAGAATATGCATACCCAATTTTGGCAAAAATTGGTATCATGATATCTACATACATCGTTTCCAGCAGCGTTGCAAAACCATTAAAAAGAACCATCAACCACCAAAAACATACACCAAATCAATATCCAAGGCATGATTTACGGAACATATTCAGGCTACAATAAACAAAATAGTAGACCAGATGTATGAATCATCAACAAAGTCAAAAAACCAGCCGCCAAGTTTAACAAACATTTAGTAACCAGGCGCTGACGCCAAATGCCATACAGCGGGAGATATGTTAAGAATATTATCACAAAGGGAGGTAGAGCAGAGCGAAAAAGCATTCGAACAAGTGCAGCGAAATGAAGAATATAATTTGTAACGGTTAAAGAATTTTTAGAAATTCGTTAATTGTATCCTAGTGATACTAGATAACTACTCAGCGGTTAAAACAATTTGTGAAAACACACCAGCAATGGAACTAAACTTAGCAACATTGATGAGTGAGTATTTTATCAAACATTTTCTAAAACCCATCGTTCATGAATAAATCTTAGCTATAACCTTACCAACAAAACCATAATAATTAAGGAACATAAACTAAAACCACACCACAAATAGTTTTTATATTATGGATGTATATCGCAGATCAAACTGTTAACAATAAAATAATACTTGTTTCTTATCACGAACACACGTTACTGTACCACACACTATATTTACCTTATTTATTACACCTATAAACTTTTAATGACTTTCCACATACGAATAGTTTTACGTAGAAATCAATTTATTTCACAGCACATAAAATTTATAACTCCTAAGTAGTTTTTTCCAAAACCATATACCGCTAGACATATGGTATATACAATGTACCTACTACAATAAAATTTATAAAAATGGATGTTTCTGGTTGGAAAAGTGAACATTACAGTTGTAATGGAGAATCATATATGTATGGAGCTAATATACGCCAACTTATGCGGTCAGTGACGGATTAAAGAAAACCCGAGATAAAGACAAGCTTTTATTTTAAGGCCGGCTCAAAATAATACAGGAAAATCCGGGCAAAGCAAGCTTTTGTGTATAGGGATGCAAAAATTTCGTTTGTCTCCAAATAGTGCATAAAGTAGGTTTTTCCTCTGTTGTCCCTGCCCAATACCAAAGTTTTCTGCACTGATGACAGCAATGTGAGACCAACTGATTTTTTGCAGGGTAATTTTTTTTAACTGAATACAAACAACAGCAAACTAGTTTCGTTTCCCAAGTTTTGTTTAACTAGTTATGTTATATGAAATTTAACCCTTGTGTATACACTGATCGACACAGAAAACGGGCCACCCTAAACTTTACATTGGATGTTTCTATAGCTAGTGCGGTTCAAACGATATTCGCATCAAATAAAAAAAAATTTAGGATGACCCGTTTTCTGTTGTTCTATAACCGGCTAACTGGGTCATACATAAATTTTCTGTTTTTTAACGAAAATGTTTGCATTTTATTTGCGTTAGCCTTCTTTATTTTGGTTGTTGGCTTAACCTATTTTAGAACCAAGAGTACAACACTAAACATAAATACACTTTAATACACATTGTCATTTGAATGACGTCTTCGACCAACAGCTTCCAATTATCTTCATCCGAAGAGATTCGCTATAGGCATCTTACGCAAACCAGGAAATAATGGCTTTGTTTGAAGTAGTAATCAAAGAAACGGAAGGCTAGTCGGAAATCCGATAATGCTTGCAAAAACTTGGTGTGTGCTGAACACAAACGTAAGGTGTATAAAGGGCTTTTCGTAAATTATTCAAACAAAGTGAATTATTTTTTCTATTTATTGGATTTTATTAAATTTTTATTTATTTTGTTTTTGTTTTACTTAACTCATAAATTTTAAAATCAAATCGCTTCCCGGGTATCCGCTTATAAACATAAAGGTTCATACAGAATGTATCCATTCTGTTCGCTCCGCTTTATTGGAACTGTCAATTTTGTTTTAAATAACGAAAAAGTGAACTCAACGAACAAAGGGGATAAAAGCAAAGTGGACACTAACCACAAATTTCAAATTTTGCGGACGGCATAACCTCAATCTGTAAATTTTTGACGTTTAAACAAAGTAATATTTAATTTTTTATTTTGTAACAACATTTAAAAATATCCTGGAAATAGCTATAAATCGTTTTTTATGGGCCTTAAAATTGTTTATTACAAAATAGTTTATCGAAAGGTGCAACGCTCCTTGGTGCTACGGTACACATGCTTGCGGTAATCTTTAATCCTGAGAGCTCAGTGAAGGTAGGGTTCAAACTATTTAGCGAACAGCAGCATTATAACTTAAAAAGATCATGTGCACAAAAAAAATTAACTCAGTCACCTTCAACGCTCTTGCCTCACACTCTCCACTTCCTAACATAAATAATCACTTAGAAGACCATATTTAATACCATATACATAAATTAGAAAAAATTTAGAAGATAGGCGACCTTCTCCACATAATATAACAAATACATACATTATATAAGTTTCAGACCCGAATTGAGGAAAATATGTATGAAAAACCCGACACATATACGTATACAATGTATGTATATGTAATTCAATATATGAGCAATTTATACCTAATCATGGCTACTATGGATCTTAATATATATAACAACAAAAAACTCACCGTCGTTAATGATGTCCTTCTAGGGCCACTCGTGGGCGACCTTATTGCGGTTGTAAAGCTATAATAAATTGTTTTTGGTGTACATTTTTAATAACCACCACCATACATATCACTTTCCCAAAATTTGATTTTTTTTTTTTTGGGTAACGATCACTTCACTATAAACTAAATTACTAGTCACTAATTTCCAACCACCAACTAAAAATAAGCTATCGAAATGAAAGTACATTAAAACTAAAGTGAAATTACTAAAAATGAACCAATCTTCTTATCGACTGTGCTAATTTGTGCCGAGCGGTTAGGGGCGAAAGTACAACCTGTTTGTGGGATCTATTAAAAGATCTCGCTAAAATTCGCTAGTTACAACACAACTTTATTTGAGTTGGAGCGAAAAGAAAACGTTCCATATTCAAACAAGGTTGAGAAAGTCAAAATCCCACACAAACATGAACTATTTTGAGCTGCGTGCATAAACTCCTTCTTTTATATCCTTCGTATGATATACTCCCAAAAGTATTTCATTTTCCGTCTCGACCTCATAATTAGCATTACCTATCCTACTACGAATTTTTTTTTTACGGAATTTTGGAGCAAACTGCGAAATAAAAAGCGCCGGCATTGCTTTGAGGAATTTCACGTGGTGGGAATGATCATGCGGTAATTAAATAGCATGAAATGAAGCGTAATCGATGCTGACTCATGGATTAAATTGCGCAAAGCACCGGAAATCTCATTCAGGTATAAATATCAAGAACGGTGGTCAAGTAAGATCTAACCGCGGTTACAATCAAGCGGTTCACCCGTTCAGACGCATTTGATTGTGGTGAGTAATAAGCTGTGCGTACATAGACTATACCGAATTCGGACATTATCTGAGTGAACCGTCTCCAGGACACCGAATGGGTAAAATTCATCGTTTTTCAGAAGTGCTATGATTTTATAAAAATGTTAACAACACAAACTTAGTATGTCGATCTAATATTATTAAGATTACCGAATTTCCATTCTTCGATCGAGGGCAGGGCCCAAAAAATAAAAGTACAGTTTTTAGAACGGTCTTTCTTCAAATGTAGCGCTACTCATCAGCGGTTTTATTATCTAAATAGACTCTTTAGTAGATTTACCCGTTTCACAGTCTTCTATGAACGTTTTGACTTGTTTCCGCATCCCAGGTCAAAAATGCCATCTCTGTAATCGCTCCAGAGTCTTTTTATTACCTAAGTGAGAAGCCAACGGATCGCAATGTCCTTGTACAATTAAGTTTTCCGCGTCATGCTGTTTGGGACCCAAAGCTTCCAAACCAAATTTTCAGCTAACGGCATATCTAATGGGTTCTATACGAATATAAATTCGTCCTAACCTAGTCGCCCTCCAAAAAATGACGAGCTAAAATCGACCGCTGCTAATGTAGGAATATTATCATCCAACTCTTCATTCGAATCACAAACCGACCTCGATAAGGCATCAGGAACAATGTTAAGAGCGAACACTAACTAGGTTATAGTGTTCGATCCTGAAGTCGAACGATTGGAGTTTTAGGCTCCATCTCGCTAGTCTGCTGGTCAGGTCCTTTGGGGACATGAGCCTTTTAAGGCCACCATGATCGGTTACTGAAGTAAAACGAGTGCCCTCAACGTATGATCTGATTTTTTGAATCCTTACCAGGGCGGCCAGACATTCCAATTCAGTCACACTATAATTTTTTGGGGCTTTATTTAGTTTCTGCGAGATGAATGAGATTTGCCTTTCGTTACCCGACTATACTCAGTACTTATGTCGCATCCAATATGGATGGCTTGGAATAATTTGGATCTGTTAATCCAACGCATCGTAGTAAGAAGTACCTTTAATCGTAGCATCGTAGTAAGAAGTACCTTTAATTTATCAAAAGCGGTTTGTCCATCGTTAGTCCAAGTAAACTTCTTTCCTTTCTTCAGCAAATTGGTGAGGAAGGCTGTCACCTCTGAGTAGTTGGGAAATGAACTTCCTATACCATCCTGCCGTTCCTAAATATCTTCTTTTTTGTTTTAGACTCACCGGAATCGGGAATTTACATATAGCTTCTACCTTCGCTGGATTGGTGCCACCAACTAGAAATCCCAAATACTTCCTCACCAACTAGAAATCCTAAATACTTGATTTCTTTCATCAAAAATGAAAGTGCTCTTACTTAGATTAATCGTAGGTGGTTTGGCGTCTATTGGAAGGGGCTCCGTAACCTTCCAGTAGGCGCAAGTGTACGTACTGCCTCCTCGTGGCAACCACCGGTAACTGTAACCATTAGGCTGAATATAGACTTTTGTGACAGGCTAAAGTACGGCGCTAAAGGAGAGAACCTTGACAAAAAATCCCTAATCTAAGGTGGAACAGCATATGCCGATGGATGAATGGCTGATAGGTTAATCAGTCTATATATGCGGACTCTGGATACCAGGCACCCTCCAGTTTTATTTAGCCTTCCTGTAGTAAACCTGGGTGACCTACAGGCGACTTTTTTATTCCCAGCAACTCGCAAGAGTCAAATCAAAACGGTAGACGAGGCACGGATAGGAATATACGGGAGTGGGTCTGCCCTCTCAAAGTCCTTGAGTCCCAATGCTACCGCTTTTCTAGCAGAAGTAAATGTTATTACATCTAGGAGGGAGAGCAATGAGCCCAGATGGTATGTAACGCGTGTAGAAGTATTTCCTACAGTAGACATCTAGGAGGGAGAGCAATGAGCCCAGATAGTATGTATCACGTGTAGAAGTACTTCCAACAGTAAACATCTAGGAGGGAGAGCAATGAGCCCAGATAGTATGTCCCAGCAACTCGCAAGAGTAAAATCAAAACGGTAGACGAGGCACGGATAGGAATATACGGGAGTGGGTCTGCCCTCTCGAAGTCCTTGAGTCCCAATGCTACCGCTCTTCTAGCAGAAGTAAATGTTATTACATCTAGGAGGGAGAGTAATGAGCCCAGATAGTATGTAACGCGTGTAGAAGTATTTCCTACAGTAGACATCTAGGAGGGAGAGCAATGAGCCCAGATAGTATGTATCACGTACCGGTCGGCAGTATTATCAGGTTCACTAAGAGCCTGAATATTGGCTGGACGGATAATTAAAACATCTAGGAGGGAGAGCAATGAGCCCTGATAGTATGTATCACGTACCGTTAGGCAGTATTATCAGGTTCATTAAGAGCCTGAATATTGACTGGACGGATAATTAAGTAGGGCTTATGCACAAAAGATCTTTTAGGTCGCAGTGCGGGGTGGCTTGAGCCCCCACATGGCCCTCAAGTAATAATAATAATAATAAAAATAGATTAATCGTAAGTTTGGCATCTGTTAAGTTTTGGCACAAGTTTTAAAAGCTCAAAATGGTCTTGCAGTGTAGCTGAAATCACCAACAAATCGTCCAAATAGACAAATATTTGATCGTGGTATTTGTGCCATTTAACCTTGTCTATGAGACGTAACATAGTTTGGGCCGCGTTACATAAGCCAAACGGCATCACAGTAAACTGGTAGAGTGGTCTACCAGCCACGGTGAACACCATTTTATCTCGAGCGGAGTTTGCTTAAGGAAACTGCCAAAAGGCGTCCTTCAGATATATAGCGGAAATAAATTTAGTTTCGTGCAGCCTATTTAATAGTCTATCAACTAATGGTAAGGGATAGGCATCATTTAGTGTCTCCATATTTAGTTTTGGAAGAGTCGAGGCATAACCTGGATTTGCCATTAGGTTTTCTAACCAATAGTATTGGCGACTTCCACGCACTTGTGCTCTCTTCAATAACTTCTAATTGTATCATACTATCGAGCTCTTGATACATTAGGTCCTGTATTCCTGGGGAGACGTTATAATATCGCTGTTTAATGGGTTTTGCTGAATCGACATCCATCGTATGCTCGAGTACGCTTGTCCTACCAAGCCCGTGAATATCACAGGAGCGAAATAAAGATTTGATTTGTTAAAACGTTTCGTGCTCAAATTCGCTTAACTGTTGATGAATAGCTTTAAGCATTGTATCGGATATTCCGCTCACTATAATTTAGGTGCTACATCGAATTTAACCCAAAAATCTATTCCGAGGTAAAGTTCTCCTTCCAAACTTGGTATAACCTCATCATTTGTATTTTAACACTATATGAGATGGATTCTTCCACGGAACAAAGTATTTCGGCGGTTTTAATGGAGGATTTGATTTCTTTAGTTTAAAACACAGTGTCACTATCATTGAAGAACCGTTTTCCCCTAGTATACTTATAGAGCGCCACTGTCTAATAGACCGGTCATGGGAGTTCCTTGTGCTCAAATCCCTACGTGAGGTCGTGGATCGGGTGCTAGTTTTAATTCGGCTGAACTACAGATTTTGTAAAACCATTTGCATTGATTCTAGTACCGTACCGATCGATTCTTCTTGTGAAGGAGATTGACTAGAAGTCTTTCGCTTTCATTTCTGTGTCCGAATCACCGCTATACAATTAATTCTTTAGTAGATTGGTTTCAGAGTCACCTCTGGACCGTGATTTTCATTTTATTATTATTATTTTTAATGACTGTGGTTACCACGATGTCCTTGCTTCAAATTTACCAGATTAACTTGAAATAATAACGACAAAGTCAAACACCGAGTAGTATTTCCAGCCAAAGAGCACCCTACCGAATTTATTATCAACGAAAACCATATTCGACCTCTCCTTGCCGGGCAAACCTGGTAGACAGTAGTTCATGGTTGAATTCATTGTGCAATAACTATATGTGTCAAAATTCATATAATAAAAAAATAAACAAATTATTTTTTCCCTGTAAGGAGATTAATTTAATTAAAATAAATTGTTTTTAATTAATAATTTTAAACGTATAGTAAGGCACAAAATAACGATAATTTCTAGATACTCTTGAAATATTGAATTTTTGAAAATGAATTTCAAGTCACAATTGGAATATTTTCTCAAATTAAACAATTTGGAAAAGGTTTTGGAAAAGGTTTACTTTTGACTTGTTTGCCAAAATATGGATTTTGTTAAATTTTTTTAATTTGAACAATAAAGCTATTCACATTTAATAATCGCCGATCAAATTATTGGTCGTTTCCAAATTATGTCAACAGAAATTTGAAAATTATTTGCGCTTAATTAATAAATTGTAAAATTTGTATATCTATTCCACTGGAGACGACTCCAATACAATTATTTAAAACAATGTTTTATGTTATTTATGTATTTTAATTATTTATTTGCAAAATATAAAGTTTTTTGATTGTTTATTTGTTTAATAATTATCCATAAATATAAATATTTGTAGTATATATAACAGCAATAGAGCAGCAGTCAATCAGTCAGTACCTCTAGAGGTTTTAATATCATATTGCGGTATACATCAAAATAATAATTATCATCATTATTATTATGCTATATTATGTATTTGGGTAACATAATATTGAAACAAATTTTATATTGTGTTCGAATCGATGTGATGTGCTACGTATTCATAAAAATATACGATATAAAGATATTATATACTGTACAGTAAACATATTACAATACATATATACAAAATGTCTTAATTACTACCATAATTAAAACCAACTAGTTTCCGTTAGCAGCACCACCCAAAACTTAAAGCTTCACATCGTTCGTTTCGTTATTTTATATAATTCTCATCATATCAAACTTGTGTTACCATTAATTCACTGTAATCTGAAACTTTTCCTTTTTTTGGATCTCAAAAATTATTTTTTTTGTGTTGTTGTTGCCAAAATATTATTTTAAATTATTATATTTTGTGTTATATGTACATACGTACATACATTAAATTATTTTTAAAAATAATAAAACACAAAAAAAAAAGTTTTATTTTTAGTTACAAAAAGCAAATTGTTTTTTTTAATTAAATTGTAAATATTTTTTTGTTTTTGTTATTTTAGTTTACAAGAGTTAACAATTTGTGTTTTGTTTTTTTTTGTAATTATATTTTATTAATTTAATTTTGATGTAATTTTATTTTTATTGAAATAGTAACAACAAAATTAAAAAAAACTGTACAGACTTTTTATCTAATAAATTTAATAATATAATTAAATTTTGTTTGCTGTCGTAATTAATACAGGATGTCAAAAAGCTTTTGATTATTATATAATGTTAATATGTAATTGCAGCAATAGTGGTAACGTGGTACAATATGGTCCATTTAAAGCTATGTGAAGATTTTCACTGAAAGTATTAAAACTTATTGATTTGGATGTACAGGCAAACATTAAGCAGGAACTCCCGGACTCCTGGACAAACACCGTACATCCGTTTTACATACAACGGAACAGAATTATAGATAAGATAAGTTAGTACTTTTGTGACGGCACAATGACAACACAATTTAACTACTGTTTTAGATATCTTGAATCCTTATGCGTTGAGACCGGCTTTAACTTAATCCCTTTAAGAATGATTAATTCTGTAATTATCTTAAATTCTGAAACAAGT
Source organism: Tipula helvola (assembly GCA_963556165.1). Taxonomy (NCBI): domain Eukaryota; kingdom Metazoa; phylum Arthropoda; class Insecta; order Diptera; family Tipulidae; genus Tipula; species Tipula helvola. The sequence continues at coordinate 382,296,043 of OY744481.1, read as the reverse complement.
TTATCAGTGTATGTACTTAAAATAAATCCCTTCAAATACTTAAAACACCTTTGGTCCTATTGACCTAAGCACACTTAAAACTACATCCACATCAGTCCTAGATTACCTAACTAATTTAATAAACAATTAGAAATGTCCTCTAGGTGACACCTCTAAAAAATTTTAACAATTGCAAGCTTACAAGATTATTGCTAACTTAACTGCCAATCAGTCACTAAATCCAATTAACTACCACTAGCACACATTCTCCAAAAATAACCGTAGATCATGTCTAAATACTACAATATACTATTAAAAAATAGACTTAAAATTATTGAAGCTCTGAGATCCTCGTGGTTTAGTTGTTAAAATTGCTATAGTATTAGTAATTAATTAAATTCATCATCATGTTCATTAATATCTCTGAAAAATGTAAATCAAATTAATAAGTTATTCGTCATTTCTAAGAAAATAATCTTCATTAATACAAACTACATTCAAAACTTATAGAACAGTAGCTCAGATATAACCTAGTATATTAAAACCAATTACTTAGTAGCAAGCACTTATTAAAAAAATTTCAGCCACGCTCGTCACCATCGTCCGATATATATGCCGAGTTACTTTGGTAACTGGAGTAGCAATACTATACGAACAAAATTTGATTTGGAACTATTCCAAATAGTATGAACATACCAGGCATTGCTGTTGCGAAAAATCCCAAAGTTAGAGTACAATAGAATATCAAATATCAGAATATCAGATAACTGATAACTTCCTTCATCACAACAAATCATTCCAATCATTTCCCATTTGAATTCATATACACATCTTATAAAAAATGTAAACGGTAAAACTCTGAAAGGTGCCACTTAACAGATAAAATTGCTATAGTATTAATAATTAATTAAATTCATGAACACGGTTCATTAATATCGCTGAAAATTTAAATCAATAAATATATGTGATATGAAATACCTGTTAGCGGTACTTGAGCCATATCATACACACATTTTTGGAGAAAGTGTAAAAAGTATTGAGCCATATCATTACTTATGTTGACCACTGTGGGCTATTGCATCTTCAATGGATTCGTTATGCTGCAGATCTTCTTCCATTCGCAGCGGGACTCCAAATAATAATTGAAAAGGACTCATTCGTATGGCTCGTTGCCAACTAGAATTAATAAAAATTTGTAGTGTATTAACATATTTATACCAACTTTCTGGATTCTGCAACGACATCTTTGTTAACGCTGGTATTATTATACGATGTATTATTTCTACTTGACCGTTACTTCTTGGAACGCCTGTTGTAATCAACACATGCGATATGTTCTCATCTGAGCAATATTTTCTAAAGTAATTTGAGGTAAAGCGGTTCCTCGAACTGTAATCATTATGGCGGGGCCACCAAAATTTCTTTTTTGAACTTCAAGCTTCTGGATTACTTCGCTTGTTAATGATTTCACAGGGTACATCCCAACACACATTTTGTGAAACCATCAATCATGACTAAAATGTTTTCATATTGTATTTTTGTCAAAGTCATAGGCCCCAAATGATCAATATGATATGTGAACAGCGGTAAGTCTTGTTTTGATATAGGATTTAACAAACCTTCTTGTTTGTCGATCTTTCGTTCGGAGAGAATAGAAGGTATGCAATTACGAATTTTTGCCAACAAGCCATAGGTAAATAATATTCTCGGTTGAGCAATTCAATTGATCCATTCTCCAGACATTTCTTTAATATACGTAGGTGCTCATCGTTCTGTTAAAATTAATAACTAATTCTGTAATAGCCTAAAAGTAAGTTGATACGATGGTCTAATAGTCGATACAATGGTCGTGCAATTTCAGAGAAACTTCAATAAATTTGCGAAAATAACTGGATACTCTAGAAAGTTTCTATATTTTGTGGCTTAGGAAATTTCATAATTGATTTGGTTTTTCCTTCCGAAGGTTTTATTGTACCGTCTGTGCTGTCGTAGCCTGAATACTCGATACACGTCAATAAAAATGAACATTTTTTCCACTTAATCCTGAGCCCATATTCTGCAGCCGTCTTGAGAATTTCCCTTAGAACATTTATATTTGTTTCGAAATCGCCGGTTGGATTAATTATATCATCCATATAAACTTCGATGTAATTTTAGTCGATTAATGGCTTGAAAACAACTTGAATAAATCGACTAAATATTGCTGGTGCGGTACATAATCCGAACCGCCAGACGGAGTTACGAATGATGTATATTTTATACTTTCCTTATCGACCAGTACATGGAAGAATTCGTTTTTGAGGCCTAATGTAGTGAAAACATGCGCGTCATGCAACTGGCCAATTTGATCTTCAATAATCGGTAAAGGATGTCGATCCATAATTATCCTTTTATTCAGCCGTCGATAGTCGACACACAATCGCTTGCTCCCATCTTTCTTATTTGCAAGTATAACTGGGCTTGCAAAATCTAAATTAGTAGGACGAATTATACCATCTCGTCACCATTCCAAAATTTGGTTTTCGACGATTTTCTTCGCGGCAAACGGCAATCTCCTTGGTGTTTGGTATAGATGCGCCTAGTCTTAACAGAATAATCCGTTAAGGCTAGGCGCATTTGTACAGGGCATTCTTTAACTTTTAATGCCACTTAACCTATTACACAATCGTTAATTTCAGGGTAATAAATGAGGTTTCCGATGCTCAACATATTTTCTTTAAAAGCACAGTAACAAGACGATTAATTGTCGAACAACTTGCTGGTGAATTGTTGGTATATTTCAAACTTATTCTTGAACTCTCTTACTGAAGTTGAGCCATATAACATTGTTTTGTTTACTTGCTAAATTAGTGAATCTGATCAGCTTGCAAAGATTCTCAGATGTCATTCAAAAGTACTGGTGGAATTATTAACATATTTGGAAAAATTCATGAAAATATTTACTTTGTACTTTAGTGTTCCTTTAAAAAAAAGTGTTTATTTCGCTAGATAACGAAGATGGTTTTGAAGATCAAAAAATCGAACATTTTTGTTAAAAAATTAAAGAAAAATTTATTTTTTATTACAAACACATAAATATTCTGTCTGTAGGCTTGTGATAATAATTTACTTATTTATTTACTTCCGGCGCAATCATTACATAAATAGACACAATTATCAACGTCCATCGGACGCAAGCAAGACGGACATTGCATTTTAATTTTTTTATCCTTCGCGTAAGGGCAAACTGAACATCTTATTCTTTTTGTAATTGCGGTCAATCATCTTCTGGTATAGCTGGTATATGATCAAGAATAAGCTGAATACTTTCGCATATTTCAGAACGCAGCGTGGCATATTTTAATTTTTCTTCCAAGTATGGAGTATGTAGATGAAGACAAATTGCCTTTTATTAGTCGTTTACCACACAAATGTTTTTCCACTTCATAATTGGAAGTATATAAAATTATTCCGCTTTATCTTTCACGTTTTTTATTCTGTTCACTATTTGACAATTAAAATTTCCAAACGAAACCGAAATTATTTGCCCTTGCATATTTTAGTCATACAAAATATCTATTTAAAATGCTTCCTCAATAATACAGGTTTTACACTTCAAATTGAACCTTTTTGCACCTTTCACACTTCAAATTGACCTTTTTACATTTCAAATTGAATCTTTCACATTTCAAATTGAAACTTTAGCAAATTAAATTACTTAGGATTGAAGTTATCTATTTCTTAACGGATTTTAGTGAAATTTGACATCCACGATGGAAATGGGATTCTAAAATGATTTTTCGCTGAATTTCTGGAATATGGCCAATTATGATGGAATTTGGCTATTTCTCAACCGATTATGCTGAAATTTAACATGTGCGTTGGAGTTGGGATTCTAAAATTATTTTTAAATGAAATTCCGGAGCATGTCCACTTTGAATTGTTCTGAAGAGGTAATTTGTCAACACGGAGTAATAAGCGGGTCATAAAATATTTTATTGCTTCACGTGTTTGTCTACTTTTCATCGTGAACCGTAAGTTTAAGTATTGTTGATGGTAACATAAAAGCTCAATTTTAGTTTTAATTAAAACAAATTTATAAACTTTATTATTTTATTTATATTATTTATAATTTTTGTTAAATATTTGGTATCAGTTAGGCAGTCGATAATTTTGTCTACATTACCACATTGAATTAACCTCGATAATCATAATTATTTATATTTGTTGTAATGCTTCCAAAGTATGAAGTTGAATTACTAAAACAGCAACGTAGTGCTTATAAAAACCAATTAAGTTCAGTATCTACATTAGGTGGCTATGAATCAATTCTTGGCAGAATAAAAATTGTTTACGATAAATATAACGGTGTTCAACCCAAGCCGGAAATGTGCGATGAGAGCGACATTAACGATCGGTAAGCCTTTCAGGACGAATATGGCAATTTAGAAACAAATACTCTTAACACAATTCATGATCTTTAAAAGGCTTAAATGCTTCGTTTGCAGATACAAATAAAACATCGGATACTCCAACGATTCTCCTTCGTTTTCCTGAATTGAAATTTCCAACATTTGGTAGCGAAAATAAAGAATGGTTAGTGTGTAGAGATATTTTTCAGGATCTAATTCAAAATAAAGCCATGGCTCAGTGAATTTCATAGTCGGCTTAAATCCATTTAAGCCGACTATGAAATTCACTTATCTATAATTTCTCATATTCGTGCGGGTGCAGCTTACAATTTATAGAAAGTATTCCAGTTACAGCGGCGGATTATACCACTGCGTTAAAGGTTATTTGCGATAATTCATTGAAAATTTAGCGAATTCACATGAACCAGCTGTATGATGTTAAACCACCTCAGGAAAACTCGTCACGTTCGCCCCAGTTATTCGTCGAACATATAGTTAAACAAGATAAGAAGTGGATAAGTGGGATTTAATGTTAGTTCATAATTTTTTGGAAAAATTGGATAATTTGTCAAGAATGGAAGTAATTAGATATTCAGATTCGACCAAATTATTAAGCTTCAATGATTTAATAAAAATACTTAAAGATCGTGTTCGCATTCTAGGAAAATTAAAACCAGCCACCTCGTCAAATTCATCTAATAGACCTTCACAATTTAACCATACCAAATCAAATTCAAGCACTTTGCTGATACTCGTGGTCACCTATTCTATGATCAGGGTCAACGGTGTTCTTATATAGTACAGATAATCACTCTATTCACAATTGTGCTTCGTTTTGTGATCATAAAATAACCCCGCAAATGAGATTCAATTTTATCAGAAATCAAAAGATAATATATGGGGCATTCTCTCTCAAATCGGCCACCCCTCTCCCTGCACATTTCATTTTTTGAGATAAATAAACTTTTTTGGGCTTAAAATTGGCGTTTTTATAGCGTCCTTGAATTTTCAAAATGGCGGACCATATCTTCTGAGCAAGTCGTAATTTTAAATAAAATTGTTATAAAAACGAAATATTAACCCTTTTAATTTACTCAAAAGTGTTTTTAGAGATAAATTACACATTTTTTATTATTTTTTTACAATTCCAAGATGGCGGATCCAAGATGGCCGCCAAAATTGGCAAATTTTTCGACGTTCATAAAGATCGTTAGAAACATGTCCTAGAAGGTTTTCGGGGTAAAAATATCTAAAAATAACATTTTTTATTGAGAATCTGGTACTTTTTTGAGAGAATTTTTAAATGTTGCCATCAGATTCGTGATCAGCGACCCCGAAAACGCCCTAGATCATGTTTTATTGATTTTCATAAACGTTAAAAAGTTGACCTTCTATGGCGGCAATCTTGGGTCCGCCGTCTTGAATTTTCAAATTCTGACCCTTAATTAATGATCACCGACCCCGAAAAACCCCTACACCGAGTTTTTATTAATTTCTATGAAAGTGAAAAAATTAGCCTTTTTTCGGCCATATTCTACCACCATCTTGTGTCCGCCATCTTGAATATTAAAATTCTGACCTCGAATTCGTGATCAGAGACCCCGAAAACCTTCTAGGACATGTTTCTAACGATCATTATGAACGTCGAAAAATTTGCCAATTTTGGCGGCCATCTTGGATCCGCCATCTTGGAATTGTAAAAAATAACAAAAAATGTGAGATCTATGATACTAAAAACACTTTTGAGTAAATTAAAAGGGTTAAAATTACGTTTTTATATCAATTTTATTAAAAATTAAAGACTTGCTCAGAAGATATGGTCCGCCATTTTGAAAATCCATGGACGCCATAAAAACGCCATAGGCCATTAAAATGTAGACATTCTAAGCAATATTTTAAGCCCAAAAAAGTTTATTTATCTCAAAAAATGAAATGTGCAGAGGGGGTGGCCGATTTGACAGAGAATGTTCCATATGTTGAAAGACATCTTGATAATCAGAGTAAAAGTGTGCCCTATGTGAAATTTATTCACTTAAATACAATAAACTCTTACATTTTAACCCAAAACATCATAAAACAAATGCTAGGTATAATTCTGAAAAGGCTAAAATTCATCAGCAAACATCAGTTGTTCCAGAAGTGAACAAAGATAGTGTTTCAGCAATTGCATCCAGTCGACCATAGCCAGATTCCTCGAATAAAATTACACAACAAACTAGCCTTAGTGCTTCCGTTTCACATATTGGAAAAATCTTGCTTCGGACAGCATTGATTAATTTTTAGGTTTTGTCTAATTAGATCAGAAATGAAAATTAATTTCATCTGCGACAGGCAACAATCTTACAAGTAGAGCACTATTAGCTAGTGATTCACATTTAAATTTTATAACTTAAGTAGCTTGTGAAATGTTGAGCTTAAAGAAACATAATACGAATAAAATTATTTCTGGAATTGGTGGACAGAAAATATCAATTAAACAAAAAGTTAACTTACAAATTTTCTCGCGACTGCCAAATTTTACAGCACCCTTGGAATTCTTGGTTATTCCTAAATTAACCAATCAACTTCCGATCGTACCTGTTAATTTTAATATAAATTTGATTCCCCCAAGACATCCCCAAGACATGCCACTTGATGACCCATTGTTTCACGTTCCCGATAAAATTGCTAGTTTAATTGGAGCAGAAATATATAATCAGCTATTTGATGGAAAAACTATCACAGTATCAAAGAAATTCCCTTCGTTATTTGGTAGCGTTTTTGGCTACATTGGATAGGTGAATAACGTGGCCAGTTTATTATGCATGTGTAGTACAGAAACGAAATTAAAAAATTTTGTGAGCAACATTACAGTCAAACCTATCAACGGTTACCATCTGTAGCACTATAACTGTAACATCAATTATTGATAACCTGGGATCAACTAGTGACAAGTCTCTTAAGCAATTTGTGGCAATTATTGAGAAAAGGTTACTCCATAATTTATTCTCAATATCAAATATTGATGCAAGAATATATTTCTCTGGGCCATATGAGAGAAGATAAATCGCCAGAATTGATCAAACGTCTGTATAATAAATCATATTACTTGCCTCATCATTACGTTTTGAAAGAAAATAATCTGACCACCAAATTGAGAGTCGTATTTAACGCTTCTTCAAAATCTTCAACGCATATTTTTCTCAATGATTGTCTAATGGTTGGTCCCACTGTGCAACAAAGTTTGTTTATAATTATGCTCCGTTTCAGAACACATATTGTGGCTTTTTCTGGCGATATTACAAAAATGTATCGCCAAATACGTTTAGTGGAATTTGACACATGCAATAGAAATGAGACTCTTATATTATTTATGGGGTAAGTTCTATGGAATATGGCTAAGTAGGATGGAACTTGGTTATTCCTAAACCGATTATGATGAATAGAGATATGCATTGGAAATGGGATTCTAAAATGGTATTTCTAATTTCGATACTCTTCGCTACCGTTAGTAGTTTCAGTTCTGCGCCGCGTGTCGGCCACACACAATTTAATTTTTAAACATGGCTAAACTTACCGGTCTGACAGCAATTATTCAGAAAGCATAACCTAAAGCTTAAAGCGAAAGATTGGCGAGGAAAGTGTCTAACCCAACAGTTGCATATGATTCACAGAAACCTTAACAGTCAACAATATAGAAGCAATATTGACATATTTCTCCCAATCTTATCCAAAAATAGGTTTTTGGTGACATTTCCTTGTGTTTACTGGAATCGTCAAAACGCATCATAATCTATTACAAATAGCTAAGATATATCCTAATTAACTATATTCCAGAATTTCATCTAAACATCACTTTAGAATCCCATTTACAAGGCACATTTGAAATTTCATTATAACCGGTTAAGAAAAAAAATTCGTTTATTGCCCAATTTTAACTATAATTATCCAGAATGTTTGGTGCGTATGCAATATATTAGGCCGCCTGTGGATACAGATAACCATCGTGTAACACGTCCTCAGACAGGGCTCCCGCAACCCCTCATTCAGTAGGTATAAATCACATCCTACTCCATTTAGGAAAACACAAACTGATCAACCTATTGTCATACCAGAAGTCAGTACACTACAACCGGTGATACCTTGCACAAACGCCAGCTTTCCTTCAGGATTGAAGCTTATTACGCAAGCGGCACTAAAGTTAGCATCGTTATCTTCAGCATCTACATGATGAACAGCACCAACATCAGACCTTTTACCGCCTTTCCAAGGAAATTACAGCCGTTTCTCCAATTTATCCATAGATTCACGAAATCCGGTACCGGTGGAATTTTTACGGGAATCACCCTGTTTTACAAAAAACGGTATCATGAACACCGCTTTTGCTGTAAATTTCCGTCAAAAATCGTCCGGTATAGATATTAATTGATGGATAGCGGTTTTTCGTTTAAAAAACCTAAAATTTTCAAACCTAAAATTACTTAATGATATAAAAACTAATTTGTAAATATTTATTCATTAAAAACCATTCATTAATTGTTATTAATATTTATTAGAATAATTTAATAGGTACTTCTAAAATGTTGACTGACTTCATTTATAAAAAACCTACTGGCTAAATTGAGAATAAAAAGCTCATTAATTTCTACTGTTCTATAAGAATTTGCCAAAACGAATAAAAAACTAAATTATTCCACACAGTTAATTATTTTCAATTGAACAGCTATTTGGTTAGTAATACAAATTCGTTTATAAATCATAAACTGTTTAAAAAAAAACTTTGTAAATGGTGAGCGAACATAAAAAATTATTACAAAAACATATTTCCATAAAATAATTCTACAAACGAGTGCACTTGCGATTTATTATCAAAGAGCGCAAAAAAAAATTCACGAAGTATGTATGTATATTCACATATGTACAAGAAACACTTTATGCTCTGTGTGTGCAAACAAAGAAATACTGTACAGAAGTTTACTATTTTTTCATTATTTAGATGCGGTACCGGGCAAATCAAACAAATGAAAATACAAAAACAAAAACTTATGGAAACATGTAAATTAATATTAGGAAAACATTTTTGTTGTGCGGTTAGCAAGTAAACATCCATAAGTATAAACACTCAAGTCTTTTATTTTATTTCATGCAGGAAGTAATAAATAACCAAATAGGAATAAATGAAAACGCAAGGACACATTGCGGAGCTCGTGGTTGGTCTCTGCCTGATAAGTAGCAAAATACTTATGGACGTTACGATACGACTAAAACTTCATTTACTTTGTACACATTACGACAATGAAAGAAATAAAACTGGGTACAGCCACTACTACTACTGCTGCTGTTATTGTTAATAAAATATAAATAATTTTACTTTACATTTCAATAAACATAAGCTTAACAATTTGCTATTCATTATTTGCTATCAAGCTTTTTGTGTGTACATATGTATATATATTACTTTTACGTATTTTTAGCTGCTGTACAACCAACCGTTTTTTTCACTTAATTTTTTATTTTTTGTGTTTGTTTGGTTGTTTGTGTACAACTGGAAAAAATTTATGATGCAAAAAGTTAACGGAAAAATTGTACATAAAAAGCTCAACAAATTTTTTAGATATTTTCCGATTTTCTCCGTATATAATGCCGTATGTATATTATTTGCTGTTGCTGGTCCAAGAATTTATCTTTAAACAATGAGTGTGTAATATATAACAGCGTATTTATAGCGTATATAGTATACAGGGGTATCTATTGAGATGTGAAGAAAAGTTATGGTGATTGTTACACTGGTCGATAAAATGTTTGTTTGTTTGGCAACAATTTCGTTACGTCCAATAAATTCACGAATCAATAAGTGATCGATTGATTGTTTGATGTTAATTTATAGATTCACGATTGTGAAATGTGTGTGTGTTTTTTTTCAAAACAGCTTTTTGTATGAAATAATAAATTAAATGTAGACAACAATTGAATTTTGTATTGCAATCACTCGAGTAAAAAAGCAATGGCAAGGTTAAATTATATCTGCCAATTGATGGACTGCTATAGGAAGATCGGAAAATACGAAATTCATATCTAACGTTTTACTGAAAGTTGCATTTTGGCAGATAGCCTTAGATCCGGCAAGCAGGTCAAAAACATACTTCACGGTATCTGGACGACCATTGTATCAGTTTACTGTTATACCATTTGGTTTATGTAATGCCCCACAAATTATGTGCAAATTGATGCCATATAACGGGTTAAAGTGGAAGATTTGATTTTGGGTGGCGTTTTTTTTTTATTTATTTCAATGCTAATTCTTGTACAGCTCAGGCAGGCAGTGCAACCGGCGGAGTGGGAAAGAGAATTGTGCGAAGCTATTCCACTACAACGTTCATATTTATGCAAATTGACAGTATTCCTCAACCACAAAGATTTCCATGTCCTTTCCTCATAGGCTGTCACTGGGATAGTGTAAACATGGTTGGCACGCCGAGTGTTGAATACCGAATTCCCACGTACATAAAGAATGAGAGGTAATATAAAGCGCACGTGGTCCACATGAAGGGAGAACGGTTTAGTACTTCACGCGAGATTCTTGAAAATTATAAATAACACATACAAAGAGAAACAACTCATTTGTTTGTTGAGAGGTCAATAACCTTAAATCCCAAGTTTTTTTGTGATTTCCGATTAACCATCAGAAACAAGCCGCGGCTTACATTTGGCGCCCAACGTGGGGTCACGGTTTGTTCGGTAATCCGCTTTAGAAATTGGAAACGTTCGTGAAGGCTAACGGGTTGATTGTGGATGTTTGGCTTTGTGAAGAGAAATCATATTTTTGTCGTAGGATAACGTTTTTGTTTGTGATCATACGGTTGATTCTTACCACGAACAAGCGTACCGTGCATCTGATGACTCGCGTAATCGGCCACTATTGATAATTTGAAACATCGCGTTCTGAAAACATTGGAGGATCCCGAGGCTGCATCGTCCAACAATGACGGTAGCTTAGAGAGTAGGAAGCTAGATCGCCAAAAAGTTATCGATGCCCGGCGAGATGTTACTAGCGCGGATAATATGGCAAAATGATCCCTCGATATTCGAAATTATGTTTAAAATCAGACGGCTAGGAAAGTATTTAATCAGGAGGCCCACAAAATAGGACTTGACCAGATAGAGACGCCAGCAAATACTAGTAATAATGAGCCGGGTGGCTCCAGAAACTTTAATATATATAGAGACTGTTTCAAAGGTCTCGGTTATTCACAAGTGGAAAATTATATTTAGTGGCGAGGAAGGTACATCGTACTTTGTTAACAGACTTTTTATCACAAGTGCAACTATTTGCTCGTGCTGAAGGGATAACATCGGGACATCTATTTCATTCATTGTTTCACCTGCTAAGGGGACGTGCCCTGATATGGTACCAGTAGGAGCAATGAACCGGGAGTTCCTACCAACGAACTACGATTTTTAAATTCGGGAATAAATTAATTCCAGATTACAAGGACCAAAGGAATTCTTCGCCACTTTCATCACGAACATGGAGATGCTTTTTCAATGCATTTATCTACCCATGACAGTAAGCGTAAAATTATATGTTGTGCAAATGAACATGTTGCCGCATTACTCAATACCTTTGGCCATTGTTACAATAGTTTCCTTGGAACAGCTCAAAACACTCTGCAAACAAATTGACGAAGCCAGTGTTCTAGAGACTCAAATCAAACCCCGTTTGAGCCATCGTTTGGTCCACCAAAAGTCGAAAAGAGCAAATTCAGATAGATTTGCGCGGTGCAATCAGAAACGCAAGCAACAAGAAGTTACCCATACCGCATCCACCATGATAATAACAATAGACAGCAAAGACCACGAAATGGAATAATATGGTAGAACTGTAACCGGTATGGGTATACATTTTTTGATTACGATAAGCCGAGGGACAGTATTTTCTGTTGGTGCTGTGGCAAACCGGGGGTTACTGGTAATGCATGCCCAAGAAAACATGGATCAGCTCAGCAAGACGATCTAAACCCATACAAACTAGCGTTTTACCGTCCAGTTCGGGAAATAAAGTGCGGGATCGGAAGGAGTGTAAGATTTTCCGCAGATATGAGAGAGACTCAAGTAGTTGAGGAGGTGTCAAACGGGGATGATGACGATACTAGTTATTCAATAATTGATAATAAAATTCGTAAATGTGGTCCACTGGATACTCATTTTATCCACGTTTTATTAATTCAATCATCACAATCGAAGGTGATAGGCATCCACATGTTGAAGTCGATATACTAGGATTCCAACTCGTTGGACTGGCGAACAAAAGATTTAATTTTAGGGATAGATTTCTGAAAAACATTCAAGATTGAACCACTTCTTATCAGCTCAATAAACCAGGAGAGCAATTTAATCGAGGAGGCGGAAGTCGATATCCCTGACTTTAAGGAGCGAGACTCAGTTTATCACGATTTGAACAACGACAGAGGAAACGCCTAGAAGAAGTGAAAGACGCAAGTAGAATTGATAATGGAAGAGGCGCAACCAACGGAATGGGGTCATCTGCTAGTATGCGAGAGGAAATCACCTGGGAAGTTGCGATTTTGCCTGGATGTAAGGAAACCTGGCATCGTAACTGTAAAGGATAATGGAAGATTAATGGATAAAGTGCTTAGGTATGACCTGGAGCCCAAAGTGTTCGTGTACTTGGACGACATTATCATTATGTCACAGACCTTTGATGAGCATTTGGCTCGGCAACTACGTAACGCAAATCTCACAGTCAGTCTTGAGAAATCACACTTCTGTCTGAAAGAGATTAAATACCTTGGCTATATATTGGATGAATTTGGTCTAAGGATAGATCCGAAAAAAAATAAATGGTATACAGTCTCTCGGTAAAGTCAACATACACCTCCAAAACTTTTCATAATCATATCGTATATGTACGTATATTACATCCGAACCGGGAAGTCGATTGTCCTGAAACGTCCTCAACGTACTTTGTTATCGTTCTACCTATCCAGAACAGGTACTGGCTTACTGATGACGTGTATAGTTCTTTATTTAAACACGTTCTTAGAACATACTGTCTCGACCTATCCGGAACCTCAACTTCACGCTTCTTTGTAAAATACTTCTAGGAGGCCTAGCGGCCCGAAAAGTAGTCAGCTTTATTCGTTATCGTCTCCATCTATTCAGAACATGTACCGTTTTGCCCATACGGGCTGTACTTTCTGATTTATAGACATTTTCGCTACATCGCTTCTCGCTAAGTCTTCTCCATAGCAGTATCCAATGGTAGAAACTTGAAAATCGACGTTTGAATTTTTTATGCAATTTTTGCTTTTCCAATCGATTTCTAAGGCCATTCTATGGATATGTACGAAGTTTCAACTAAATCGGACATGTAATGTCGATTTTAGCATTTTTCATGGTGTATCCTTGGGCAACTGTAATCAACTTCAATAATTTATTACACCCGCGGCGGGGGCTCTATAACCTTGAAACTTCGTCAGGTAGTTCTTTATCATTCTACCTATCCAGAACAGGCACTGGCTTACTGATGACGTGTATAGTATTTTATTTATACACGTTCTTAGAACATGCTGTATAGCATGTATAGCATGCTGTATAGCATGCTGTATAGCAAGTTTTCGGATATCGATACTGTTGAGTTTTTTTTCATTCTGGAAGGAAAAATCGATCAAAAATCATTATTAATTGCTCGATTGGGATGAAATTTGGTACACAGGTAGCAGATGGTATGCTGAGACTATACACAGAAAAAAAATTCTTTCGAAACGCTCCTCAACAATTTTGCAGCGTTTTTAACCCCAAAAACGCTCCAAAATTGTTCGGTACATGTTCTGAATAGATAAGACGATAACGAATAAAGCTGACTACTTTTCGGGCCGCTAGGCCTCTTAGAAGTATTTTACAAAGAAGCGTGAAGTTGAGGTTCCGGATAGGTCGAGACAGTATGTTCTAAGAACGTGTATAAATAAAAAACTATACACGTCATCAGTAAGCCAGTACCTGTTCTGGATAGGTAGAACGATAACAAAGTACGTTGAGGACGTTTCAGGACAATCGACTTTCCGGTTCGGATGTAATATACGTACATATACGATATGATTATGAAAAGTTTGGTGGTACAGGCGTTTCATTCCAGACTTCTCTGCAGTTACGGGGCCCATTACCGACTTACTTAGAAGGATGGACAAAAACGTTTTAATTGGACCGCAGAGGCACAGGAAGCATTGACGATTTTGAAATCGAGGTTGGTATCTTCCGATTATGTCAAATCCCGATTTCACAAAAGATTTCCCGATACAAACGGATGCGTCCGAAATCGGGTTGGGGGCGATTTTGACGCAAGGTGGAGGTAACGAGGAACGTGTAATCGCATTCATGAGCCAAAAACTCTCAACCACTCAAAGAAGGTATCCGGCGACTGAACGAAAATGTCTGGCAGTAGTTCTGGCAATTGAGAAGTTCAGACCATACATTGAAGGTACAAAATTTAGAGTCAACACGGATTGTGCCTCTCTCTTGTGGTTTAGAACAACAATACGACTTGCCATTAATCCATCGAAAAGGTAAACTTAATGTGGTGCCGGATGTGTTATCTCGATCGGTGGATGAGATAGAGTTGGTAGATTAGCTGAAGGATCCAGGGTATGAGAAGATTATTTAGAATGTGAAGACTTACCCAGAAAAGAATGGCGATTTCGAGATTCGGAACTTCAAATTATATAAATATATTCAGGTAAAGAACAATTTGGTACATATGACAGTGTTTGGCGATTATAAGTACCTTTCGGATTACGTAAAGAGGTTCTTAAAAGGGGTCATGATGATCCCCTTGCCTCACATATGGGATTTGCAAAGACACTGCAAAGGATTAAACAACACTACTACTGGCCCAGGATGGCTCGGGACATAGAACTTTACGTTAGGAAGTGCGTGAATTGCCAAGTCAACAAGTATCAAAATTGACTCAAAATTTTTTTCATTTTATTTAAATAAGATCGAAAAGTTTTTCTTTCGATAAGATAGAGCTTTTGCGAGCACTTTTAAAATTGGTACCAATTTTTCTTATATTGCTTTTATTTGACTTATAATATTCGTTATTTTACTTAGCTAATGTTAAAAAAGCTTTTTTGTAAAAAAGCTCCACTTTAGTGAGTGTTTTGGGAGCAGATGTATTTTACTTATTTTAATATGCCCAAAAGGTTATCAGTCATCACTACAGGCTTTTGTAATTCATATAATTCCACGCTTTCTTGCACTTTAAATAAAAAAATTAATTTTCAAAAATATTGACAACAACAACGATATTTTGGTTTTATTAAAAAAATCTAATTTTTCATCAACAATTTGATTTAATTGGGTGCACATTTGCTTAATGTACCTATATACGAAATATGGGTTGGTATAATTAAAGCGTTAAGCTCAAATAATGGTTATTGTTTACGTAAATAATAATTATTTAAAACGTTTATTTCGTTAGCGAATACTGATGACGGAAACAAATTTAATTTCACTTATTCTTGTGGATCAATTGACAACAACAATATTACACAAATATTGACAACATCAATTCAAATTATACCTAGAATTGGAAGAAATTAAGCTTTAAAGCTCATTTAACAGTTCTTATTCAACAAAGTTATTTTTCATATATGTATTTGGTTTTGAAAGACTCATCATTATCGTGATTTTTTTAAACAATACTGTAAAGCTTTTCTCGGTTAGGTAGTGCTTTTGGTAAATTTTTCAAATGCTCAATGGGTATGAATTTGATACTGAAGTGATTAAACTAATGAAAGCATCGATTGAATTCTAAATACAATTGTAGTTTAATTATTCAAAATACTGAGAACGACAGTAAAGTAAATTTAGCAGGCAAATGATTAGGAGGCTTTCGACGTAACCCACATTAGCGTAATGGAAATCTAATAATAACGCATAAAAACATAAAATTACATTATGTTAACAGATGTTTACAAGACATCTAATGGATAATTTAAACAACCCAAAAGGGATTAATTTTGAGTTTTCATTAATTTTTGTAAAACAAGTTTTGGTCTCTTTTTTGTATATTAAGTGCCAACATAAAAATTCTATTAAAACGCAATAAATTAGAAGAAGAAAAAATAGCAAACTACTTTATCGATCCCAAAAGACCATGCCACACCCAATTACAAACTTGAGATCTTACGTTTTTTTTTTCTTACGGGAAGTCTTACGTTACAGAGCATATTATAATATTCTATATGCATAAAAAAAATTATAATTCTGTCTTATGCAATTTTCCAATTTTAATCTTAGAAACATGATTATATTGCAAAAAAGGAAAAAAAATATAAAACACCACAACGCCACAATATTGTTAAATCTTACCTGGAAAATTTTAATCCCATACAATAACAATTTTTCTAATTTTGTTCAAACCGGATAGTTGGAATATTTGCGGAATAAAACTAAAAATTCTCATTTATTTTTCTACTGTAGACAACAACCTGAGAATAAAAATAAGAAATAATTCTACTTTGAAAAAAAGATTCTTGTGTGTGTTATGCTCGATAGTTTTTGGACGTACATACATAGTTACAGAGGATACAAAAATAAGTTTTATTGTGGGTTAGTTTTTTTTTTAAAGATATTATCGCTTATCTGATAAGACATTTATAAACCTATTCAGATGTTAAAGAAAATTTATGTGCTGTAAAATATGTAAGTAGCGGAATCATGATATGCCATTTAAATATTCCTGCCATAATCATATACGTCATAATTTTTTAGAAACTTTTTAATGGTATAACTTTTTATGGTTTGCCTAGGAATCTATTGTAAAAATATTGTTTTTTTAGCTTCAAGTTTTTAAACAAAAATATTGTAAAATATGTACATAAAAGTTTTCTACATGTCTTTGACAACAATATTCAAGAAGGCTGTATTGGTATTAAATAAATAATAATTGCAGAAATATTGTCTAAAATCTCAAAAATATTAACATCAAAGTTGGATCTGACGAAGTAAAATAGTATGTACTTACTGAACTTATATTTAGTTTTACTAGTGTACGTCAGATGACTATAGTTGTTTACAGTAAAATACGAAAAAAAAATGATTTAATCACAAAATTACCACATGTTCGTATAATATTTTGTGAATTTGTTTTGCTTTTCCTACAATTTTTGAATTTCCTCAGGTGGTAATTTTTGGCTTAATTTTACCCAATAAGTACTGCCATCTATGTAATGTGTATTGACTTAATGATCCAAATTATTCCTCCTCTACTAAATTAAGGTACAAATCTCACTGTTTGCTTCCGAATACGTGAAGATCTGCGGAGTATGTTGTAGCTGTCAGCTTCTAATAATGAACGTCGCAAAATGGACCTCGGTTGTCTTGCACTCATTTCTAGATAGTTTTTTATTTGCAAGCTCCTTTTTAAAATTCACGCTGCTTCAAAATGATTAACCTCTGGTCGTCGAGGTCTCAGCTGATTTTTGTATCGCTTTAACTGGCTCCTCTCACCGTTGAATATGTAGAGCATTCGACCAATCACTTTAGTGATGTTTCCCTGCAACCATTTTGGTCCAGTTGAAAAGTTCCTAAGATACACTGCTTGGTTGATACAGAACTTTGTTATTTTAAATTTATCCTTACTTGATCTTGGGAACAACAAAGACAGATGTGTTTTAGGTTGCCTGTCATGCAAAATTTCACTCGTCGATTTATTATTGGCTCCTGGAGAGAATCAGTAAGTACTGAAAAATGTCAGCAAATCTAGATCGGTTGTCCATCCTTCTATCATTTCTTTTGTCAATGTGGCTTTAAACGTTCTGACAAAATGTTCTGCTTAACTATTTGACGCTGGATGGAATAGTACGGTGGTAATGTGCTCAATATCATTTATTTCACAAAACTCCACAAATTCATGTGATGTGAAGGAGGGTCCATTGTCACAACTGTATCTGGTAGTCCGTCTGTAGTTAAAATGCAACTTAAAGCGCGAATTTTTTGTTTTTGAAGTAATATCAGCCACCTTAACTACATATGGATATTTTGAAAAACTATCGACACAAATTAACCAAATATGATTTAGAAACGGTCCCGTAAATTCAATATGTATGCGTTTCCATGGTTTTGTTACGGCAGGCCAGCTGCTGAAATGCTTTGGCGAGTTAGGAGCTCTTCTTGACAACTTCGATATGACTTTGCATCAGACTCAATCTGTTCGTCGATTTTTGGGCATTAACAATATCGACGGCCAAGTTGCTTCATCCTCACAACACCCCAATGTCCAATATGAAGCATCTTTAACTCTTTAACGCAAGTAAGTGCATTTTTTTCACCGCAAACGACTGCAAATCACGGTCCACCGTGATTGGCCAGCTACTTCTCAAAAATTTTAGTATTTTTAACAATTGATGATCTTTCTTGGTTGCTTCGCTGATTTTCTGGCTGTCAATCGGGAAATTTGACAAACTTTCTTCATACATCTTATCGACTTCAAACGCACATTCATCCTCGCGATCAAATTCTTCATCAGGCCCTACTGGTAACTGTGAGAGTGCATCAGTATTACCATGCTTTTCGGTTGGTTTTTATTATGATTGTGTAGGAATGGATTATGCTGAACGGATTGTGCTGTAATTTGAAAATTTGTTTTAATGTATTGTAGTAATTTACTTTACTCAAAATGCGCTTAAATCTTTCAGGTCCTTCGGTCGTGGCATGTCTCTAATTGCTATAAGACGAGAGTCAGACGGGCATTTGCCACTCTCATCCAAAATATATCCAAGATATTGAGCTTCACGCTTATAAAATTTACATTTCAAGAGATTACACCGATGGTTGGCATCAGCTAATCTCTTCAGAACGACTTCCAAGTCATCATGTGTTCTTCTTCGCTACGTCCTGTAATGATAATGTCGCCTTGATATGTCATAGCAAGATCCAAATCTGCAATCAACTGCTCGACAAAACGGTGATAGATAGCAGTAGCACTGGCAATTCCGAAAGGAAGGCGCTGGTACTTTAAATTGAAGGTAGGCATTTTTAAGTCCAGTTCCGAAATCGTTGACCACCTTTTAAACGCTTGAACAATTCTTCCACTCCAAGAATCGGATACTGCACATTCACAGTCACTTTGAAGTCTCCACAAATTCGTATGTTATTTTAAGGTTTGCTAACCACAACAATGGGTGTTGTCCAGTTGCTGAATTTGACTGGTTTCAAGAAACCTATAGATACAAGACTGTCAATTTCATTTCGTACTTAACTTTGTTGCTCAAACTGTAGAGGTCACACTTTGAATGATCGTGGAGTGTAGTTTTTCTCAATGATAAGTGCGCTTTAGAAGTTGTACAGTGTCCCAAACTGTCCTCGAAAACAATACTGTATTTGGAACACAAGTCATCAATTTGTTTGACACAATTGTCTGATATGTTGAACAAATGTCAAAAGTAGCGCCGTCGATGACTAAAAATTTCAAAATGTTCTTGTTAATTTCTTACCAGCGTTCTGTATTGATTTGCTCGTTAGATGTACACTATAAACAATGGACTTTAGATCCACAATTGAATGGAATGACACTTCCTTCTGTGCCGGATTATTCTTGATATATTGTATCGTTTGGCTAATTGTGTTATCCTGAACTGCTGATTCCTCATTTAAAATCTTGACATCGTCCGATACTGTCGATTCTAGATACTCAAATGAATCAATGCTGTTCGTGTTCCCAACGATTTGACTATTTGATTTGATACTGCCTTGACGATTTCCTTTATTATTTTTCTGTTGACTATGAGATGATGAACTGCTTTTGCAAATAGACGCAATATATCCCTTTTTACCATATCGATAACAATTAGCCGCTAAAAATTTAAAATTTTCACGTTCATGATGGCTATGTAACATCCAGAACACGATCGAAGTTTTGAATGTGATGGGTTACGACTACGCCTGTAGTGTGAGCGATTTTTGCTCTTTGAACGTCGACGAACGGTATTTTGATTTACTTCCTGTGCGAAACTGTGATTGGGTAATTGTGAATTACTTTTCAACACATCAATTGCGGCTTGTGTGCTATCATGAGCTTACGCAAGTTTGATGACTTCCTCCAACCTCGGGTTTACTGTCAAAATTTGAAACGAGCTGACAAAATATCGACGATTTTGAATAAAATCCACTTAACTTGGTCTCGATAGCATCAACATTTTCTGTATTGAACGAATTTTTACCGTACACTTTTTTTATTGTATGATAAGCATCAACACCTACCCATGCGAGAAAACACGATTTCTGTCGACCGCGGCATCTGTGATATTGTTTGCAATGAAATATTCGTCACGAATATATTCGTCAACATTTTATTTGCATGATCGTATGATCGACATGTCGTGCCTTTATATCTGGATCAAAGCATACACATTATTATGGTTAACTTACACCAGAATAACTACGATCTGAACACTTGACAACCCAAAGGATTTATCTTACTGTCTGAAGCGGAGCTCCTAGGATTTATTTTGATATCTGAGGTAGAACTCATTGGATTATTTTAATGTCTGGTTGATTTTCATGTTTGCCAGACCTTCGCCCTTTTACTGTACCGTCGCGCCCTGGATGACCCTGCTCTATTCTTCCTAATAAACATTTTGTTGGAGACAAATATCCTCACGGATTATTACGACATCGCCGATTTTGATTGAGTTTCCATTATTTGATTTGCTTCGTTTGCGCAGTGACGTCAATTATTCCATTTTCCATCTCTCGCAAATATGTTGAGTGATCTGCTGCATATGTTGCCATCGTGAAAGATGAGAAACTTTAGTATTAGTTAACACCGGTTGTGGAATTTGAACTATCCGCCTTCCAATTAATAAGTGACCTGGCATTAAAGCATATACGTGATCATCTGATATGACGCATTGTGGTCGTGAATTAAATACTGGTTCGATTTGACTGGATATTGTGTTGAGTTCTTTAAATGTGAGTACTGCGTTGCCCATTACACGTCTAAGGTGGTATTTAATATATTTTACTGCGGCTTCCCACAGTCCGCCAAATGTTTGTGGTACACTACGAATGAAATGCCACTTTATATGTTGTGAAGCGAGAAATGAAAGGATATCATTAGAGTTTAATTTAATGAATTCATAAGCCTCGCAAAGCTCATTATTGGCACCAATAAAATTCGAGCCATTATCTGAATACATATCGCTGCACAAGCCGCGACGTGAAACAAATCTCTTCAATGCGGCGATAAAATTCTCCGTTGTTAAATTTGAAACAACTTCAATATGTACAGTACAGCTTTATGCCTTCCATCTCTGGGTCGGTCTGCCTTAAATTTGTTTCACTTGCAATGGTCCCGCATAGTCAATATACCAGTTTTTAAAAACGGACTCCTGTAACGAATTAGATCCACTGGTAGATTATCAATAAATTGAAATTTTGTTTCCGCATTAAATCGCTGACATCTATTACATCGCTTAATTAATTTTCTGAAGACCTTACTACAATTTAGTACATACTAGCGCTGCCGTATAATACTACTAAGTAATGATGCTCCGGCATGCTGGTGTTTTATATGGAGGCCTCTAATCAGCAGTTTAGGCAGATCGCAGTTCGGTAATATTACTGGATGCTTTTAGTATCATAGTCAGTAGCAGCATTTTCAATGCGACCAACGACCCTCAATAAATCTTGTCCATCCAAAAATGACTTTAGGCTGCGAATTTTTCTCTTCCTTAATAGGCCGTGTTTTACCTTAATGTCGCTGATGTCGATGGCGAAGTACTCGTTCTGCACCCAGATAAAAAGTTTCGTTTGACTCCTCGTTAGTTTGTTCACTGTCAGCTCGGATTCTCTGAGAATTTTAGCACCAGATTTCACTCTGTCAAAAAGTATTTTGATGTATCGGTAGACCCAGGCAACCACTCGAATAATTTTTTGATAGGCAGAGATTCCATTTCATCAACAGGTCAATCTTTGATTTGGCCATTTTTCTCGAGGTTGGCGTAACCAGTCCGGTTAAATTTGATGGTCTCATTTCGCGTGAGGCACAATCTGCAGGGTTAGTCTGTGAATCGATATGATTCTAACACTTTCTCGATGTTTTTGATAGTATGTTGGCTATGCGGTTAGCGATAAATGTCTTCCATCTTCTTGGAGAAGATGACAACCATCCTAGAACTATATTGGAATCGGTTCGTAATGTTATTTTGACTTCAGGAACTCCCAAGGCTTCTCAAAGAGATTTGATCAATTTGGCTATGGCTGGTGCGGGTCAAAGATCCGTGCTGATTTTGATAAAACCTCTCGCTTTGTTCCGGTTTATTCTTTGTAACTGAGACCTTATACTGGAATTCATCTTTGATAGGATTCCATTGAATACCGCGCAGTTTAAGATAAGATTGATCACCTTCTATATTTACCGGAATGTTCTCCTTATTTTCTGGGGCAATTTTGTCTAGTAAGGGGCCGTAATTAGCACCACTTCCGAAAATTTAATCCATGTGATTTGAGAACCGCTGTAACGAATGCTTGAATTTTGAATGCCGACCATCAACATATCGTTTAGCGAGGTTTGAGTAGATCCTTTGAACGATGCGTCAAAAACCACCCTTAGTTTCGTTGTATACAGCTGGATTCTCTTAACACACCATGATGAGGAAGACAATAAACTCTGTTGGTTTGGTTTATTTCTTTGACTTGTACCTCTTCCACATGTTTAAGAGCCAAGTATTCTTCCATAAAATTGTGGTGGTATGTTTTAAATTGTGTATTCTTCGTAAATTTTCTCTCTATTGCCTCCAGTCTTTTTAATGCTCCATGAGTGGTTATCCCCAGCTTTATCGGTGACGATTTAAACGGAAGTTTCACCATAAACTTGCCGTCCTTCATTCGTATTGTGTTCTTCTCAGCATTTTTCTTCATCTGAATAATTAGTCGATTGAATTGGTGGTGTGATCTCTTCTATTTCCCAGAATCTCTGCAGCGATTTATCAATATTTACCTCACAGTGTAAATCGCTGAGATTCGGTGATTGCTTATTGATTGCATACGATGAACCAGCAATAACCCACCCGAAAACTAAAACTTGATCGCTTCCCAAGAGCACATCAATTTTGTTTGATTGGTTGAAGATGGGGTCAGCTAGTGGCAGATGCTCCATGTTATGCAAAATCGGTATTTCGACTAACGTGGCTGATTGGCATGATGTTACCTTTGATATGATTAGCACTCTAGTTGCCAATTGTATAACTCCCTGCAGGATGATATGCTTACTGTTACCCTTCCCTTGGTTATTCCCGCAGTTGACTAAGCAATTCCGCTGATGCTGATGCGTGCATTAGTTTTCTTGGCTGCTCTCTTTCTTCCGCAGACTGCTCATAAATGTTTACGTTTTTTGCAGAACGAGTACGAATGTTCTCGGTATATTCCCTTGCTTTATGTTCAATTTCTTCATATAGCTGGCATTTGACTTTCGTATAATGTGGTACTCTGTCATTTGCCCTACATCTTATATCGCTACGTCTAAAACGTGGGAAATTATATCATTAACAGGTAAGCATATTATGATGACTTGTAACAGTGCGTCGAGTTTCGAAAAATTACTAAGCGGGTTTTGTCCAAAACGACTTCCAGTGCGAGTCATTCAAACCTGAAACGATGGTGACAACTTCAAAAATAATCGAATCCAATTCAACATAACCCGCATATACAATTGAAACAGTTCCGGCTAATTTGTTACGAAATAATCTCATTATGTCGGTTCGTGATTGTAGAACCACATCAAATTAGTTGGCAAATATATCCAACATACATTAGTAATCGAACAGTTACATAAATAAATAAAACAAAAACTTTGTTCTAGCGTAAATCGAATGAGCACAAATCTTCAATTATCCTTTATTTCATAATGTAAATAGTCACCACCACCCATATTGTCTTTGTAATTTGATAAATTACGTTCGGTCGTTACATAATACAAGAATATATGCAATATGCATGCCACATAAATAATGTCTCGAATCGATTTAATTCAACACAACTGTCAATTTAATGCTGGAGCAATACATAAAATCTACCAGAATAAAACGAACAAAAGTTTCAAGATCAAGCAATTTGATAGATGATTTAGTTCAATTGCGGTAAATTGGATGTATCGTCTGCAGTGCAGAAATAAAAATGGATTGGATATAATTTTGTGCTTGTATGTATACATATGTTGTATGCGCGCTCTATATGTCGTCATGTTTATGATTATTTTAACACGTTCAGTAAAGCATAAAATAGTGTTTTATGATTTTTAATAAATTTAGTTGAATGTTTGATTGGTTTCGGGTATTTTTAGTTTATATTCAATGTGTTCAAATCGATTGAACTGCAGTTATACGAGATGTGAAAACAATTTTAAATTGTTAAACCATTATGACAAATGCAATTTTGGCTACATGTTATTATTTGGTAATTTATTATTTGAACTGACATTTTATAGCTGCAATGATTTTTTTTTATTTCCGATTCAATTAGGAGATTCAATTAAATTTGGCATACAATAAATTAAACGAATTTAAAATTCTTGCCAAATCCGTATATTGATTTAACCTTAACCTCTTCACAAACACATACTGACATAAATAAACAAATTTGTTTATATTCCCTGAGAGTCGTTAAACATACATATAATATGTAGAGCATCAAGTATTTTTTGGTTTAGTGCAGAATCACACAAAAAATTTACAAACCAAGATTTTACCGATTTGACAAAAAAAAAAAAAAATTCACATCGGATTTTTTTTTTTTATCGCCAAATTCGAATCTATCTAGAGATTTTTTACCGTCTGCTGATTTTTTGTTTTCGATTTCATCAATATAACACAAAAATACCAAATAATCCAAAGTAAATTGAAATAAATCGGAAAACATGTTTATCGAAGAAATTTAGAAGAGCTTAGCTTAAATTTTTTTTTTTTGCTGTGTAAACTAAAATTTAGTGACTTAAAAATTAAATTCCAATAATCAAAATCATTGCGATATTACGAAATAACCCAATAAGTAAAAGCTCTTTAATTGCCTGAATGTTGACTAAATTTTATATATGGTATCCATCATATTCAATGTCTTTTCAAAATGAATTCTCATTCAACACTAAATAAATTTGATGTTTGCTTTTCACAAATTTTTTTTTTTTTAATTGACTTCAACAGCTTCGTGTGTTATTTATTATACGTTCCAAAAGTATACACGGTGGGCGGCATGCGCAATGTGTAGAGCTTTCATTTTTTGCTTTTTTGTTGTTTCTTGTTGAAGTTGGAGAAATTATAGTCGTGAATTGACGAATGATACAGAAAAACATAGAAAATATAGAAAATTGAATGCTGCGGCTGCCACGGTGAAATTCAATATTGTTGTTGAACATAGTTTTTATTCAATTTTGAGCATGATTCAATAGAGGAGAAAATTTGGTAACTTATTACTATCGAATAAAATACCAACCGTTTGTAAATCATGCGTCTTGGAGATTCGAGATAACGCCAATTTGAATTGCAATATTTCAAAAGCTTAGAGCATTTGGAATATAACATAATTCAAAATGATTAATACTGCAGAAGCTTAAATCAAATTTGTCATCATGTGAATTTGGATGTAATGGAAAAGAAAGATTGGCGCGTATGTATATTTCAAAAGTCGCCAAAAAAAATTCAACAACATTTCAATATTTGATTGAGTATATCAATTTTAGGGCAATATATCAAAATTCAAAATAAAAATTATTCAAAGAAATGAAAGTAGAAGGGAGAAATGTGGAATATGATTTGTGGATTTTTGAAGCCACATTTGTTCACTGTTGAATGTTCTTTCATCTGGAAAGTTACGAAGAATAAAAGTGATGTAGGTCCGGGATAGGTATGAATATACATGTGGGATCAAACTACATATATTGATTCCACCAATTTTATTTTATTTTTCAGAGAATATGTAATTTTAAAAATAAAACAGAAACACTTTTCCTTATAGCAACTATACTACAACATTTTTATTAATTTTAAATTTATGTTAATTCTTCGACGGTCCAATTTCAAGTCATTTTTTTTGTCATCACCAATTTATATTCCTGATACTTTATTACTGCAACCACCAACACCAATCATATACGGCAAACGTTATTTGATGCGTTATATCAACAAAGCGTAATAGGGTGTTTCCACAATTCGGCCATCCTGAAAATTCGGCGCCTCGACGAATTTGTGCGTTTTAAAATATTTCGACTTCTGCATATTACTTTCCTAGATAAACTTTTCATCTCAATTGAACATTTCGTATTGATTACGTCTTAGGTAAGGATTGGAATACTTCGTCTTGATTAGGAATTTCGCTTCAGGTATGTATTAGCAATAATTCGTCTTGAGTAGATATTTCTAAGAAAATTATTATAAAACATTTGGGATTTGGAATTTTTTTTGGGACAATTTAAACGGGCATACAAGAAAATATTAATATTTGATGGGGGATCGATATAAAATATTGCAGTGTCATTAATAGATTCTATATATAATCCGCACCTACGTGCGGCACGCAGTGCGACATGTTTGCTTATCCTGGCTCCTAAGTTAAATTAGGGATCTCCATTTTCCAGAATATTTTAAAACTAATTTAATTTTTTTATTTATAAATTTGTTGCCAGTTAATTATTTTTGTGCGCGGTGAAATTTGCTGTCGGTAAACCGTCGCGGTGAAATTTGCTGTCGGTAAACCGTGTGCGGTGAACTGTTAAGCGGCGAACCATGGGCGGTAAACCATGAGGCGGTGAACCGTACCCAACCCATTTTTTATATTATTGTGCAAGGGGACTATTTCAGCTCTCAATTCTTCAATAATTTTGTATAATCCACTGTGTTTTTTTTCTACGATGACTTTTATCCGTCTATGCCAAGCTTCGACTGAGTTTTGTGTCTTTGGGTAATTCCTTATGATTGACTCATTTATGAACCAGAAATTTGAATGATATTTGACTGTTTCGTTAATGAATGTTTTTTATAATTTTTTGGCAACTTTCTTCACAACAGCATTATCTAATATGCGCTCGAATTGTTTGAAATATTGGGGAATGTAGTCGGGTGGTTAAAGCCAGAGCTTTAAGCATTCGAATTTTTAGCGAGAATTCTACTGAATTCCCGTATTTTTTGGTAAACTTTAACTTTTGGATTCTCCCCCAAAACCAGCTGACCAAAATGGAAAAAGCATCCTTCAAATTTGGTATTTGGAAAATATTCCAAAGCAGAACGATATATCGCTATTTCAAAATCAGTTATAATGACTTCTGAAGTTAATTCGATATTAAAATCAACGCTAAGCGGTATAACTCACAAAAAAATCATTATAACAGACCTTATTTTTTTTACTCATTAGGCAGAAAATTAGAGGAAATACCTGTCCTTCAATAACCCCATGAATACTGAGCAGTTGTTTAAAAATTATTGGTACGATGTAAAAATTCCCATCCATTTCCATACCAATGATTGCGATACAAATTTTAAACTGTAAAGTGTTCCTAAAATGATGATTTTTTATCATTATTGAATGTTTTTTCACATAAAACAAAAAGCTCGTCCTCTAAATATTTCAATTCGTTTGGTATGCATATCGCTGTTACCGATTTCGGTTCGTTATATTTTTTAACGCTAGAACGTACCCGATAAATTTTCTTTTCTGTGCGATTTTATTTGGCAGATACTCACGGGCATTTGGATCACACTCCACCGTAACGTTTCGAATAATCTGAGATGGTAAAATAGCAGATGTTTTGGCACGCTGTTTTAATTTGAGCTTTGAGGATCATGTTCATGTTGTAATGGTTGGACGAATATTTCATGGATTCCATCTGAATTAATACTAATTTTGACAGAACTTTTGCATCGAAAGGAAATTCTTTTGGTGCATCTCCAATAGCAGATTTGCTTGTTGGTTTTTTGAGAGTAATCAAAATAATATTGATAACCATCAATGTAAAGGCAACGTGTACCTTTGTTGCTTACCGATTCAACAATTTCCATGTCTATAAACAGAGCCTTCTAGAGTATAGAGCCATAATCATAATGACGTATTTTTTAGAAGCTTTTTTAGTGGTATAACCTTTCACTGATTTCCATAGGAATCCATAGTAAAAATGGTGTTTTCTAGCTTCAAGTTTTTCAATGAAAAAAGCAAACATGTTACAAAATTTTTATACAAAAGTGTTCTACATATCTTTAGCAGCAATATACAGGAAGTGTATATTGGTGTTAAGTAAATATTAATTGCAGAAATATTAAAATTAAATTATTCCTAAAATATATTTTACGAACTTTCATTTTGAAAAATACATCAAAGTTGGCTCTGACGAATTAAAATAATGCTTGTTACATTTATCTTTAGTTTTACTAGTGTACGTTAGATGGCTCAGATTTATACAGAAAAATACGAAAAAAATTGTTTAATCACACAATTATGAGACGTTCTTAATATTTTGAGAATTTATTTTGCTTTTCCTACAATTTTTCAACTTGAAATTTCCCCAGGTGGCAATTTTTCGTACAATTTTTCAAAATGTTTACTGCCATCTATGTAATGTATATTGACTTAATGCACACGATTTGTAGTAAGCTTTTCTTTTTAATTTGACCAGAATGCTGCTGTTATGAATTTTTTTTTATGTTTTAGTTTAAGTAAATCAATTATTACAAGAAAATGAAAACAATTTACTTAAACGATATTCATATATGTTGAAATTTAAACATTTATGAAAATATTTCAGAAATCATAATAGAGAATTTTTAACGTTTTCATTTACAAATTTGTCTTTGGAAAAAAAGTGATTTCCATATGTTTTATGCGTTTTACTATGGAAATTTTGGTTTTTTCGTCGTTTCTAATTCCCTTATAAAAGCTTCGTTTTTTTGATTATGGCTTGTATAATCAAGGTTGCTTTGCTATAAATCATAAAAATAAACAAAAGTGAGTCGAAATAAAACAATAGGGTGTTTCTTGTGACTGTAATGTGTAATATGATACGGTATGATACTTTACATTTCCCACAATAGTTTCCATAGAAACTAAACTATTGCCAAATATAGTTTAACTCATCTCAAAATGGTTAAGAAATAGAAGAAAAATCTAACATATTAATTGTTTTATTTACAATACCTCTATAACTGAACCAATTGGTTTCGAACCACCAATGCGAAGGTGACAGGGCAACTCATACTTTTGCAGCTCATACCTGGGCAGCTCGTATTAGGGCAACTCATACCAGGGTAACTCCTACCATAAGCAACTCATACCATAGGCAACTCATACCATATGCAACTCATACCAAGGCAACTCGTACCGAGGCAACTCATACCAAGACAACCCATACCAATGGTATCATCTACTATAAACTATCTACTTCCTAAAAACTGAAATTTTCTTTCTAACTAGGGAGCGCAGCAACCCGATTGATATAACCCGATCCTATACTCCCGCTCATGTCGATTTTTAAATTCCTATAAACTCATACTAAGGCAACTCATGCAATTTTTCAGGAAAATAAATTGCATGAGTGGGAATGGAATTTTTGGAATTTTGATTTTGGAATTTTAAATTTGGAATATGAAGTTTCAAGTTTAGAACTTAGAATTTGTAATTGGAAATTGGAAATTTGGAATTTGGGATTTGGAATTTGGAGTTTAGTTTGGAATTTTAAATTTTAAATTCCAATTTAGAATTTAGAATTTGGCATTTGGAATTTGAAATTGGGAATTTGAAATTTGAAATTTGGAATTGGAAATTTGGAATATGGAATTTCGACTATAAAGTTTGGAATTCAGAATTTGATATTTGGAATTTGGATATTTGAAATTTGGAATATGAAGTTTCAAGTTTAGAATTTTGGATTTGAAATTTGGAATTGAAAATTTGGAATTTGGGAATTGGAGATTAAAGTATGGAATTTGGAATTTGAAATTTAAAATTTCGAATTTGGAATTTAGTATTTGAAATTTAGATTTGGAATCTGAAATTTGGAATTTGAGGTTCGGATTTTGAAATTTGAAATCTAAAATTCAAATTTGGAATTTGGAATTTGAAATTTAGAATTGGTAATTTGGAATATGGAATTTGGAGCTTTAAGTTTGGAACTTGGAATTTGGGATTTGAAGTTTGGAGTTTAGAATTTAGAATTAATTTGAAATTTGAATTATTTAATTTGTTGTAAATTTTGAATTTGAAGTTTCGAATTTGGAATTTGAGGTTTGGATTAGAATTTTAAATGTAAAATTAAAATTTGGAATTTGGAATTTAAAATTTAGGATTGAAAGTTTGAAGTTTAGAATTTAGAATTTGAAATTTGAGATATGGAATTTGGGATTTCGAATTTGGAATTTTAAATTTAGAATTTTAAATTTGGAATTTGGAATATGAAGTTTCAAGTTTAGAATTTAGAATTTGAGAATTTAAGGTTTAAAATTTAAATTTTAAAATTTGTAATTTGTAATTTGAAATTTGACATATGAAGTTTCAAGTTTAGAATTTAGAATTTGAAATTTGGAATTGGAAATTTGAAATTTGGGATTTAAAGTTTAGTTTGGAATTTTGAATTTGAAATTTAAAATTAAAAATTTTGAATTTGAAATGTGAAATTTGAAGTTTGGAATTTGGAATTTGGATTTGAGGTTTGAATTTTTAAATTTGAAATCTAAAATTAAAATTTAGAATTTGGAATTTGAAATTGGAAATATGGAAAATATAATTTGAAGTTTAAAGTTTGGAATTGAAAATATGGAATTTGGGATTTAGAGATTAAAGTTTGGAATTTGGAATTTGAAATTTAAAATTTAGAATTTGGAATTTGGTATTTGAAATTTGGATTTGGAAACTGGAATTTGAAGTTTAGAATTTAGAATTTAGAATTTGAAATTTGGAATTGGAAATTTGGAATATGGAATTTAGAGTTTGAAATTTAGGATTTGATGTTTGAGGTTTAGAATTTAGAATTAATTTTAAATTAGAAATATGGAATTTGTTCAAATTTGGAACTTTAAGTTTCGAATTTGGAAATTGAGGTTTGGATTTTAAAATTTTAAATATAAAATTAAAATTAAAATTTAGAATTTGGAATTTGGGATTTGAAGTTTGAAGTTTAGAACTTAGAATTTGAAATTTGGAATTAG
Organism: Tipula helvola; assembly: GCA_963556165.1. NCBI lineage: Eukaryota > Metazoa > Arthropoda > Insecta > Diptera > Tipulidae > Tipula > Tipula helvola. The sequence continues at coordinate 382,264,494 of OY744481.1, read as the reverse complement.
AACTTTGGAAAATGGAATTTGGAGTTTGAAGGTTTTAATTTGGAATATGAAGTTTCAAGATTAGAATTTAGAATTGGAAATTTGGAATATGGAATTTGGAGTTTGAAGGTTTTAATTTGGAATTTGAAATTTGGAATATGAAGTTTCATGTTTAGAATTTAGAATTGGAAATTTGGGATTTGATGTTTGAGGTTTAGAATTTAGAATTAATTTGAAATTAGAAATATGGAATTTGTTGAAATTTGGAATTTGAAGTTTCAAGTTTAGAATTTAGAATTGGAAATTTGGGATTTGTAGATTGAAGTTTGGAATTTGAAATTTGGAATATGAAGTTTCGAATTTAGAATTTGAAATTTGAAATTTGAAGTATATAAATTTGAAATTTGGGAGATTAAAGTTTGGAATTTAAAATTAGAAAATTGGAATTGGAAATTTGGAATATTGAATTTGGAGTTTAAAGTTTGGAATTCGGAATTTGAGATTTGGAATTTGGAATTGGAAATTTGGAATATGAAGTCGCAAGTTTCGAATTTAGAATTTGAAATTTGGAATTTCGGATTTGGAGTTTAGTTTCGAATTTAGAATTTTGAATTTGAAATTTGGAATTGAAAATTTGGAATATGGAATTTGGAGTTTTAAGTTTGGAAGTTGGAATTCGAGATTTGGGATTTGGAATTTAGAATTTGAAATATGGAATATAAAGTTTCAAATTTAGAATTTTGAATTTGAGATTTGGAATTCAGAAATTGGAATTTGGTATTTGAAATTTGAAATTTGGAATTTGGAATTTTTAATTTGAAGTGTGGAATTTGGAATATGTGGTTCGGATTTTGAAATTTGAAATCTAAAATTCAAATTTGGAATTTGGAATTTGAAATTTAGAATTGGTAATTTGGAATATGGAATTTGGAGCTTTAAGTTTGGAACTTGGAATTTGGGATTTGAAGTTTGGAGTTTAGAATTTAGAATTAATTTGAAATTTGAATTATTTAATTTGTTGTAAATTTTGAATTTGAAGTTTCGAATTTGGAATTTGAGGTTTGGATTAGAATTTTAAATGTAAAATTAAAATTTGGAATTTGGAATTTAAAATTTAGGATTGAAAGTTTGAAGTTTAGAATTTAGAATTTGAAATTTGAGATATGGAATTTGGGATTTCGAATTTGGAATTTTAAATTTAGAATTTTAAATTTGGAATTTGGAATATGAAGTTTCAAGTTTAGAATTTAGAATTTGAGAATTTAAGGTTTAAAATTTAAATTTTAAAATTTGTAATTTGTAATTTGAAATTTGACATATGAAGTTTCAAGTTTAGAATTTAGAATTTGAAATTTGGAATTGGAAATTTGAAATTTGGGATTTATAGTTTAGTTTGGAATTTTGAATTTGAAATTTAAAATTAAAAATTTTGAATTTGAAATGTGAAATTTGAAGTTTGGAATTTGGAATTTGGATTTGAGGTTTGAATTTTTAAATTTGAAATCTAAAATTAAAATTTAGAATTTGGAATTTGAAATTGGAAATATGGAAAATATAATTTGAAGTTTAAAGTTTGGAATTGAAAATATGGAATTTGGGATTTAGAGATTAAAGTTTGGAATTTGGAATTTGAAATTTAAAATTTAGAATTTGGAATTTGGTATTTGAAATTTGGATTTGGAAACTGGAATTTGAAGTTTAGAATTTAGAATTTAGAATTTGAAATTTGGAATTGGAAATTTGGAATATGGAATTTAGAGTTTGAAATTTAGGATTTGATGTTTGAGGTTTAGAATTTAGAATTAATTTTAAATTAGAAATATGGAATTTGTTCAAATTTGGAACTTTAAGTTTCGAATTTGGAAATTGAGGTTTGGATTTTAAAATTTTAAATATAAAATTAAAATTAAAATTTAGAATTTGGAATTTGGGATTTGAAGTTTGAAGTTTAGAACTTAGAATTTGAAATTTGGAATTAGAACTTTGGAAAATGGAATTTGGAGTTTGAAGGTTTTAATTTGGAATATGAAGTTTCAAGATTAGAATTTAGAATTGGAAATTTGGAATATGGAATTTGGAGTTTGAAGGTTTTAATTTGGAATTTGAAATTTGGAATATGAAGTTTCATGTTTAGAATTTAGAATTGGAAATTTGGGATTTGATGTTTGAGGTTTAGAATTTAGAATTAATTTGAAATTAGAAATATGGAATTTGTTGAAATTTGGAATTTGAAGTTTCAAGTTTAGAATTTAGAATTGGAAATTTGGGATTTGTAGATTGAAGTTTGGAATTTGAAATTTGGAATATGAAGTTTCGAATTTAGAATTTGAAATTTGAAATTTGAAGTATATAAATTTGAAATTTGGGAGATTAAAGTTTGGAATTTAAAATTAGAAAATTGGAATTGGAAATTTGGAATATTGAATTTGGAGTTTAAAGTTTGGAATTCGGAATTTGAGATTTGGAATTTGGAATTGGAAATTTGGAATATGAAGTCGCAAGTTTCGAATTTAGAATTTGAAATTTGGAATTTCGGATTTGGAGTTTAGTTTCGAATTTAGAATTTTGAATTTGAAATTTGGAATTGAAAATTTGGAATATGGAATTTGGAGTTTTAAGTTTGGAAGTTGGAATTCGAGATTTGGGATTTGGAATTTAGAATTTGAAATATGGAATATAAAGTTTCAAATTTAGAATTTTGAATTTGAGATTTGGAATTCAGAAATTGGAATTTGGTATTTGAAATTTGAAATTTGGAATTTGGAATTTTTAATTTGAAGTGTGGAATTTGGAATATGTGGTTCGGATTTTGAAATTTGAAATCTAAAATTCAAATTTGGAATTTGGAATTTGAAATTTAGAATTGGTAATTTGGAATATGGAATTTGGAGCTTTAAGTTTGGAACTTGGAATTTGGGATTTGAAGTTTGGAGTTTAGAATTTAGAATTAATTTGAAATTTGAATTATTTAATTTGTTGTAAATTTTGAATTTGAAGTTTCGAATTTGGAATTTGAGGTTTGGATTAGAATTTTAAATGTAAAATTAAAATTTGGAATTTGGAATTTAAAATTTAGGATTGAAAGTTTGAAGTTTAGAATTTAGAATTTGAAATTTGAGATATGGAATTTGGGATTTCGAATTTGGAATTTTAAATTTAGAATTTTAAATTTGGAATTTGGAATATGAAGTTTCAAGTTTAGAATTTAGAATTTGAGAATTTAAGGTTTAAAATTTAAATTTTAAAATTTGTAATTTGTAATTTGAAATTTGACATATGAAGTTTCAAGTTTAGAATTTAGAATTTGAAATTTGGAATTGGAAATTTGAAATTTGGGATTTATAGTTTAGTTTGGAATTTTGAATTTGAAATTTAAAATTAAAAATTTTGAATTTGAAATGTGAAATTTGAAGTTTGGAATTTGGAATTTGGATTTGAGGTTTGAATTTTTAAATTTGAAATCTAAAATTAAAATTTAGAATTTGGAATTTGAAATTGGAAATATGGAAAATATAATTTGAAGTTTAAAGTTTGGAATTGAAAATATGGAATTTGGGATTTAGAGATTAAAGTTTGGAATTTGGAATTTGAAATTTAAAATTTAGAATTTGGAATTTGGTATTTGAAATTTGGATTTGGAAACTGGAATTTGAAGTTTAGAATTTAGAATTTAGAATTTGAAATTTGGAATTGGAAATTTGGAATATGGAATTTAGAGTTTGAAATTTAGGATTTGATGTTTGAGGTTTAGAATTTAGAATTAATTTTAAATTAGAAATATGGAATTTGTTCAAATTTGGAACTTTAAGTTTCGAATTTGGAAATTGAGGTTTGGATTTTAAAATTTTAAATATAAAATTAAAATTAAAATTTAGAATTTGGAATTTGGGATTTGAAGTTTGAAGTTTAGAACTTAGAATTTGAAATTTGGAATTAGAACTTTGGAAAATGGAATTTGGAGTTTGAAGGTTTTAATTTGGAATATGAAGTTTCAAGATTAGAATTTAGAATTGGAAATTTGGAATATGGAATTTGGAGTTTGAAGGTTTTAATTTGGAATTTGAAATTTGGAATATGAAGTTTCATGTTTAGAATTTAGAATTGGAAATTTGGGATTTGATGTTTGAGGTTTAGAATTTAGAATTAATTTGAAATTAGAAATATGGAATTTGTTGAAATTTGGAATTTGAAGTTTCAAGTTTAGAATTTAGAATTGGAAATTTGGGATTTGTAGATTGAAGTTTGGAATTTGAAATTTGGAATATGAAGTTTCGAATTTAGAATTTGAAATTTGAAATTTGAAGTATATAAATTTGAAATTTGGGAGATTAAAGTTTGGAATTTAAAATTAGAAAATTGGAATTGGAAATTTGGAATATTGAATTTGGAGTTTAAAGTTTGGAATTCGGAATTTGAGATTTGGAATTTGGAATTGGAAATTTGGAATATGAAGTCGCAAGTTTCGAATTTAGAATTTGAAATTTGGAATTTCGGATTTGGAGTTTAGTTTCGAATTTAGAATTTTGAATTTGAAATTTGGAATTGAAAATTTGGAATATGGAATTTGGAGTTTTAAGTTTGGAAGTTGGAATTCGAGATTTGGGATTTGGAATTTAGAATTTGAAATATGGAATATAAAGTTTCAAATTTAGAATTTTGAATTTGAGATTTGGAATTCAGAAATTGGAATTTGGTATTTGAAATTTGAAATTTGGAATTTGGAATTTTTAATTTGAAGTGTGGAATTTGGAATATGTGGTTCGGATTTTGAAATTTGAAATCTAAAATTCAAATTTGGAATTTGGAATTTGAAATTTAGAATTGGTAATTTGGAATATGGAATTTGGAGCTTTAAGTTTGGAACTTGGAATTTGGGATTTGAAGTTTGGAGTTTAGAATTTAGAATTAATTTGAAATTTGAATTATTTAATTTGTTGTAAATTTTGAATTTGAAGTTTCGAATTTGGAATTTGAGGTTTGGATTAGAATTTTAAATGTAAAATTAAAATTTGGAATTTGGAATTTAAAATTTAGGATTGAAAGTTTGAAGTTTAGAATTTAGAATTTGAAATTTGAGATATGGAATTTGGGATTTCGAATTTGGAATTTTAAATTTAGAATTTTAAATTTGGAATTTGGAATATGAAGTTTCAAGTTTAGAATTTAGAATTTGAGAATTTAAGGTTTAAAATTTAAATTTTAAAATTTGTAATTTGTAATTTGAAATTTGACATATGAAGTTTCAAGTTTAGAATTTAGAATTTGAAATTTGGAATTGGAAATTTGAAATTTGGGATTTATAGTTTAGTTTGGAATTTTGAATTTGAAATTTAAAATTAAAAATTTTGAATTTGAAATGTGAAATTTGAAGTTTGGAATTTGGAATTTGGATTTGAGGTTTGAATTTTTAAATTTGAAATCTAAAATTAAAATTTAGAATTTGGAATTTGAAATTGGAAATATGGAAAATATAATTTGAAGTTTAAAGTTTGGAATTGAAAATATGGAATTTGGGATTTAGAGATTAAAGTTTGGAATTTGGAATTTGAAATTTAAAATTTAGAATTTGGAATTTGGTATTTGAAATTTGGATTTGGAAACTGGAATTTGAAGTTTAGAATTTAGAATTTAGAATTTGAAATTTGGAATTGGAAATTTGGAATATGGAATTTAGAGTTTGAAATTTAGGATTTGATGTTTGAGGTTTAGAATTTAGAATTAATTTTAAATTAGAAATATGGAATTTGTTCAAATTTGGAACTTTAAGTTTCGAATTTGGAAATTGAGGTTTGGATTTTAAAATTTTAAATATAAAATTAAAATTAAAATTTAGAATTTGGAATTTGGGATTTGAAGTTTGAAGTTTAGAACTTAGAATTTGAAATTTGGAATTAGAACTTTGGAAAATGGAATTTGGAGTTTGAAGGTTTTAATTTGGAATATGAAGTTTCAAGATTAGAATTTAGAATTGGAAATTTGGAATATGGAATTTGGAGTTTGAAGGTTTTAATTTGGAATTTGAAATTTGGAATATGAAGTTTCATGTTTAGAATTTAGAATTGGAAATTTGGGATTTGATGTTTGAGGTTTAGAATTTAGAATTAATTTGAAATTAGAAATATGGAATTTGTTGAAATTTGGAATTTGAAGTTTCAAGTTTAGAATTTAGAATTGGAAATTTGGGATTTGTAGATTGAAGTTTGGAATTTGAAATTTGGAATATGAAGTTTCGAATTTAGAATTTGAAATTTGAAATTTGAAGTATATAAATTTGAAATTTGGGAGATTAAAGTTTGGAATTTAAAATTAGAAAATTGGAATTGGAAATTTGGAATATTGAATTTGGAGTTTAAAGTTTGGAATTCGGAATTTGAGATTTGGAATTTGGAATTGGAAATTTGGAATATGAAGTCGCAAGTTTCGAATTTAGAATTTGAAATTTGGAATTTCGGATTTGGAGTTTAGTTTCGAATTTAGAATTTTGAATTTGAAATTTGGAATTGAAAATTTGGAATATGGAATTTGGAGTTTTAAGTTTGGAAGTTGGAATTCGAGATTTGGGATTTGGAATTTAGAATTTGAAATATGGAATATAAAGTTTCAAATTTAGAATTTTGAATTTGAGATTTGGAATTCAGAAATTGGAATTTGGTATTTGAAATTTGAAATTTGGAATTTGGAATTTTTAATTTGAAGTGTGGAATTTGGAATATGTGGTTCGGATTTTGAAATTTGAAATCTAAAATTCAAATTTGGAATTTGGAATTTGAAATTTAGAATTGGTAATTTGGAATATGGAATTTGGAGCTTTAAGTTTGGAACTTGGAATTTGGGATTTGAAGTTTGGAGTTTAGAATTTAGAATTAATTTGAAATTTGAATTATTTAATTTGTTGTAAATTTTGAATTTGAAGTTTCGAATTTGGAATTTGAGGTTTGGATTAGAATTTTAAATGTAAAATTAAAATTTGGAATTTGGAATTTAAAATTTAGGATTGAAAGTTTGAAGTTTAGAATTTAGAATTTGAAATTTGAGATATGGAATTTGGGATTTCGAATTTGGAATTTTAAATTTAGAATTTTAAATTTGGAATTTGGAATATGAAGTTTCAAGTTTAGAATTTAGAATTTGAGAATTTAAGGTTTAAAATTTAAATTTTAAAATTTGTAATTTGTAATTTGAAATTTGACATATGAAGTTTCAAGTTTAGAATTTAGAATTTGAAATTTGGAATTGGAAATTTGAAATTTGGGATTTATAGTTTAGTTTGGAATTTTGAATTTGAAATTTAAAATTAAAAATTTTGAATTTGAAATGTGAAATTTGAAGTTTGGAATTTGGAATTTGGATTTGAGGTTTGAATTTTTAAATTTGAAATCTAAAATTAAAATTTAGAATTTGGAATTTGAAATTGGAAATATGGAAAATATAATTTGAAGTTTAAAGTTTGGAATTGAAAATATGGAATTTGGGATTTAGAGATTAAAGTTTGGAATTTGGAATTTGAAATTTAAAATTTAGAATTTGGAATTTGGTATTTGAAATTTGGATTTGGAAACTGGAATTTGAAGTTTAGAATTTAGAATTTAGAATTTGAAATTTGGAATTGGAAATTTGGAATATGGAATTTAGAGTTTGAAATTTAGGATTTGATGTTTGAGGTTTAGAATTTAGAATTAATTTTAAATTAGAAATATGGAATTTGTTCAAATTTGGAACTTTAAGTTTCGAATTTGGAAATTGAGGTTTGGATTTTAAAATTTTAAATATAAAATTAAAATTAAAATTTAGAATTTGGAATTTGGGATTTGAAGTTTGAAGTTTAGAACTTAGAATTTGAAATTTGGAATTAGAACTTTGGAAAATGGAATTTGGAGTTTGAAGGTTTTAATTTGGAATATGAAGTTTCAAGATTAGAATTTAGAATTGGAAATTTGGAATATGGAATTTGGAGTTTGAAGGTTTTAATTTGGAATTTGAAATTTGGAATATGAAGTTTCATGTTTAGAATTTAGAATTGGAAATTTGGGATTTGATGTTTGAGGTTTAGAATTTAGAATTAATTTGAAATTAGAAATATGGAATTTGTTGAAATTTGGAATTTGAAGTTTCAAGTTTAGAATTTAGAATTGGAAATTTGGGATTTGTAGATTGAAGTTTGGAATTTGAAATTTGGAATATGAAGTTTCGAATTTAGAATTTGAAATTTGAAATTTGAAGTATATAAATTTGAAATTTGGGAGATTAAAGTTTGGAATTTAAAATTAGAAAATTGGAATTGGAAATTTGGAATATTGAATTTGGAGTTTAAAGTTTGGAATTCGGAATTTGAGATTTGGAATTTGGAATTGGAAATTTGGAATATGAAGTCGCAAGTTTCGAATTTAGAATTTGAAATTTGGAATTTCGGATTTGGAGTTTAGTTTCGAATTTAGAATTTTGAATTTGAAATTTGGAATTGAAAATTTGGAATATGGAATTTGGAGTTTTAAGTTTGGAAGTTGGAATTCGAGATTTGGGATTTGGAATTTAGAATTTGAAATATGGAATATAAAGTTTCAAATTTAGAATTTTGAATTTGAGATTTGGAATTCAGAAATTGGAATTTGGTATTTGAAATTTGAAATTTGGAATTTGGAATTTTTAATTTGAAGTGTGGAATTTGGAATATGTGGTTCGGATTTTGAAATTTGAAATCTAAAATTCAAATTTGGAATTTGGAATTTGAAATTTAGAATTGGTAATTTGGAATATGGAATTTGGAGCTTTAAGTTTGGAACTTGGAATTTGGGATTTGAAGTTTGGAGTTTAGAATTTAGAATTAATTTGAAATTTGAATTATTTAATTTGTTGTAAATTTTGAATTTGAAGTTTCGAATTTGGAATTTGAGGTTTGGATTAGAATTTTAAATGTAAAATTAAAATTTGGAATTTGGAATTTAAAATTTAGGATTGAAAGTTTGAAGTTTAGAATTTAGAATTTGAAATTTGAGATATGGAATTTGGGATTTCGAATTTGGAATTTTAAATTTAGAATTTTAAATTTGGAATTTGGAATATGAAGTTTCAAGTTTAGAATTTAGAATTTGAGAATTTAAGGTTTAAAATTTAAATTTTAAAATTTGTAATTTGTAATTTGAAATTTGACATATGAAGTTTCAAGTTTAGAATTTAGAATTTGAAATTTGGAATTGGAAATTTGAAATTTGGGATTTATAGTTTAGTTTGGAATTTTGAATTTGAAATTTAAAATTAAAAATTTTGAATTTGAAATGTGAAATTTGAAGTTTGGAATTTGGAATTTGGATTTGAGGTTTGAATTTTTAAATTTGAAATCTAAAATTAAAATTTAGAATTTGGAATTTGAAATTGGAAATATGGAAAATATAATTTGAAGTTTAAAGTTTGGAATTGAAAATATGGAATTTGGGATTTAGAGATTAAAGTTTGGAATTTGGAATTTGAAATTTGGAATTTAGAATTTGGAATTTGGTATTTGAAATTTGGATTTGGAAACTGGAATTTGAAGTTTAGAATTTAGAATTTAGAATTTGAAATTTGGAATTGGAAATTTGGAATATGGAATTTAGAGTTTGAAATTTAGGATTTGATGTTTGAGGTTTAGAATTTAGAATTAATTTTAAATTAGAAATATGGAATTTGTTCAAATTTGGAACTTTAAGTTTCGAATTTGGAAATTGAGGTTTGGATTTTAAAATTTTAAATATAAAATTAAAATTAAAATTTAGAATTTGGAATTTGGGATTTGAAGTTTGAAGTTTAGAACTTAGAATTTGAAATTTGGAATTAGAACTTTGGAAAATGGAATTTGGAGTTTGAAGGTTTTAATTTGGAATATGAAGTTTCAAGATTAGAATTTAGAATTGGAAATTTGGAATATGGAATTTGGAGTTTGAAGGTTTTAATTTGGAATTTGAAATTTGGAATATGAAGTTTCATGTTTAGAATTTAGAATTGGAAATTTGGGATTTGATGTTTGAGGTTTAGAATTTAGAATTAATTTGAAATTAGAAATATGGAATTTGTTGAAATTTGGAATTTGAAGTTTCAAGTTTAGAATTTAGAATTGGAAATTTGGGATTTGTAGATTGAAGTTTGGAATTTGAAATTTGGAATATGAAGTTTCGAATTTAGAATTTGAAATTTGAAATTTGAAGTATATAAATTTGGAATTTGGGAGATTAAAGTTTGGAATTTAAAATTAGAAAATTGGAATTGGAAATTTGGAATATTGAATTTGGAGTTTAAAGTTTGGAATTCGGAATTTGAGATTTGGAATTTGGAATTGGAAATTTGGAATATGAAGTCGCAAGTTTCGAATTTAGAATTTGAAATTTGGAATTTCGGATTTGGAGTTTAGTTTCGAATTTAGAATTTTGAATTTGAAATTTGGAATTGAAAATTTGGAATATGGAATTTGGAGTTTTAAGTTTGGAAGTTGGAATTCGAGATTTGGGATTTGGAATTTAGAATTTGAAATATGGAATATAAAGTTTCAAATTTAGAATTTTGAATTTGAGATTTGGAATTCAGAAATTGGAATTTGGTATTTGAAATTTGAAATTTGGAATTTGGAATTTTTAATTTGAAGTGTGGAATTTGGAATATGTGGTTTGGATTTTGAAATTTGAAATCTAAATTTAAAATTTGGAATTTGAAATTTGGAATTCTAAATTTGGAATATGGAATTTTGAGTTTTAAATTTGACATTTGGAGCTTGAAATTTGGAATTTGAGATTTGGAATTTGGAATATGAAGTTTCAAGTTTACAATTTGGAATTTAAATTTGGAATTGGAAATTTGGTATTTGGAATTTGGAGTTTAGTTTGGAATTTGGAATTTTAAATTTGAAATTTAGAATTTGGAATTTGGAATTTGGAATTAGAAATTTGGAATTTGAAATTTAAAGTTTAGAATTTAGAATTTAAAATTTGAAATTGAAAATTTGGAATATGGAATTTGGAGTTTTAAGTTTGGAAGTTGGAATTCGAGATTTGGGATTTGGAATTTAGAATTTGAAATATGGAATATAAAGTTTCAAATTTAGAATTTTGAATTTGAGATTTGGAATTCAGAATTTGGAATTTGGTATTTTAAATTTGAAATTTGGAATTTGGAATTTTTAATTTGAAGTGTGGAATTTGGAATATGTGGTTTGGATTTTGAAATTTGAAATCTAAATTTAAAATTTGGAATTTGAAATTTGGAATTCTAAATTCGGAATATGGAATTTTGAGTTTTAAATTTGACATTTGGAGCTTGAAATTTGTAATTTGAGATTTGGAATTTGGAATATGAAGTTTCAAGTTTAGAATTTGGAATTTAAATTTGGAATTGGAAATTTGGTATTTGGAATTTGGAGTTTAGTTTGGAATTTGGAATTTTAAATTTGAAATTTAGAATTTGGAATTTGAAATATGGAATTTGAAGTTTGAAGTTTAGAATTTAGAATTTTAAATTTGGAATTGGAAATTTGGAATATGGAATTTGGAGTTTGAAGTTTTTAATTTGAAATTTGAAATAGGAAGTTTCAAGTTTAGAATTTAGAATTGGAAATTTGGAATTTGGGATTTAGAGATTCAAGTTTGGAATTTGAAATTTAGAATTTAAAATTTGAAATTTGAAATTTGCAGTTTAGGATATGGAATTTGAAATTTGAATTTTGGAATTTGGAATTTGAAATTTGGGATCTAAAATTTGAAATTTGAAGTTGGAAGTTTAGAATTTAGAATTTGAAATTTGGAATTGGAAATTTGGAATTTGGAGTTTGAAGTTTGGCAGTTGTAATTTCAGATTTAAAATTTAGAATTTATTTTTTTTTAATCGTCCAAGAGTTGAATTTAAATTGTTTAATTTAATTTAGTACGGACAACTTAAAGGTGTTATTATTTAATGAGTACTCCAGATCTAATTTAAATTATTTCGCAGTGGTATTTTAAGCAGAATAGCCATAAGCAATTATTTATTTTTTGAGGTGATGCAGTGGTTAGCATGCTTGCTTTAAGCTCCGGAGGTTCGGGGTTCGATTCCCGGCGGGTGATGAAAAATAACGGCTGGTTATTGGAGGATTAATGAATTAACCACTCATTATCCGTTAAACAAATTATTACGAAACTTCATCTTTATTTAGGATTTTTTTAGGCTTTCCAGGTAAGCAGTAAATGAGAACTCCAGACTAAAATTAGCGAAGTTCACTAGTCATTTAATTTTTTAGATTATCACATGATGAGTTTTTATGAAATTCCAAAGCTTTTGTTTGCGATATTTTATTTTTTTGTTAACACGTGACACGTGGATCGTGATCACGTCTAAAGCTTACACAATACATCAAATAAATACCTGAAAAAAAAGTTATTATGAGACCAATAAAATATTCTCTATACAAACACTGTGTGTCGCTTTGATATTTCAAATGTAGGCCACCACAACCCACATCGCCCCATAAATAAAAAATAACAACCAATACTTTTTTTATGTTTAAATATATTTTTTTGTTTATAATTTATAACTAAAATTATTTATTATTATATAATAATATTATGTATAATTAAATTAAAATTACAATTTAAATAAATTTATTTATATTTTATATAAGAGTTTTTCACATGATTTTTCATATTTTCATAATTTTTTATGTTTTTTTTTTGTTTTTCATTTTTGACCTACAATAAATTAAATTTTTTTTGTTTTTCTGTTTTTTAACAATAAATTATTAATTATTAATGCTGCTCGTCTTTTTTTTTATTTTAATTTTTTATTAATATTACGTAAATAAATTTAAAACTATCTTTGATAACATATAAATGATGAACAGTCGCGTCTTCGAATGGCATCGGTGACTTCAAATAGATGATGTGACAAACCATAACTTAAAGATGGATGCATCCTAATAAAGAGAGAGAAGAAAATTTTATTGAATAATAATAATTTACAACAAGAGTATTGTCTTGAGATGACGTGTGCCTATATAGGGTGTGTGGGTGATTTTATTTTTTTTGTTATTTCTGTTGTATAATCATCTCAAGTTGTCAAAATGACAATATGTCTAATTAATTATTTATAGAGGCAAATAGTTTGAATAATTCATTTTTTTGTTGTTCAATAATCGTGTTGTATATATGTAGGTACACCTTTGGTACATAAACATATAACATTACTCAACCAACGAATCTACAATATTCAGAGACAAGTAAAATTTATATGACCGCACACGTGTGTGGTTTCCTCATTGCACCAAATACGTCACTCATCATCTTGCTTTTATGTATAGATTGATATTGAGATGTTGATTAATTAGATGTACAAATATTTAATTTTGAACAAATAATTTAATTATTTTCCACATCAACCATAAACTAATTTATCAAAACTGTTTTGGTGTGTGTACGTCTTAACTCAATCTTTTAAATATATTTGTATATAGAAATTTTGTGGGTGGGGTCTGGGTGATAAATTAATATATATATGTGAATTCACCAAAAAAGGCGATATGTCTTTTCCGCTTCACAATCATTAATCTATGATGTAGATATACTATATTTAGATATAACATTAGATAAAGGAGATATATTGGTTTTGAACAAAAGACGTTTGAATTAAAGGAAATTGTGTCGAACTCGAATCAATAAAATGTTTCTTGTTTGGAATGGGTGTGTAATATGTGAGGTTGGTAGATTATTTATTCACAATTTTCAATCAAAATAAATAACTGTGTTTATTAGACAAATCTAGATAGGAAGTTCTCTACAGCCCGAAATTCACCTGCCTGCCAATAATTTAAAACTAACTAAACGCCAAGAAGAATTACAATTGCAAATAACCCAAGAAAAGCCAACTATTAATCCCCCAGATATGCCCGGTACGTCTGATGCTTTTTTACAAGGTACAGCTCTAAACATTAGAGCTTCTGTGAGTCCCTCATTTAGCTCCGCTACAATAATGTCAAATACGGTATTTCCTCGACCACCTATATAGCAATACTATCAATGTTCTCCCAACTCCAGCCAGAAATACCAACATCACATGCTTTCGTGGTTTCGGCAGGGCTAGGTTCCACTTACACAAACTATTTTTCAGCTGTTCCACAAACTAGTTCAAACGTTAGCATCGTTCAAAATGTGCCAAGTCTCGAGGTTCTTCAGATTAACGTAGTTTGTTTTCATGTGGATTTTGATGGTTCAGCTTCGAGCATTGTCCTTGATATGTTTGTGTTCCAACTAGAAACTCTAGTGAAGTCACTAGAACTTTCAGAAAAAACATTGCTCACTGAAATGAGCTGAGTATTAAATGGGGGTAGCATTGCACTGGTACTGGTCTTATAAACGGCATAATTGAACAATATCTTGGATAGACATTAGGAGACAATTTATGGAAAGATTCCAAGACAGAAGGTCTAATTTTGAAATAAGGCGATTTATAGAAAAATGGAAACAATTATGCTGTGAGATATTCGTAAAATTCTACCATCAAGTTTGGAGCATGGCTCTACAGTGTAAAATGACATATTACGAGGAGAAACTTATAAAGATTTTTATTCAAAATATGAGAGGTGGCCTTCAGTACCAAATTGCCGATAGGAGTTTTAAATCTATACCGCTTGGGAAGACACTTGGAATAGAGTTCGAATAGATCCAGAATCTGTGTTATACTCCACAAAATCGGAATCAGCGAGCTGGAGGTTAGATTGAATTGACTTGAGATAAGTTAACGTATGCACGTAATTATACGACAATGAGCGGGTTTTCTTAGTATTTTCGAAGGGGTCAGGCACTTGGATTTAAGTGACCCGAATTTTGTTTCTAAAATTAAAAATCCCTTGGAAGGCTGAAGTAACCACTATTGTATTAAGAAATGTCATTAGACGAACCGTAAGACTGTCTGCATTCCATCATTGGTACCAGACTGATGTTCTATTGTGCAAGCGTACATTTAAAGAATTTCACGCCAACGAGCAGTTTGATCTTCTATATTGTTAAAATTCACAAACCCTATCAAAGATGCTAGATATGATCGGTGCGAGGAGTAGGTCTCCGCTCCCCTTAATACACGTGAAAAAAAAAAAACGTTCAATTACGTAGTCTTGGAAAAAGCACTGGAGTGGTGGGGAGTAGATCGTCGAGAGTAGGTGTTTTAATGTCATGAATATACCCCTGCTGCGTTGCGGAGGCATCTTTTTATACAAATTATACAACCTCAGGAAAAGGGTTTAACTTTAGAATTTGTTATCAAATTATTTAATGTCATCCAAATTAACTTGGCACGCGTCTCTAGGTTGCCCAGTAAAGACTAATTCAATTAGACTCGAAAATGTTGCAGGAGCATTGGATAGATTAAAAGGCATTACCCGGAACTGTCATAATCTGTCGTCAGTAAAAAATGCAGTCTTCGGTAGATCTTGTGGTTCAACTTAAACTTACAAACCTGTCATGTATATTTTTAGTAATAGAAAATAATCCTTTACCGTCACTTGACTTAATTTCTTATAATTGACGCAGAACCATCCTCTTCTTTGCCTACCCTAAGGGAGAGGACCAAGGACTCCTCGACGGTTCAATAACATTCTTCTCGATCATCTCTTCAATCAGTGCAAAGGTTTCTTCTTGTTTTAATCTTATGTCGTACCGAATATGTTTGTACCCACCCATGATCATCAAATACGTTTTGGTTTTCACATGACTGTCTGCCCTTAATCGACATGGTGCCAAATTAATCTCCCGAGCCCTAGACGAGCCTCGATCAACCAGACTGATATGACAATAATGCGATTTCTGAATTCTGAGTTTCTAATTCATCGGGTTGAGTTTTAGTGGTGCCTCTTACCACTAACTAAACCTATAGTTTTCCGCCTTGGAGGCGTCTCCTGCTGTGTGTGGCTGATTCAACAGAATTCTTTTTGCTGTCTTGGTCTTCAAATCAACTCCAGCCATAACTGCGACCTCGATAAGGATACCGTCCTGTTTGCACCCCTACACAATTCGCGATGTGTTCGTGGCATGCTCAATAAATGATTCGTCCTGGATATTTTCTGAACATAACCTCAAATATATGTTTATATTTTAATTGCGATTTCCGGTTCAAAGATGGCACTACAAATATTCTGTTGTGTGCTCATACCCAATGACCACTGATAAATATGAGTTTTTTTAAATCATTTTGCCTCTTAACTTTTTTTGGTGTTATATGAACAAAAAAGGTAGCAGATGATATTGTGAGCTAAGTCAATGAACAGTGTTTATTAATCCAATTATAAATCAAGGTTTTGAAAAGTTGTAATCCGATAACTTCATATTAGCCAGTAAAGGTTAAGGCGATACGGTATGTCAAATTGCAAAAATTCCACCATCAACAATAACCAAGACGCAAACAAATTCTTTATTGTCTTCGCAATTATTTATTTACAGCAGGATGGAATTTCATTAAATTAGTTTTAATTCACTTTTATACTATAAAATATAAATAAATAAAAATTGTCTACCAACCAAACCAATAAACATAAAAAGAAAAATTAAATTGACATTCTCCGCCATTGACATAAAAATCAATCAACCTTTACATCACTATGTGTACGAATAGTTAGTGAGCTATAACTAACTGATTTTATTTTTATGTTTATTGAATTATTTCTGTAAGACTTGTATTCCGTCTGTGTATTCACCATATTATAACGAAGATGTCGATTCCGATTTATATAGATGATGATGATGATTTTATTATTATTCATAATAACGATAAAAACGAAATAAGAAAATTTACAAGAGAAATTATTATACACCAACAACAACAACAACAATCAAACCAAATCCAAATAACTTTCACCATTTCTTAAGACATAAAAAGTAAAAACCCGACACTGACATTGGGAATTATTTAAGAGCGAGCGAGGTGCAGAGAAGAAACCAACAAAATTCAATTTGGTGCGGTGTGAATTGAATTGGTCAAATATATTTACACACACAGATATAAGACATTTTATATATTCATTAATCTTTTACTTCTTGTATATGGTTTTGTCTTATGCGGACTTCTTACACGAGTAAAGACACAAATTATACAAAAGAAACCGAAATTATTTCGTTTTTCTCTAATTTGATTGAAATAAAAAGTTTGACCTTAACATTGTTTAAATGTACGAGTATATATCTATCTATATCTGATGTGAAGACAAGACAGAAAAAGTGAGAGAGACTAAGTAAGAAATTGTTTCGATTTTTAACTTTAGTGGGTTGATGGGGTAATGGTGTGTTGCATTTTACAGAAAGAAAAAAAAAACAACAAAACCAAAATTTGAAAGTGGATTTTGTTGTTAATGACCTCCGATATAGTAGATTTTCAAGTGCATCTGTACCAAACATGGATCCAAAGATGAAACACAAAACATGGTTGGTTACCGATGTAAACTATACATATTTACATAATACATTCATATCTCAGTCACAGATAGTTACCGATTAGTAAGTCATTGACAAAAAAACTAAATTTTCTACTCAACTAATATTTTGAGGACGAGGTAACAATCAAAATTATAATATTAATTTATTGGTCACGTTTGTCAAAATATTTTTACTGCCGCTCTCTCGCGCGCGCGCGCGCGCGCTATCGGTGAAAGTGAATATATTGCTTTAAAGCGTATATTTGGATTTTGGACTGTGTGAACTATTTGAGAACGCGTATACAAAAAATTTCAATTAAGCATCTTTCACATCACTTCACATTTGGATTAGTTTTGAAACATTTATTGGCGGATTGTGTCGGTGTGTCCAAAACCAAATACAGGCAGCAGAAAGTGTAATTTTGTGAAAAATTTGATTGACCATAATGCCCTGAGGAAATTGAAGGAACTAAGATTAATATTTTATACAAAATCATCATCGACCGATCGAAATGTACTCTTTATTTTCAAATCTAGCTTTTCTCCTATCTGATGATAGGAAAATTCGTGAGGGACACCAATATTCAGTCACAATAAGCACCTGCCACTTACAATCTTAATTTTACAGAATTCGTAAAGAATTGCAAAGCGAATTTGTAGGCTAGAGTCCAGGAAATTTTTGATCAAATTGAATTTTCTATGAAATGTCGATAGTTAATCGAACGTTCTGAATGCAAGTTGGCACAGCACCCACGGCAATGAAAACCTATCGATAAAGGTATCAATCATTGTCTTCGGAGCGTATAGGCTTTTTGGCGCCAAGAAAATGAGTCCATGTGATTTTCGATCAAATTGAATTTTCTATGAAATGTCGATAAATAGTTAAACCATCCTGATACAAGTTTTCACTATACCGTTATGCCGTCAGAAATCTATTGTTAAGGTATCAATCATTCAATTCATAGCAGTTTGCATTTTTGGCGTCAATAATTTGTGGTTCATAAATATTCAACCGATCCTAATATGCAAGTTGGCATATCACTCACGGTGCCGGAATCCTACCGTTAGAGTCATCAATCATCATAATCAGAGCATTTTAGATATTGGCGCAAAAAATTTGTGTGGGGTGTTTTCAAATCTCCTGGACTATAAAATCAAGTGATACGTTGGACGGTACAAGTGGTATTCGTGGAAGAATGAATAAATCCTCGCCTTTTGTACAACCGCAGTTAGAATAGTAGCCTCTATTATATGAGGCTGCATGCTTTTTACACTCGTTCGAGTTCCATTGCATAATTTAGGTGGATTTAAATTAAGAATATGAGGACTAGGAGGCATTCCATTTAGCTCCATTGAGTTAAGAAACTCTATGGAATAGAATACTGCCTCACCGCTTTGGTGACGGTGTCTATTGATTTAAATTTTGTAGCGGTACAAGGTAGTATACTTTGAATTTCGAGATTTAATATGGTAACTCCATATATTTTTTGGGTGCAAGTATGGCTGTTTCGCCGGGCTACTCATATCTCCAATATGTGGTTCAAAATATGTTCAACTTACATAATAGTTTTGGGAGTCAGACGGCCATTTTCGATCGACTCTGTTTGTGCAAGATTAAGAAGTAATTTTAAGGCAGAATGCACTGTTAGGAGCCTCCATCTAAATCTACTACAAGAGGAATCTGTATAAAATAAGGTGCAAGAAGAGAAAAAAGAATAATTGATTGAAGAGGACATTAATGACTTATTAAATGGGTGGAAGAAGGAGAAAGACCATGATAGAAGGAAATAGCGCCACATTCATAAATTTTTATGGATTATTGTGTCCAATATTCGTTTTTTTTTGCAATTGAAAGTAGCATTCTATTAAATCGATTTGAAAAATATCAAAAATTATTTCTGAGAGCTTAATATTAGATATGCCCAGTCTATTTAATTTTAATAAGAGAAAATAATTCGGAAATCTTATAGGACCATATATCTTTAAACAGTTTTGAGACAACTTCGGTAGCATCTCTGTTAAAATTGTAGTATCACAATTTTTAAAGTTATGCCGAACGGCATACAAAATTGTATCGGAAAGCTTGATGATGAATACCATATATGATGAACTTTTACCTAAGAATTTATAAATTTTGTAATTCTGGATGCATCACAATTGCATTTTGACCACAGAGACAAACATTTGGCTGAGGTTTCCGAAAATATCGGAGTAATTGGGCATCCCTATAGGATTAAATAATTGTTTAGTTTTTCTTTGGCAGAATTCTTGCTCTTTATGTGAACCTTTGCATTATGCTACTCAACTACTTTTTTGATATTGTGCCAAATAGAGACTAACTAATTTTCCTCACTGGCCTTAAGATTCCCAACATCGTGAAATAACAGATGGCCTGAATAAGAATGCGGAAAATTGATGAAAATTAAAAGCTTTTGTAAAACCAAGTATCCTGTTAATAACCTTATCCAGGTACGTGCTCCAAACTATTACTTTCGAAGCTAGCTTGAATTATATTTTGGCCTCAGTTAATCCATTTTCAAGTATTGAATACTTTTAGTTTGTGATTTTGTCTGAATGGGTTTGAACGGAATATATAACAATTTTCAGAATTTAATTCCAAATTAGTGAGTGGGCTGCGGTGAAGTTTGAATTCTAAAATAGTTTGCTTGTTTGTCCTATAAGCACTCTTTTCTAAGGTTTGAGACCTTTTCTCCTTTCAGTTTACTTTAAAAGCTATGCCTTACGTACGGTTGAGGAGATTGCCACTCTGATATGGTACTAACTTGTGTTGGTGACAAGAAATTTATCAGCAGTAACAAATATCACAGTTTCATAAAATTAAATTTTAAATAATGTCAGAACATGCTCAGATTTTAAAATAGAGTGTGTTAACGATATTTTATATTTAAAACGAAAATTGTAAAATTTGAAAAAAGTTAACAATTTAATTCGAAATTTTTAAGGACTTAGATTTTCATGAAATCTCAAATATCGTCTTAAAATGTTTAAAACGAGCTTTTAATTTCTAAGCTGAACCTGTCCTCGTAAGGCAAGTTTGAATAGTTGAAAGCATGAATTGATTGGAGAAAGCCAAAGATCTAATTACTGTAAGAGTTTTCTTTTAAATTTTTTTTTTTTTTTTTTTTTTGTACTTTTTGTTTATACATAATTGTTTTTTTTTTAAATTATACTTTGGACCATTTTGTATTGTATTATTGTGGTGATGTGGTAGTCAGAAAATGTACATATTTACATGGTTGACTAAATAAATAAATAAATAAATAAATAAATAATAATTTTTATTAGTCTCTTTTAAGGATGAGGTAGAGATACTACTCATTTGAGCTTCCACAGGATCACTTACATATTCTAAAACTCCAAATGTCGAATACGTACATAGAAAATCGATTAAATAATAACAGGAAGCGAATACATAAGTTATATATGTATGTAAGAGTGATCATCACAGTTTCTCTCTATCATGCATATGAAAGCTCTGACACTAATCTGAAAACCCATTTCAAATTGTGGTATTTTACATATTGATAATGATTTAAAAAAAGCTTCGATTTTGAAATATTAAAGAGTTCTGCAGAACAAAAAAAACAAATTACCTTCACAAAGACCATAACAGAAAAGAGCTTTCAACTAAATTTTAATAATTTTCAATTTACACAGAAGAACGCGACAATCTCTGAGCTTCATGGGAAGCAAAATTAAAATCGCTAAAAGCTCTTTAGTTAAAATAAAAATTTATTTAATTAAGATAATTTATTTTACAAATGAAAGCTCCTCTTTAAGGTCGAACTAAAAATTAGCTTTTATTATTTTGGAAGCAAATTAGGCGTTGATTTTAAAATACCAAAAGTTTAACCAACGCTATATTTTAAATATGAAAGGAAAACTAAATAAAAATAAAAGCTCTAACAAAATCTCTAACAATTTACTAATTATTATATACATTTAAGCTTTTCCGATTATTGCAAAAGTTAAACAAAGCTTATTATTAGCTAAATTTGAACTGAAGTTGTGAGCTGACTGTTTTAAAACAGTTGTTTTAACATAAACATCGAAAAGCTCGGCTTCTAACTCAAAACCTTTACTAATCCTTCATAATTGTTTAGGAATTAACACGTATAAGCAAAGCAATTCCTGTTTACTTAATTGAGAGACTCATTTTAAGCAAATCAGATTTAGAGCTTAATATTTAAAATTAAGACTAAAATCTCTTTCTGCACTTAAAAATAAATTTCGGACCAACTTAGTGCGTTTTATGGATATTTAGCATCTTGACTAATAGCATTTGTTCTAATAACGCTCTAAAATGATCGGTAATATACTTAAGTCATATTTAACGGTTGTTAGCGATTGTATATAACTACAGCTGATTCTATTTGTTTTCTATTGCTTCTTGCAAACAAATTTTTAGCATTAACCAACTATTTTTGCAGGATTAAGCTGTATCGAGACTGGCATTAGCCGAATATTACCGAATATATAAAGGTTCTGCTGTAAAGAAAATGACATTTCAGGAGCTAGCTCACATAATGATCAGCATTGCAACAACAAAGAACAGGCACCATGGATAATTTATTAACGAAAATATCTTAACAAACACCCCCATAGAGAAGAGCTTTAAAGCAAAATTTGACTAATTTTTAATTAGGTGCTCTTCAGATGAACGCGTCATCAAGAGCTTATACAAATAAGCAACACTACTTGAGATCAGTAAAATAGGAAACTAAATTTAAATCGTTAAAAGCTCGAGACGTAAACTAAAAATTTATATTTATAGATTAATTTAAAAATGAAAGCTCGGTCAGATATAATAATAAAAGCTGTCACAATATTTTTCGGAAGTGACCTGTATCCGGATATTAACAAACGCTTAACTTTAAATATAAAAGTGAAAGCTTTATTGTAATGTAATCTGAACAAATTTCTAAATATTTTAGAAATAAATATAAACTTTTTCCATTGTTGTAAAAATATACAAAGCTTTTAGGGTAAATAAACCTGAACTGAAATAGAGATTTTATTTTAAAAAACTTGTTTTAAATGAATATTTAAAAGTTCAATTTATCGTTTTCGAAACAAATTAAAGCCTTGATTTTAAAACATCAAAAAATTGAAAAAAAGCTTTATTTTAAATATGAAGGTTAAATAAATATAAATAAAATCTCTAACAATATCTAAAAGCTGTGCTTAAATTGTAAATGTTTAAGCTTTTACGACTATTGAAAAAGTTAAATAAAACTTTTATTTATAGCTAAATTTGAACTGAATTAGTAGATTTAAAGAACTTTTTTTAACATAAACAATTAAAAGCTCGGCTTCTAGCTCAAAACCTTTCCTAAAGCTCATAATTGTTTAGGAAATAACACGTATAAGTAAAGCAAATTTGTGAGACTGATTTTGAGCAATTCAGATTTAAAGCTCAATATTTATAATTAAAACTAAAATCTCTACTGCACTTAAAATTAAGTTTAGGACCAACTTAGTGCGTTTTATGGATACTTAGCATTTTGACTAGTGGCATTTGTTCTAATAAAGCTCTGAAGTGATCGGTAATATCAGAGCCTTCTAGAGTATAGAGCCATAACCATTATGACGTATTTTTTAGAAGCTTTTTTAGTGGTATAACTTTTCACTGATTTCCATAGGAATTCATAGTAAAAATGGTGTTTTTTAGCTGCAAGTTTTTCAATGAAAACAGCAAAAATGTTACAAAATGTTTATACAAAATTGTTCTACAGATCTTTAGCAGCAATACCCAAGAAGGGTATATTGATATTAAGTAAATATTAATTGCAGAAATTTTAAAATTAAATTATTTCTAAAATATATTTTTCGAACTTTCATTTTGAAAAATACATCAAAGTTGGCCCTGACAAATTAAAATAATACTTGCTAAATTTATCTTTAGTTTTACTAGTGTACGTTAGATGTCTATAATTGTTGGCAGAGAAATGCGAAAAAAAATTATTTAATCACACAATTATGACACGTTCTTAATATTTTCTGAATTTGTTTTGCTTTTCCTACAATTTTTGAACTCAAATTTCCCCAGGTCGCAATTTTTGCTACGATTTTTCAAAATGTTTACTACCCACTGCCATCTATGTATATTGACTTAATGCACACGATTTGTAGTAAGCTTTTCTTTTTAATTTGACCAGAAAGCTGTTGTTATGAACTTTTTTTTATATTTTGGTTTAAATAAATCAATTATTACAAGAAAATGAAAACGATTTACTTAAACGAGATTTATATATGTTGAAATTCAAACATTTATGAAAATATTTCAGAAATCATAATTAAGAATTTGCAACGTTTTCATTTACAAATTTGTCTTAGGAAAAAAAGTGATTTCCCATATGTTTTATGTGTTTTACTATGGAAATTTTGGTTTTTTCGTCGTTTCTAATTCCCTTATAAAAGCTTCGTTTTTTAGATTATGGCTTGTATAATCAAGGTTGCTTTGGTAATATACTTGGATCATAGTTAGCGGTTGTTAGCGATTGAATAACAACAACTGATTCTATATGTTTTCTAGTCCTTCTTGCAAAATAATATCTAGCATTAACCAACTGTTTTTGTAGGATTAGACTGTATCGAGACGGGGAATAACCGAATATATTGTAGGTTCTGCTGTAAAGAAAATGGTACAAACTCACATAATGATCACCATTGCAACAACAAAGCACAATAGAGAAGAACTTTAAATCAAAAATTGAATCATTTTTAATTAGGAGCTTTTAAGATGAATGCGTCATCAAGAGCTTATACAAATAAGTAAAATAGGAAACTAAATTAAAATCGTTGAAAGCTCGAGACTTAAACTAAAAATTTGTATTTATAAATAATTTAAAAATGAAAGCTCGGTCAGATATATTAATAAAAGCTGCCATAATATTTTTCGGAAGTGATCTATATACTGATATTAGCAAACGCTTTACTTTAAATATAAATGAAAGCTCTAATGAAATCTGAACAAATTTCTAAATATTTTAAAAATAGAAGATATTTTCATTGTTCTAAATATATCCAAAGATTTTTAGGGTAAATAAACCTGAACTGCAATTTATCGTTTTGGAAGCAAATTAAGCTTTGAGTTTAGAACATCAAAAAATGAGCAAAAGCTTTTTTTTTTAATATGAAAGGTTAAATAAATAAAAATAAAAGCTCTAACAAAATCTAAATAATTTGCTAATTATTTGTAAACGGTTAAGCTTTTTCGATTGTTGTAAAAGTTACATAAAGCTTTTATTTATAGCTAAATCTGAACTGAAATTGTGAGTTTATAAAAGTTGTTTTAACGTAAACATAAGCTCGGCTTTTAATTCATAACCTTTCCTGAAGCTCATAATTGTTTATGAATTAACATGTATAAGCAAAGCAATTCCTTTTCACTGTGAGACTTATTTTAAGCAAATCAAAGCTCGATCTTTTAAATTAGCATATCTAGCAGTTGTAAGCGGTTACCTAAGGCTGACTTTTTTTCTATCCCTGCTCGCAAAATAAAACCTGGCATAACCCAACTGTTTTTGCAGGATTTAGCGATGCGGAACTGGAAATTACTGCGTTGATCTGAAAATTATTGTGGATTCTGCTGTAAAGAGATTGGCATTTTAAGCACTTGCTCACATAATGACTAGCATTGCAACAACCAAGATGAGGCGCCAGGATAATTTATTATCAGAAATTTCTTCACAAGGACCATAATTCTCTATTCGGGTATTTAACAGAAAATTAAAATTATTTTAATTCTCAAATGTTCGACAAAAAAATCATCGATCTCGTTTAATCTACCTAAAGCCACTAATCAAACAAAAAGCATGAACACAAACCAATACCAGCGGCAAAAAATGAAATAAAAAGTTCGTCAAGAAGGTCAAACAGATATTAAAACACTAATCAAATGATCACCTCTTGTAACTATATGCTTATACATACATCCGTCTTACACTCAATTAACATAACTTTCGAACAAATAAAAATCGCGCAAAAAAAAAACACAACAACAACAAAATTAGCATTTTAGCACTGTCAATGTTAAAGATTAATTGATTTTCAACAAAAATATTGTAAAGTTGTAAATCATTATCGTCACACCCTTTTAAAGTCATAAATCTCAATATACATATTTTATGTACTTACATTGATAGTAATGTATCCATTTTCTTTTCCATTAGCACAACATCATCACCATTCTGCTTGATCATAACCTCACAGAATATTTTTTTAGCACACGGCGTATTCGTCCAATCCGTATTCCGAATCTGTTTCTCGAATGCAATTTTACCCGCCACCGGAATATCCTGTTCGACATCCTGCAATATTGAACCGAGCGAATCATCTTCGGCAATGCCAATAGATCGACGAATTCGTCGATGTCTATTCTGCATACTATCACTACTAATGCCACTCGCCGTTGATTCGACTGGTTGCAATTTAGTAAGCGTTGTTGTTGTTGTCATTTTCATTACAACATTATCATCACTACCAGTTTCTTCATAAACCGATTTTGATATACGGCCATCATTTACAATATCATATATTTCAACAATGTTGCCATCATTAAAATTTTGTTTCCGTTTCACACGAATTAAATCGTCACCTTGATTTTCATTGAAAATATCTAGTTCACCATAAAGTGAGCGACGTTGACGATTTTTATCATCACTATCACTACCATCTTTTATTTCACCATTTTGTTGTTGTTCCTCGAGCAGTACATAATAGTTACCCGGTTCTTTATTAATGGCTTCAATGGCACGTTTGTGTTCCATATCGAGTTGAAATTCATCGATACCTGAACGTTTTAACATATTCATATCGAATAATTTACCAACGGCAACAGCGCCTAATCCGAGGGCAGCACCACCAGCGACTAAACCTAGTGCCGGCAATAATGTTGAGCCGGCAGCGACGGGGGCAACAACAACACCGACTTTTTCTTGTGCCTGATCCTCATTGTATTTGGAATGGTGCTGACTAAAGCCTAGGTTCTGGGAAATTTTTTGACCAGCCTCAACGATTGGTTCGAAAACAGGTTTAGTCATTTCGTGCATAGTACTCAATCCATTTTGAAAGCTATCGCGCATTTGTTCTGAGATACGAGTCCAGAATGGTTGCTCCTTGACACGCTTTAGGTAGCCATGATTATAGGGGTAGGTAGCTGGGCGGTACGGATATTTACTGTTAAAATCGTTGTAGTATTTATTGAATTTTTCATTTGGATATCTTCCATTGTCGTAGTAATCTGTCCGGCTGTTCATGGCTGGTTCGACGGCATATGGTGACCGATCGTTATGCACATCCTTCGAGTAGTACTGCACGGAGGAAGAACTCGTTGTTTGCGGTCTCGGAGTACCAATATGTCGTTCCTTTACAAAATTGTCACGTTTTGGTGGTTTGGCCGGCTGAACCCCCAATTCGGGATGGGCATATTCCATAATTGGTGTACGATTTTTTTCCGTTTTAGGCTGGTTTTTTGAAGCGCTGGGCGGAGAATAAACCACTGACGAGGGATACACATAATTTCCTGGATTTTGCAACATTCTACGTTGAATTTGTTGGGTTTGAAATTTTACTTCTTGCGGAAGTACAACTTCTTCAATGTAGCGAGATGTGCGACCGGCAAAATAATCACGTCGCTTTTCATTATCGTTTACCTGTCGAATATAGTCGACTAGTCGATTTCGGCTGTTATCCGTCACAATAAATGGACCAATTCCGCCAGCACCGGAACCATCCTCGACCGAACTTAATCGACTGCGTTGTTGAATATTTGCAGCGGGAATGGTTCTTTGTTTTGATTTGAGATTGTCGTCGACGGAAAATGGGCCTATACTTTTTGGTTTCTCGGTTGGATGGAAATTATCTTGGGTGGTGAATGGCCCAATACTTTTTGGCTGATCGACATGCTTGCTAGCGAATATTAATTGTCCATAACCTAGATTTGGGCCCGCTTTTGGCGGTACATATCCTGCTTCGTACGGAATTAACTCACCGTTTATAACTCTAGCGTTACGCCATGTCTTTTTGTCGGTATCATCGTCCGGTACACGAATTCCATGGATCACTGGAATACCATCGGCGTCGACTGTAATCGCACGTCCTCGTTTATTATTCGGCTGCTCGTCTTTCATGTACACAGCATCGGAACGTACATTCACCGGATTTGGGACACGAGGATTTTCACGCTCCAAAGCACCACTGGCCAACGCAATGTGAACCGGTTTACGATCATTTTTCGTTATAATTTCTTCAGACGCCTTTAAATTACGCGCCTGTTCAATTTGTCCGATATGCTGGATAAATGAATCAATAATTTTTCGTGAATTATCACTCTCAATTTGTTGCTGATTATCAAATCGGAATTTACCATATGGCGAACTGTATGAGGCGGCGGCACCCCAATTCGGTTGTGAGTCATAACCAAATGCTCGCTCCGTTTGTGATTCATACTGCTGAGGCCGAGCACGTTGATTATAAATGATCGAGACATCTGGTATATTGGTACTCTTTCCATCACGCTTTTTAACAATAATCGAAGCTAGACCACCATTATTCGATTTAACATTAATCGTTTCCATTTTGTCTGGATTCAAATTCCTTGAAACCCGTAGCTCTGTTCGTGTGATCGTTGGTTTTGGAAATAAATTAATGGTTTCTATATTACTACGATTTTGTTGTTGGCTACCATGACAGCATCCAAATAATAGTATTGTCATTAATATACTAATCTGTGCTGTCTGAAATGAGAAAAAGAGATAGAGAGAACGGATTAATATAATTATGCGAGTATATTAACTACAAAAACAAAAAACTTTCTCTTAATTATAATTATTAAAGTTAATAGCACGTGTTTTCATCTTCTTCATGATCTTCTTAATTTTTTCATCTTTATGCATATATCAAGAAGAAAATCTCAATAATTGTATTAAGATTAAGATTAGAAAATCTTGAGACCCATCAGTTTACTTTCAATTAATAATAATGTACATGGTTGGCAATTAAATGTTAAGATACACAAATCAAGTATAATGTCAACTGCATTTAGGTAATTACGATGTGTGCTGCACTAAGACGGAACAAGTGTGCTGCTATACGTTCATAACTTACATATAATTGGTTTGTTATGGTTATCTTGTGCGGTTTATGTGGCTAATACAATTTATGTTAATTGGTTTTAGTTACGTTCATGTTTTATGCTTTAATTATGATTATTATTCATATATATGCGAGCTCATGTCAATCATTCGTTTAATGTGAAGAATTTATTTAAATTATGTTATACGATATATTGTGGTGATTAACGATTAGACAAGCAAACGCCAATTACAAAATTTTTGTGCATATAGAAATTAGATTTGAAGTTTAGGTTTTGGGATAGTAATGATGATCTACCTTAGAAACCAAAACCTACGTGTTCAAATTTTGTACAAATCTCCCACGAAATATAGCAAGTGAAAGAGTTCTTCTAAATCAAACTTTTTGGTTTAAGAATTTTTAATGAATTGCTAATAAAAATAAAAAGATCCGACAATAGTTAAATTAACGTAGATTCCAATTCAGGAATTTAGCCTTTTAATTTCAAATATAATGCTTTAAAAGCTTTCATAAACGTTTACATAAAGCTTTTGCTTTTAATATTTAAAGCTTTAAAGTTAAACTGTTTTGTTACAAATCAAGAAGCGAGCTTTTACAAAAAAATCCATCAAGTTAAGCGATTTCCCTTTTCGATTTGTATTATATTAATTTTGAAAGCTCTAATACTTTTTTTCAAAGCTTTTGCTTTTAATATTTTAATATATTTTGTGTGTGTTTTATTTCGCAGTCATGCATTAGCATTTTTATCATTCAAACCTTCAAAAATCTTAAAACCGGCCCTTTTATTTTATTATCAAGGAGAATTTTGAAAAAGCTTTCGAGCTTTGTATTTTGATTTATTGTTTTTGAAGATGGGGTGGTGTGGTATCAGAAACTCACGCACAGAAGCTTTGAAATAAAAGAGCTTTTGGACTTTAAAATGTGTTGAGGAATCACAAAAATGTTCACAAAATATCAGAACAAAAGAATTTTTTAGGTTAAGCTATTAACAAGTCAAAACGTTTAAAAGCTTTTGGTTAACAATTTTTAAGGTATTGCTAAACAAACAAAAAACGCCCACCTTTGAAAGCTTTGCATTTTGTCAAAGCTTTTGCTTCTAATATTCCATTCTTATTTCGTGTGTAAATCATATTGTTCAGCCACTTTTTAATACTTTTATCATTCTAAGCTTTTAAGTTAAAATCTTTAACGAGCTTTTACAAAAAAAACATAAAACCCGAATCATTATTTTAAGAGGAAGGAAAATTGTATTCTGTTTGTTTAATAATTGCGTATTTCTTTTAAAGATCCGCTATTATTGATGAAGAAGCTAAAAAACGTGAGCTTTTATACTTTCGAATCTGTTGAGAATTCAAAATTCTGAATGAAATGAGTTTTTTAATTAAAACTTTAAGCAACAATTGTAACGGCACTATTAGGTCAAAGCTTTCAAAAGCTTTTAGTTTAACTATTTTTAATCAAGTTATTACAAAACCAAAACTCCGATAACAGTTGAACAAATTTAATTTGAAATTAAGGAAGTTTGCTTTTCAATCGGAGTTATAATGTTTTTGAAAGCTTTTGTAAATGTTTTAATCAAAGCTTTTAATTCGATCATTATTATTAGGGTCGTAGGGCCATGTGGGCGTTTAGCCACCTCGCACTGCGACCCAAAAGATCTTTTGTGCTTCCAATTCGATCATACTTTGGCATTTTTATCATTCAAAGTTTTAAAGTTAAAATGTTTCGTAACCGGCCAAGGATGTAAAATGTATATGGGACGTTTCACGTCTACCGAGCCACATCTATGCCTAAAACTTAAAGCATCCAAACATTGTTTTAAGGGCACTAATATTTTCGTTGAAACGTCTACTTTCGAATGCCGAGTGCCGTTTTTGAAGAGAAAAAAACAAGATGGCGGCTCAATATGATGGCTAAAATCTATATAATCGTCGGTTCGTCTCTTAGTGATCGTGTAAATTCTGAACGACTTAACCGATTGAGGTCATATTCACATCATATATTTGTTTTGTCGAGGCAATGCTATTGTCCGATAGGTGGCGCTGTAATCCAGTTATTAACTAATTCTGTTATTATGGACCGAAATAACTCATATTCACAATTTATATTGGTTTTGTGCCAAAAAAGAAAATCACAATATTTGGACCCGATAGGTGGCGCTGCTAAGGTCGAGTTATTAAAAAAATGTATTTTCATAATCCGAAATGATATGTTAGCGTGGTCAACAAAATTGTTTTAGTATATGATGCCGTCAAATAGATGGCACTATTTTTGGGTAGAACTCAATTTTGACATATGAACATCATTCCTCTTTGGGTTTCGACATACAAGCATCATTTGACTGTGTTATTGCATTTATCAACTAAATATTATGATTATTTATTGCTAAAAAAAGGAATTTAATATCAATTATTTAAAAAAAATATGTGATATTGGGACTTTCACGTCTACCGGGCCACTGCTGACCCAAAATTTAAAGCATCCAAAAAATATATTAAGTGCTCCAATATTTCCGTTTGAACCTCTACTTTCGAAAGCTCGGTGTCGACTCACTCCTTTGAACTAGAATTTGGACTTTAAAATTGGTTGAGGGAGATAAAACTCTAAAAGTATAAAAGCTCTATTAGCTCAAAGCTGCCAATAGATTTTTGTTACCATTTTTCAACCAATTGCTAATAAAAACAAAAAGTCCAATAACAACTTGATTGAACAACTTTAATATTAAATGAAGAATTTTGCCTTACTAAATACAATTCTAAAGTTTTTGAAAGTGCTTTTGCTTTTAATAATTAATTATAACTTTTTGTGTAAATCATATTTTTAGTCTCGCTCTAACATTTTTTTCATTCCATGCTTTAAAAACTTTTAAAACTAGACTTGTTATTTTAAGAGCAAGAAGAATTTCGAATTGGTGAATTGGAAGGAAAGTAGGCCATCAGGAACAAGCTTTAAAGTAAAAGAGCTTTTGGACTGTAAAATATGTTAAAATCGCTCAAATCTTCCACGAAGTATGCAAATAAAATAATTTTCAATTTAAAACTATAAAAAACAAATTTAAAAGCTCTAGTAGGTCAAAGCATTCAAAGGCTTTTGGTTTACAATTTTTGAACCAATTGCTAATAGGTACAAATAAAAAAAACTCCCACCACAGCTGAACAAATTTAATTTCAAATTAAGAAATTTTGCTTTACAATTTCAGTTATAATGCTTTTGAAAGCTTTAATACATTTTTCATTTTTTGAATACATTTTTATTGTCAGTCATGCTATTGCGTTTTTTATCATTCAAAGCTTTAATGCTAAAATCATTTATTAAAGCAAGCTTTCACAAATAATCTTAACACCTGCTTCTTTATTTAATGAGGCAAGATATTTCAATTTTAATCTTTAGTAACTTAATTTTTTATTTGCGTGCGTTATTTTTGAAAAATGCTTTATATGGCTTCAGAAACCCATACCCAGAAACTTTGAAATAAAATAACCTTTAAATAGTCTACGAAATATGGAAATGAAATTAACTTTTTAGTTAAAAAAATTAACAACAAGTGAAAAAGCTATGTTAATACACAGCTTTCAAAAGCCATTGGTTTCACTATTTTTAACCAATAACTAATAAAAAAAATGCCAACCACCAGCTATCGATAGCTTTTGATTTCCCAACTTTTACAAATTTAACCATGCTTTAGCATCTTTAATCATTCTTGAGGCGAGCTTTTATAAACAAAATTAAAATCGACCTCTTTGTTTTAGAAGGTTTGAGAATATCGATTTTTATTTCGAAAAGGAAAGCCTTTTATACGTTATTTTCTTATTAAGGGTAGTAAGACATCAAAAACTCACTCCTCTGGATTAGAATTTAGACTTAAAAATTGGTTGAGGGAAAGCAAAAATCGACCACGAAACACGAGAATGAAATGAGGATTTTGCTCTATTAGCTCAAAGCTGCCAAACGCTTTTTGTTAAATAACAAAAAAATCCGCTAACAACTTGATTGAGCAACTTTAATATTAAATAAGGAATTTTGCCTTTCAATTGCACTTCTAATGTTTTTGAAAGTTTCAACACATTTTTTCAAAGCTTTTGCTTTTAATATTTAATTCTAGTGTTTTGTGTATGTTATATTTTTTAGTTTTGCTTTAACATTTTTATCATTCAAAGCTTTAAAGTTTAAATTGGTTGTCACA
Source organism: Tipula helvola (assembly GCA_963556165.1). NCBI lineage: Eukaryota > Metazoa > Arthropoda > Insecta > Diptera > Tipulidae > Tipula > Tipula helvola. Next base: position 382,231,825 of record OY744481.1, on the reverse strand, counting down.
TTTTTGAAAACGAACTTTTATAAAAACTTTTATAAGCAGACTTGTTATTTTAAGTGCAAGAAGAACTTCGAATTTTATTTTTAAAAGGAAAGCCTTGTATTTCAATTGTTTAATAATTTAATGTGTATACACATAAGGATGGTATGCCATCAGAAACAAGCTTTAAATTAAAAGAGCTTTTGAACTTTAAAATTTGTTAAAATCGCTAAAATCTTCCACGAAATATGAAAATATAATAATTTTTTCATTTAAAACTATAAACAACAAATTTAAATGATCTAGTAGGCCAAAGCATTCTAAAGCTTTTGGTTTACAATTTTTAACCAATTGCTAATACAAATAAAAAAACTCGCTTCACAGCTGAACAAATTTAATTTCAAATTAAGGAATTTTGGCTTTACAATTTCAATTATAATGCTTTTCAAAGCTTTAATACATTTTTAATTTTTTTAATACAATTTCATTTGTAAGACGCCATAGCATTTTTATCATTCAAAGCTTTAATGCTAAAATCATTTATTAAGGCAAGCTTTCACAAATAATCTGTAAACCTGCTTCTTTATTTTATGATGAAGGAGAATTTCAAATTTTATTTCGAAAACAAAGGCTTTGTATTTTAATGTTTAGTAACTTAATTTTTTATATGCATGCGTTATTTTTGAAGAAGACTTAATATTGCTACATAAACTCACACCCAGTAGCTTTGAAATAAAATAACCTTTGAACTTAAAAATTCAATTAAAAATCGCAAAAATCTTCCACAAAATATGGGAATGAAATTGTCAAACAAGCGACTATTTGCAATGAATACTTTGAATAGTCAATTGCTGCGTTTTACCACTGCCAAACTAGCAGTGCAACAAATGTCAGTTTCATAGCAATGATATTTAGCAATGCTATTTTAGCTGGCTAAGCAGGTATATGTCGTGTTAGAACGACAGGCTCATTAGTCGAGTTCATTTTGGTGTTAGTCCTAGTAAAAGACTCTACCGAAGTAAAAAGGAAGTACCAGAGTATTGACATCATTTATTAGTTCCCAATAAAATCTAACAAAATAATAAAGTTTATTGAACTCTACACGATATTTCTGATCACTGCAATTCAACTTTATATTTTAACAAAAAATTAATTAAAGCAAAATACCAATTTCCAATTTAATCAATAATTAATTACTTAATTGCATATCGAATTGTAAAAAATAAAATCAGAAACACAAAATCAAAATAAATGTTCCTTATTCGGCTCTGCTACCGGCACAATAATTACACACAGAGAGACGATAATAACAAAAATAATTTATATTTGTCTGAGAATTGTTCTTAAGAAAATGAATTCGCAAAGTATAAAACTTTATCAATGTTAAACAAAGTGGAAATAATTAATAAATTTTAACTTTTTTTTTTGTTTGTGTTTTTTGCTTCATTCCTCCTTTAAAATTTATTTTCAATTTTGTTGAAAAAATGCCGTACACAACACAACAACAAAAAGCGAAGCAATTAAAGATAATTACAGGTGCTTTCATGTAAAGTTATACTTGTACCAAAATACAATACTACACAAAAATGTTGTTGTTTTTGTTAAAATTATAACTGGAACATAAAATTTTATGCGACTTGAGGTATTTTCTTGTTGTGTTTTATAAATTTTTATGTTTTTTTGGTATATTTAATTTGGAACAATTTTAGATTTTAAAGTAAAAGCAATCAAAAAAAATCTGTAAATTTCACTTTTTTCACCAAACCAAAAAAAATTGCTACTCGTGGTAAATTTTAATTTTTTTTGTCTATATTATAAGACAACAACAGGTAAAATTGCAATAAAATTTGTAATATGCAAATATTTGTAGAAATATAAAAAACCGAATTCTCAAAATATCAATCAGTATTAATATGTATTATGCAAAGTTTCTTTATAAACACACGGTTCAACGTATCGTATAGGTGAGATCCGTAAAAAAAAATATTTAAATGAGTTTCGAATGTGCATCAGTCAGCAGCAGAAATCAACCAATTTACAATGTTGTTGTTGCTTTTTTTTTATAACGATGAACAATCTACATAATTAGAATATGTTTGCATATAAAATTTTATGATTTTATGGTACTTTATGCGCGCATATAATACGGTTTATGGTGTTTTTCCCGTAAAAGTTAAGTTTGGTGTGTGATGAAAGTATTTTTGTTTACCTCGTTGGAGTTTAATGAATGCAAAAAAATTTGGTTTTTGTTGTTTTTGGTATGGTAATCGGAAATGGAGATTTTATTAATTTTACATTTTTGGGTGCAAGTTCAATGTTCTTGTTTTAAAACATTTTGGTTTATTTTTTGCTTTATTGTTTATGCGCTTTGCAGTTGATTTTATAATGTTCAGAAGTTCCGGTCGGTCCATTAAAGTGTAAAAACAACAGCATTGCGTAAAAGCTCTATGAATCTTTTAAATTATGTTTTGATGAAATTTCCAGGTGGATTCACAAAACAGGTTTGATGGTACACTATGTAAATTTACAAGCAAATGGTTTCAACAAAATAACGGATATTCTTGTATAACTAAGGGAAATTTTTTTTTTGCATATACTTGTGAGTATCAAAATATCGTTGGAGCTATTCTTAAAAATGTGTTTTAAAATGTGATTGAAACAATTTGATATTTTATCATTTATATGCTCAACGAATCGATTTAAAAAGCTCAGGAATTTTACCAAAAACGATAAACAAATAAATTGAGAAAAAAAGAGAAATTCTACTGCCAAAGAGCTTTTTAGGAATTTTAGTTTTATCCTGCACGATTTCCAACCCAAAACCTACTGCTACAAAAATTATAAAGTTGGTCAAACGAATAGCTTTTAACCTAAATGAAAAATTTATTCGCGGTAATAGCAAACCCTTGTACAAATAGATTATAAGAGTTTTTGTACTGAGTAAATCTTTAAACATATAAAACTATGTTGTGAGCTGGGCTTAAATGATATAAAATGATATTAAAATACATTAATAAAAAGCTCCTCTTTGTGCTGGCTTAAAAAAATATTTTATGACGATAAAATTACATATTACAGAATTTTTCAGAACGTAAAAGCTTTCTACCTTTTTTTATAATTATATACGATGCGATTCTAAAAACTTAAAACCGTTGGGTCTAATCCCAAGACAAAGTAATAAAATTAATCACAAAACTCAAAATTATAGCTTTTCTGTTTTTTTTCTTTCGCTCGCGCTACATCCCGTAGAGGGATTTGGCCGCTTCATTATGAAGTTTCGTTATAATTTTTTAACGGATAATGAGTGATTAATTCAATGACCCAACCATTAACCACCCGTGATTTTTTCATCATCCGCCGTGAATCGAACCCGGGACCTCCGAAACTTAAAGCAAGAATGCTAACCACTGTGCCACCGGGGCGGCAACCGCCACCGGATTTTCTGTTAAAGTAAAATAAATAAATAATATTTATCACAATTGTTTTAAATTTTGAAAGCTCTCTAGGAGATTCCGTATTGACTGGAATATTGCATAATGGAAAAGCTAAAACGGAGATTCTTAATTACAAATCTCACCCAATAATTAGGGAAAATGACATTAAAAGTCTGTAAACTACGATTTCCAAATAACTCTTTTAAATAAAAGAAACAAAAATTATCAAAAGATGAAAACTAAAAACTTAACTCCTAAAAAGAGCTTTTACCGATAAAAAAATTGTTTCGTTAAGGTCTCACAGAGTATTTAGAATGGTTTTTGTAATTTTTTGAATTTGACAGTCCAAAAGGTTCTCTTGTTGGAGTATTCCTAGCCTAATTTTTGATTTATAGTATAGACCATAATACCATTAGTATGAGTAGTATTCAAAATATTTCCCAGCCGAACCATATCAGGCTTCAGGCTATGAAACCTTATAAGTTTTGTATTAGGAACTAATCATTTAATGGGCTTAATAACCATGAACCCAGAAGTAAAATTTCACTAAAATTCATTGACAAACGAGTATCGTTTGAGTAGTATAGTAATTCAGTATCTGACTAAACTAACTTATTGGATGATTGATGAATTAGATGCATTCCCAAAATCGAAATGTTCTGGTTTATTTAAACTTTTCAGACTTCGTCCAAGTTTAGACGGGTTGTTTTTGGCATGTCTACTTTAATTTGAATAAGTTTTTTTTACTGAATTGAGACTACTTCGGTACGGATATTTTCGAACTTGAAAGAGTCTGAATTTTTCATATGTTTCACAAAATATGGCCTTGCCTATTGCATTTGAAGCAGCTTTCCTAGTTAGACCAAGTTAGTTGATTAAAACACTTAAACGTTGTATCTCAAAAATATCGGTTATACATAGGCATCACTTAGATAATTTGTTTTGATAGTTAGGTTAGGTTAGGTTAGGTTGAAGTGGCTGCTATCGCACACTTAGGCCAGCAGTGGCCCGTTGTGATACCACAGGATCCCATCTCCCCATTACTCCCGTTGAAACCAACCAGAGCTATTTATATAGCGTAATAAATCTCGCACTCCTCCGTTTTGATAGTTGTTCTGATGCAAATTTAATTAGCAAAATGTATTAACTGCTAATAATTGAGTAATTTTCGGGGAAATATTGGCTTGCAACTCCTAAACACTATTGATACCAAAAGTAGAATTTAACTCAACAAAAAACTATTCAAGTTAAACCTTCATTAACCAACCAAAGTTTCGAATAATCGGGAAAACAAGCAGCTAACTGTTGCTCAATTGCAGGAACTCAGAAAATCTCAAATATACTAATAAAAAACACCTATTTAACTCAACGGAATCGAAAAGCTCATATAATCTTATAATTCTATAATAAAATTCCAGAATTCTGATGCTTCAAAAGATTTGTTCATATTGCTTGGTAATTTGAGAATTTGATGTAAATATTTTTTAAAAACCGCCGACTCATTTCGGATCTATTTCACAAATTCATTTCACTTCAGATGCTAGATTCCAATGCTCAACATAAATTTGTCCACCAAGTTTCAACGAAAAGTTATTTAATTCTTGACAGTTCGATAATTCATGATAAAACCTTTGTTTTTTTAATTTGTCGTAAAATTTAATCAAATATTTTAACTTTAAAGCTTTGAGTGATATTCAGTGAGTTCCTACATACCTCGTTTTCAAACATAAATTATTAGTTTTAGGTGATAACTATGATTGATATGAAACTTCTGTTAGTGTATCGAACAACTTAAATTAGTTGCATTGAAACAATTTCAAAAGCTTATTAAACTAAACTTTATAAAAAATTCACAATATTTTAAAGCTTATTTTCCAATAACAAAGCATGACGATTCAAAATTGATTTATAAAATACAAACATAAAGTTTTCGTTTTCAAACTCAGGATTAAAAAGCTTACAAAAACTGCTAAAGTAAATGACTGAAAAACGACATACACGCACAACATAAGATTAAAATAATAATATCAAAAGCTTATTTAAACAAAAATATAAAAGCTTTCGAAAGCACTATACTTGAAATTGGGAGGTTAGTTTCGTTAGCTGTATACAATTTGTTAATTAATTGTTAGTAAGAGCTTTTTCTTTTTAGTTTGTCCAAATGACTTAGCTTAAAGTTTTGAAAGCAACTTTCTGTGTTCTATTAGAATTTAAAACAGTTTTAATAAAAAAATCATCTGATTTTCATATTTCATGAAGCATTTGTCCAAAGCTATTGTTAGTGTTTTGATACATTGCTTACATTTACGGAGAACTGGGCAAAATAAGAAATCCAAAATTTTATTGAAATCCAATTTATCAATAAAACAAATCAAATTTCTATACCCAACCCAAAGTTTTGTAAACATTTGTTCATATAAGCAAATGCTTATTTTGAGTTTTCGTAGAAAACTTTCAGTAACATATTTGATTTTACTTGTTTAATTGAGCTTTTACTAAACATGAATTTTACATTTTTACCAATTATTTTAAAAATTAAAATGAGGACCCAAATAATTTCTACACAAACAAGCTTAAGCAAAATTAAAGTAACAACTTCAAAAAAAATCCGAAAACTTCTCTACCATGCATAACATTTATTTATTATCAATACAAATTTTACTAATGGCCTTCTTTTATTATAAATGCAAACAAGTTTGTTAAATTTGGCTTTATTAATAATTTTAAGCTTCATATTAACTTAAGAGCATTAAATAAAATCCTGAAGACTATTTATCGTTCGTCAATCTCAATCATACGTCAATCAAAAGCTTTGATTACACAATTTATGAAGGGTGTTAAAATACGTAGTCGTGGTTTTTATGTTTATTATCAATTGGTTAAAAATGGTGCAACCAAAAGCTTTGGCGTTATAGTTGCTTTTCACTTTGTTGCTTATAGTTTTAACTAAAAAATTCGTTCTATTCTCATATTTCATGGAAAAATGTTGTGATTTCTCAACACATCTTAACGTCTGAAAACTATTATATTTTGAAACTTCCGAGTGTCAATTCTGATGCCATACCACCCCTTCATCAATAAAAATGGATCAACACAAAATGATGCAATTATTAAACCATTAAAATACAACTCAGTTTCCTCTTAAAATAATGTTTCCGCCTTCGATTTTTTGTAAAAGCTCGCGTTAAGAAATATGACAAAAAAAATTTAATATTAAAGCTTTGGATAAATATGAGACTAAAAAATATAACATACACACAAAATAAGAATACCATATTAAAAGTAAAAGCTTTGAAAAAATATCAGAGCTTTCGAAAGCATTAGAATTGCAATTAAAAGGCAAAATTTTTTAATTTGATATTAAATTTGTTAAATGCTGACGGAATTTTTTGTTTCTTTGGCAATTGGAAAAATATTGTTAACTAAAAGCTTTTGACAGCTTTTTAACTTTTACAGTTTTTTCTAAAAATGTATTATACATATTCTCATGTTTCGTGGACGATTTTTGCAATCTCTCAACAAATTTTCCAACTTGCCCAACTTGTAGTTCTAAAGAATGAGTTCCTAAAAAATAAAGCATCAAAAGCTGTCCTTTTCGAAATAAAATTCGAAATTCTCGTTTTAAAATAAAGAAGCGGAATTTAAGATTTTTTTTATAAAATCTCGCTTTAAGAGCTGATTTTAGCTTCACTAATTTTTATAAAGAGTGCGTAAAAAATAAAACTTAATATATCAAAAATTGTGAAACCGAAAGCTTTTCAAAAGTTTGAACTAACCGAGCTTTTTCACTTGCTGTTTTCTATTTTAACTAAAAAATTCATTTCATTTTTATATTTCGTAAAAGATTTTTGCGATTTCTGAACACATTTTAAAATCCAAATGCTTTTTATATCAAAGCTTCTGGCTGTAATTTTTAAGGATAAACAAACTTACTGATCACCTGAAAAACAAATAAAATTACCGATCCGGTTTGAACGTGAAAGGAAATGTATATTTGAATTTTTTCTCAAATTAAATTAGCTGAGCTTTAATGTTTCAAAAAGTCAATTGCATACATTTAATTTTAAATGTCAAATCAAAGCTTTTTCTCAGTCCTAACGCCATTTTAGTTTTGTGCAGAATTTTATAGGATTCTCAAAATCAACATAATATTTTCCTCAATCCTCAAGGCACTTTTAAAAGCTCAGTTAAAATATCCGTAAGTAGAAATAATGGTGTCGATTTAATTGTTTAAATCAATGAATTTATTAGAGCTTTCTCCTCTCAAGAAATTTGAAATGTTCCTAAAAGCTCACGTAGAATAGTTTTTATATTAAGCGTCATTTTCTCTCAAAATTAAGTTAAACCAAAAAGTAATTTTTATTTTTAAAATTGAATGAGAACATCGATATTTAAGTTAAAGTATTTAACATTTATAACAACCCAAAAATTATTCTTGTAGGAGCTTTTAATCAGTCCTAAAGCCATGTCTGCTTTATTTAGTATTTTTTTGGTATTCTCAAAACCAAAAATAATTTTCTTCAAACCGTGTGATCTGTTAAATAAGGGAGCTTTCTGATCAGCTATCGTATAAGACATTTGATTTGGTTAACTGACAGAGATACAAATTGTAAAAGTGTTTCATACTTAATTAGAGCTTTTACTGTGTTAAACCAATTTGCACTATCGAATTCAGTCAAAATCAAAATAACGTTAGCTTTTAAGGAACGTCTTAAAACATAAAACTTAATCGTAAAAGCTCATTAAATGGATGTAGATGGGTAATTAAAAATAACGTTTATATGTACTTGATGACGGTTGAAGACGAATTAAAAAACCGACCCAGAATAATAGAGAAAATCCATTAAACTACCCGTAATAAAATACTTGGACCTAAATAAAATACCAAACGTGCTAATAATGAGCATATCATTATTTATCATTCACCCAAATATTTATAAAAAAAAAATTTTCACTTACCATTAAAACTACTTTAGCATTCCCCATTGTTATAACAAAATACAAAAAAACTTTAATAATAAACTATTTAAATTGCGCTTGATGAATTATTTACTTGCGTATACAAAACACGTTATTAAATTGGTTTTGTACAAAACATAAGTATATGTTTACGTATACGTATTTATATTCACTACACTAAGCACCCAAAACAATTCTCAAGCTCTAGTTGTTGCCGACACATGAAATGTATACAGACATGTCCAAATTGTTTATTTCAATTAATAGTTTTCTAAAAAAACAATTATGTATAACATTTATAATAGAATATTTCTACAGTGATAATTAATTATTTTTTTTAAAAACTATTTATTTAATTACTATTTATAGACACATTTAATATCAATTTCACACTACTCTTATTTCGTATCAACACACGGCACCCACTATTATGATTATATGATTATTGTTATGCACTTTTTAATTTAATTTTATTTATTTATTTCATGTTTTAATAAATATTAATTTGTTTGTTATTGCTGTTGTTGTTGTAGGTGGTACACACAGTGACTCTCCCTATATGTATGTCTCTTCAAAAATGTTTTGGATGAATTTTCGCACTCAATTTGGTGGATTCTGGAAATATTTCAAAAATTTAAATTTTATTAGTGGGATGCATTATCGATTTATTGTTGTGTAATTATCATAGTAAAATACATAAAAACTATTTTACCATTGTGGTTTAACAAAAAATGGGAGCCGCTATTAAAATTAACCGGATTGGTGTATATGTATAGTAAAATGAGATGTGTATGTATGTATATATTTTATAGGTATGTTAACATCAAAATTTTATTTATTTTGGTCAAAATACTTTAAACTATTTTTAAACTCGTAAAGCGGCATAGAAAAATGTTTGCAAACATTAAAAATTTTAGGGGCCGAGCCAACCAAAAGTTTAAGTTTTCCAATCAAATTTTAATTCATATTTTATGACATTCTAGACCGTTGTGGGTGTGGTAAAAACGATAATATTATGTGTAAACAATTTTAAAAGAAAGCAACAAATCAAAAATTCTAAATTTTATAAGTTTATAACTTTCAAAATTTAAAATGTTGAAAAGTTTTAAAACTACCAAATACCAACAGCTCTACAAAAAATGCAGATTTAATACTAATTTTTAAAAAAGTGATTTTAGTTGCAAAATTTAAAATTCAAATTTTAAATAGAAAGTTTCTAAAAGATAAATGGAAGCTTTCATAAAATACTTGAAATCCTCAATAGATTTTAATAAATTAAGCCAAATAAATTTCTTAACAAGTATTTATTAAAAATTTTTAAAAGTACAAACTCATATCAATTTAATAAGCTTTGTTCTATACACGTCATTAAACCAGCAAGAAGATTTAAAATAATCGAAAATGTGTTTTGGAAACAATGCAGCCTCTTGAAATTTCTTTTTTCTTAGTAGTAAGTCATAGCCTGATTTCATTAACAAGAGTTCCCTTAATTGTTCTGTATTTTTAAAGCTTAACCTCCTTCGCATAAAGCTTACTAAATTTTAGACATGTAAATTTCAAGCTCAAATTCAGAATTAAGTTGAAATAAACTTTTATTTAAAACTTTTTAAAACTTAAAAATTCAGATATTTTATAAGTCACTAGGGGGCTCTCAGGTTGACCCAGCAGGTTGACATATTCGGGTTTTCTTAGATTGATACATGTCAATTAGACATCTAATTAAAAAACTGTTTTTTGGTGACCAAATATGACGGTTTACGTCTGCCAATAATTACTGCCAACATACATCACGTCACAATTTGAATTTTTATTCCAGAAAGATATATTTCATATCTGCTATCTGGATTTAATAAATTATATAACCAGAATTTGAATCTTTGGTATCAAAATTCGATATCACATGTCAGAATTCTTTACTTCACGTCAGAATTTGATATACAATATCAAAATTTGCATTTATGACGTCAGAATTCTTCTTCTATGTCAGAATTCGATTTATCACGCCAGAATTCGTCATGCTGAATATTCGAATTACGTCAGGATTTGAGTTTATGATGCCAGAATTTGAATTATCATGTCAGAATTCGATAAATGATGTCAGAATTAGATTTGAAGTATCAGAATTTTTATTTATGATGTCAAAATTCTGTATCTTATGTAAGTTGCCACCATTAGAATTTGAGTTTGTGATGCCAATAATCGATGTGTCATCTACGAATTTGAGTTTTTGATGTTAGAATTTGGTACATCATGTCAGAATTTATATCGAATTATCACAATTTGACATTGTGATGTCATAATTTCGCATATCGTGTCTGAATTTGATATGTCGGGCCAGAATTTGAATTTCAAATGGCAATATATCATGCCAGAAATCGATACGTCATGTCAGAATTTCACGTATTTTGTCAGAATCCGATACATCATGACGATACATCATACTAGAATAAAATTATTTATGTTAGAAATCAACATATGTAGCATATCACAATTCGATGTGTTATGTTAAAATTCGATATATCACGTCAGAATTTAATTTTGTATGTCAGAGTTCTCTATAGATTGCCAGAAATCGACAAGTCATTTATGCCAGAATTCATTACTTCATGTCAGAATTCGATACGTCATGTCAGAATTTGAATATACGATGTCAAAATTCGATATATCATGATATCAAGCCAGAAATCGATATGCCGTGTCAGAATTGAATTTTTGGTCTCAAAATTTTATAGAACAGAACATAAGACGTTCGAATTCGATATTATATGTCAGAATATGAATTTATAATGTCAGAATTGTATATCTTATATCAAAATTAGATAAATGATGACAGAATTCGATATGTCAAGCCAGAATTTGAGTTGTTTATGTCTAAATTCAATACATAAGAAGTCGTTATGCCATTTCAAATTCTAAAAGTCATGTCACAATTTCATAAATCTGTCATGAAGCCTTCAGAATTTCATATATCATCTCAAAATTCGATTTGTTATTTCAGAATTTGATATCTTAGGTATATCAGAATTTCAATTTTTGGTTTTAGAATTCTACATAAGACGTAAGAATGCTAATCACAAGTCAAATTTTATACATATGTCACGTATGTAGATATTTTAACATCTTCCGTATTCAACATATTCGGTCAAAATTCGGCATGTCTTTTCAGAATTCGAGATGTCATATCAGAATTAGATATATCATCTTAAAATTTGAGACGTCATATGATCATAATTGAATATATTACCCCAGGATTCAACACAATTTATTGAATTTTGGTACGGTATACCGAATTCTGACATAACATCTCGAATTTTGGAATGAGATACCGAATTCTGAAGTCTTGAGATGATATATCAAAGAATACGATATCTGAAGTCAGAATTCGATAAATCTCTTTGACTTTATGATGTCAGAATTTGATAATTCATGTCACAGTTTCAGTTTTGGATGTCAAAATTCCAAACTGTCATGCCGGAATTCGATAATCAAAAACCAGTATTCGATAAAACATATCAGAATTCAATAAGTCGTGACAGAGATTACATTTGTAACATCAGAGATGCTCGATTCAGGAAATATGTTGGGGTCAGCCTGACCCCTATTCACCAATAGTCCGATAATTATAACTTTCATATTTGACTATAAGAATAAATTAGATACAGCAATTCATATTCGTCAATATTTAAACCAAAGAAGTTATAAAATTTCTAATTCCCATATCAAAAGGGTTTTGAGCTCTCTAATTGGTTCTGTAGTAGCCGAACATTTAAGTTTTTTTTGTTGCTGAAGTTGGCTCCATTCCCTACTCTAAGTGATAGTTTAATTTGTACAAACAATGAATCGTTATCGAAAGATCTCCATCGCTGAAATCGTTAACAAAATAAGGCAGATCACATTACTTGGAAGATTCACTGTCTTCAGGCAACCGAGAAGAAGTGGTTTGTGTTTTCTTCTACAAAGATTCCAGATACTGATCAAGCGATTGGAGACAGCTCCCTCGTTTCGCTTATTGGATGGGTCGCTGTATTTATAAAGAAATGTGATTTCACCAGATAATGAGACTAAATGTAGCGCAGTTTCGTCAGCATTACACCGTTCTAAGTGTTTCTGTATTTTCTATTGTATTTTGAAGCCTTAAACGAGCAAAGGATTAAAGAAGAGCAAAAAGAACAAACTGTGTATTATATCCACCATTTAGGGTATAGTAAAGAAAAATGCTGAATAAAAAATAGTGCGAGTCCGCCCCAATGCGCAACTGGAGTTTACTCCTTAAGAACGATTGTCTTGGAATATATAAAATAAGCAAAAGGGGTAAATAAACGCATCTCTTATAATACTGAAGTATGTATATACTTTTATAAGGTGTTTTAGGGTTATTTTATTGTACAATAATCCTAAAACCTAAGACCTTAAACCAAAGAGTAAGAGCTGAGCCGGATGATTTTACATGTGCATCACACAAAAAATCTTACAGATCGCCAAACAGCGGGAGCTGTGTGTTTCGGTTCAAAAAAAAAAAATGGAGGTGTGGCCAACACACGACTTTCTTTTACGAACAGCGAATTTTGAAAAACTTCTATAATTCAAATTTCCCGCAAACTTAATTAAGATTGTTTTTATTATTTCATGTTTTCTGTAAATTGTATATTTTTGAAATATTTGCAAAATAAATTTTCTGTTTTACGGAATCTGGGAGCTGGGAACTGGGACCCCAAAATTTATGTAAAAAGTTTAAACATGAAGTTGCAGTTTGATTGCTTATACCATTTGGACTACAAATTGACAGTCATATGTATATACCAACAGACACCACCTCAAAACTCAATTTTTTGAACTCATTAGTACACACGTAAAAGAAATAAAAGGTGATATTTACGAATTTAAATTTTTTCTTTTAATTTTTTGGAATTTGTATTAGTGATTTTTTGTAAATCTTATACTTTTTAAAATATGTGCAAAACACATTTTCGGGCCGAGAGTGGCCACTTCCGGTTGACCGATTTGACAATTTAACATACATGTAGGCTAAATATTTTTATAACATACAGTACGTCACTGAAGTGTGCAAATTAATTATAATTAGCATAATTGGGCTAATACACACAATAATTAAAATGACAAATGCAAGAACTGCTGTAACTCCCTGTAAAAAAGTGTGGGGGGGGGGGGCAGGAGTTGCGAAATATTTTTGCAATTATAAAACGATATATATACTTAAGTATTACAAACCCTAATAAGTCGTTAAAAAAGTTAAGAAACATGAAAAAATGATCCACATTCAATTATGTAATATTTGCATTAAAAACCGGAAGTATGTCACTGTAGTGTGCAAATTAATTATAATTAGCATAATTAGGCTATATATACACATATATTTATGTGTTGGCAAAACAATATTTAATTTTTTTTTTATAAAATTTTTAAATTTTTTTTAAATTTTTTTTTTTAATTTTTAATTTTAATTTTTTTTAATTTTTAATTTGTTTATTTTTATTTTTTTTTTTGATTTTTGGAAACATTTTGTATTAGTAATTTTTTGTAAACCTTATACTTTTTAAGATATTTGCAAAACAAATTTTCTGGCCCAAGGGAGTGGCCACTTCCGGTGGACCGATTTGAAGTAAAATTCACTGGGACCTCCCAATTTATCCATAAAGCTTAAATCTGAAGTTTCAGTTCGATTGGTTAAGCCATCTGGGCTGTAGAGAGGACACAGACTGACAGACAGACGGACTGACAGACAGACATCATTTCGAAACCCACTTTTTCGGACTCAGGGGACCTCAAAACAGATAAATCTTCAATAATCTCAAGGTCGAAAATTTTCATGATTACTATACTTTATTTTACTTACGTAAAAGAAAGTAATATAAATTGAAAAACAAAACTAAAATGCTTTGAGCACAATCGAATCCTAGACCTTAGCCGCTCTAGTCCAATACGTTACTTCTAAGCCACATCCAACGTAACCACTACTTGGATTTTGTTCTAAAAACAAAAATTTGTTAAATTTTTGTTGTTGCTTTCAATTAGCGTATTTCCTTGATAAATTTACAACAACAATTGCATAGGATAAACTCTCGCAAGAATAACATTAACTCAAAAAAATATTGGGTTAAATTAAACCCAATTCTAATTTTTGGTTATGATACCTGCCACCTGGTCATATTATATATTAAATTTATATTTTATTTCGAAAAGTTAGCTTTTTCCAATTAAATCAAACTGGCTATTTTCTTGGGAAACAAATAAACAAACAATAATTCGAATTCAATTTTGTTCAACAAAATACGCTTAATGTAAATTTTGATCTGATCCGGATCAGCATGCCTCAAAAAATGCGGCTATTGTTTTATTGTTTCAAACAAAGCATGCTACGATTTTAATGACTCGAAAAAAATTGTTTATCGAAAAATTCTCATGGCTTACTAAAACTCATATGCCCGATGTCACAAAAAGAGGCAATCTCTAGTTAAATAATATTTCCTCACTTTCTTCTTTTATTAAATTGCGATTTATTTCATAATACAAATTCAACGCGGGCTAATTTTATTTCTATTTATGCATGAATATTTTAACTAGAGAGCTAAATATTTAACTGCCTAATTTCGTCAAGCTAAATATTTAGCTGAAGGCTAAATATTTCTATGAAAAATAAAAATATAATCAACTTGCATAGAATTTGTATTATGAAACAAAACGTAATTTTATAAAGGAAGAAAGGGGAGTAATATTATTTAACTAAAGATTACTAAGTTTTTTGTGAAACCGGACAACAATACAACAGTTTCTAAATATATTGTAGTAGTGTTCACACCCATTTAGGCGCATCATAAATCATTTTTTGTGTAATTAATGTAATAATTAGAAATTGCCACTAATGCACTAATATGTTAATATTGTTTCATTTTCTTTGTTCTTGTCTTGTCAAATAAACATTGTACATAGAACTACTAAGATTTATTTTTTATTAAAACCGTAAACATAGCCAACTACTATATATATTTGGCTATACGTTTCAAGTATCTAACTTATCGGGAAGTTAGTTTAAAATCGATTGCAAAAGATGTACCGAACAGATAAAAAATAATAAAATTGGTTGTGAATCGAACCGAAGACCTTTGCCGCTCTAGTCCAGTGCATTACTACTAAACCAAAAAAACATATTAAACCTCATATTAAATTTTCATTGGTACTCAAAATAGAAAATTCTTTTCGTTTTTCAATGTGCGTCAAAATACTAAAATAAACAAACGCCGAATTTTTAATGCATACTCTAAAAAAAATTGCGTTATGTTACAAACTCCAGGCTTTTATATAATAGAATAGCGAAATTATAGTAATTACCGTGATAAAAATATATAGCGAAATAATTAAAGAAAAATATTTAGTCTGCAATTCAGAACCCCCTAAACGTTTCGCACGATGCTCCACGACATCACCACTAAACCACAAACGATATAAGATCTCACATTCAATTTCCATTGTTAAAATTGTTCTATTATGTCAAAGCATAACGACTTCACTTTTTGTTAACGTTCGATTTTGCTTCCCATCTAATTTGTGTATCGCGCTGCTATACATTTGTACAATATATGAAAAACAATTCTAAAGGAGTAAACTCCAAAAATGTGTCGTGTCAAGTTTTCCAAGTTTATAATGGTAGAAAGTCTAATCCTTACATAATGTATTTACATTTCATAGAATTAATATCGAAGTCTTCGTGACCTAACGTCAGCAGTTTTATAACATATCAAAATTTAGTTATCCGTAAAAATCACATATGTACATATTTAATGCCTTAAACTCACCCGCACACTGTTCTTACCCGAATGTTGCGATCCAACCTAAATTATCTTGAACATCAACGACATTTTAGATATTTTGATTCGTCTAGCACCTTAAACTATTTACTTGTTGAACTTTTACACCTGCAAAGTTCTTGTAAGATTTATAACAGAAATTCTGCACATTATATCCCAAAACACCACATTAATTTAAAATCCATTTACTATAATACATAACCTCCTCTATATTTTACATTAAACTAACTTTAATTCAATTTTCTTAAATCCACTAGATAAATTGTGTCTATGTACTTTTCGGTTATGGTTACTTCGTTTTTATTGAAAGAACCAAAAAAACAAAAAAATCTTAAAGACAGTCATTTATCTTAATATAATACAAAATAAAAGTGTGTTTTTATGTGTGGGTTAAGGTTTATATATTTCTAAGGTAACTTTGTTTTGGTTAAAAATATGTTTTGTTGAAACCGCCGAACATTACGATTTTTGAGGTTATTATACATACTAACCCAATTATTCGCGATTTTATTACGCAAAATTGTGCGCACATAACCAAACCTAAAATTTTCGTCTTCGATAATTTTATTAAACATCTTATGTGGTTATTATTTTATGTCTCTTATGCTTATACTCAATATAATAGAAATTAATTAGAAAACTGCTTGGCATGATAAATTTGTGTGTCACCTAAGCTTTGTTGTTTTGCAAAACAAATCTTTTAGACCGTAACAAAAATAACAAAACACGTACACGCACAGCGTGACATGAATGCCTTTATGTGGTTATCACATAATATTATGTATAGTAATCTTATGATTGGTGTGCGTACTTAATCCAAAAATCAAATATTTATCCACAAATATTACTTCATTTTGTTTGGTCGACAAATTTCACTTTCTTTCAAGTTAGTTAGTTAATCATTTTGGTCATCACCTCTTACACATAACATATAGAGACAATATTTTACCATGCCGGAAAGTGTAGCGTGACATATTTTCCAGTGCACCTATAATTTTTTGTTTATACATGCTACATTTCTTTTAAAAAATTTAACATTCTTTTGGTTAATATTCTTCGTCTTCTTTCCAAATTTCTTTTTTTTTGTATTGTTTGTATTGTGCATGGTTTCTTATAAGTAAAAGTGATTTTTTATGTAAATTGGTGTACATGAATTATGATACCTCGTTTACTAAATACACAAAACAAAGATGATGAGATTTTGTGTTTTATTGATTGATCGAATATCGTTTAATCATGACTAATTAATTTTTATATACAATAAAACGAATGAAAGTGGTGACCAATTGTCTAGTTAAATTTTACCCCATTTTGGGCGCCAAAACATTAACACTAAATATAATGACTAAGCTAAACCGTTATTGAAGTAACATGTTTCCTATTTGCTGAATATATTAAGACATCAACCATGGCATTACTGTTATAACAATCTTTAAATTGACCTCTCTCTCTCTCTCTTTACATTTAATATTTAGTTTTTTGTAAGACGAGCATTATTATAAGTAAAAGTTAAAATAACCATATCTATATACGTTAGTTACTCGTATATGCAGACACACTTTTCAATAATTTTCTTTAAATTTATCTCATAAATTACTAAGAAAACATAAATATATTTTAAAAGAAGAAGAAGAACAAAACAATTACAACCATTACCATATACGTTTTATACATTCAAGTTGTACGCTCCAAAATATGTTTTAGTACTCGTTTATAAGATGCAATATTACTGTACATTTGTTGTTTCGTTTATAATTTTCACTCGTGTAATTAAATTATAATTAAAAATAAAACAGCGATATGTTTATGTATATGTGTAAAAAAGCGATCAGCAAAGTTTTTTTTTTGTCTACCAGTATGTATGAAAAGAAATTTTTTTCTAAAAAGTGAAATTTTCTCTTCATTTCTTAACATTTCTTGCGCTGTGTGTATGATACGAAACAACAACAAATAAATACTATTACAACACTAATACTATGCAGAGTCTTATAATAAGAAATGAAAAGAAAAGCAAATTTCATTTACTTTTTAACTATTTTTGGAGTTGTGCTGCGCAAACAATAAAATTCAAGATTTGAATAATAATGGAAATTACCATATTTCGTATTAATTTAATGATTTGCGGTTATTGTTACATACTTTAGAATCATTGAAAGTGAAATTGTTTAACTGAAATTCTATTGTACTTTTGTTTTCCGTTTTTTTTTGTTGTTGTGTGCAATTTACGCATTCAATTTGTACTTGGCCTACTTATTATATGCGCCTTGTAACAACATGCAACTCATCGTTTTATTTTAACAGACGATCACCTGCCCTCATATTATCCAATCAATGGTTTACTGCGCATTTAACAATATAAGCTGCTCACGGTATTATTCAGTGTGATCGTGGTCGTGGCAATCAACGATCGTTAACTTTATATCGAGATCACAAATTTCAAAAATTTGGTTTACTGCAAATTCAGTAGTAAGCTGGTCGTGGTCTATTAAGTGTGATCGTGATCATAAAAATTAACGATCAAATCTTATTTTGTTTAATTGACTGATAGTTAAAATCAATGATCGAGATCTTTATATCGAGAAATCAGTGTGATCGTGATCATAACTATGACATTAAATTTTAAAAATTTGTATTATTAAAAATATAATAGTATCTTTCATCGAAATCAAAAATTTCAAAAATTGCAAATTTAACCAAAATAAATTAGCGATATATAATTCAGTGTGATCGTGCTCACTACACGACTTACGATCAAATCTTATTTTAAAAGTTATTTATTAGTTATTTTGCACCATAACCACAAATTGACTGATCATTATAATCAATGATCGTGAGCTTTTTCAGTGTGATCGTGATCTTAACTATGATTAACGATCAAGCCTTATTTTGGAAGGTTTTCAAGTTGACTTAATGTTATAATATAAATGTGAGCCCTGTAATAACGGTTAGCTAGTCGCGGAATAATTTAATGTGATCCTAGTCATAAATAAGATTAACAATTAAACCTTAATTGGAAAGTTTATATTTGTTTATATCTGAGTATATTGTGATCATAGACATAACCAAAAATTGGCCGACCATCAATCTTAATTAGGATTAATGATCAAACCTTATTTTGGAAGTGTTTGATTGTTTATGTCGGAATAACAACTGGCACGCCCATTGCACAACCACTAATTTACCGAATGCTATAATCAATGATCGTGAGCTTTAAAGCGAAATCTCAAACTTCAAAATTTTGATTTATTGATCATTTATCAGCAGATTTTTTCTAAACGTAGCAATGCCTTTATCTTCATTATTCTTGTGTATTGCGCCTAAACTAGTTGGTGAGCGCCGGCGCAAGGTTGTATTGAGATTTTTAAGGCGCTGACAAAAATTCATGCGATTAATATTTAATGGCTAGACCACTAACATCACCAGTTTTAGGGTAATTTTGGCATTGTGCACAATTTGCATATTTTTGCAGGTTACATCTCTGTCAAAAGCGCAGATTTTAGCCGAAGTGGAATTTTAAGCTAGGATATAGCTAAGTTAATCCCCATTTGAAACACACGTTCATACACCAATAATTTGGTCAGTCTCTTTCGATTTGGTCATATTATTGAAACAAACAAAAAGCTCATCAGTTATTAAAATCGCCCAATAGACGATTTTATTGGTATTATACTTACATCTCAAAAACGGGTAGACGGATTTACAGGACATAACCGTTAAACGGCTAGATAAAAATATTCGGTTTTATAAAAATATTTTTATTCGTGAAAAATGTTGCCTCACTTACATATATAATTGACTCATTATTCACGTATCAGTGAATGAATATTAAGTAAATAGTAAATAAATAAATAGCCAAGGAATAATGAGTGAATAACCACTGAAAAATGAGTTAAACCGTCATTGATAAGTGAATAATCATTTATATCAACATAGAGTAATGTAGAATGAATCATGGGGGAAGAATGAGATGTAGCTGTGAGTGATTAATGGGTGATTTAGTAGTAAATAGTCAGTAAATAATGAATGAACTTTATTCATCATTTAGGGAAATCAGTGAATAAAGAATGAATAATGAGTGAAAGAGCCTCACTCATAATAAAAATGAAAACAGGATAAGATACAAGCAAATTCTGTAAAACCGGAACTGATTTTTGTGGACATAATATATAAATGACACAAATGGATCAAAGTCCGCTGATATTTCCTCCATTCAAATTTTATACATCGAGCATCATATTTAACCTTTTTAATTTTTTAAGTGGTTTATTTGGCACAAAGTAACTCGATCAAATATTCTCAAATTTTGAACCGAATATGTGCAGTGGATTTTTCATAATAACTTGGTCATCTTTCCAAGGCTAAGCAGTATAATATTTTCTTCAATAGTTCAATCTTTCAGTCTCTCTTGTGGTCTTTAGTTTAGGAGGGGTTTGGACCCGCAAACCACCTTGTGTGCGCGCCTCATCACAATGTACAATTTCCTAAAATTCAGAAATTTAGCTTTTTTCTTCTTCTGCAACCGATTGCGATCATCTTTAGTATACTTGAGTATTTTACAGAAAAATTACATCCACCATATTTGAAAGATACTCTGAAAATATAAATGCATTCCAGACTACTAGAACTCGTTCGACAACTGTACAATTTTTATGAAATATTTAAATTCTTAAAACCTGTGGCAGCAAGTCAAACGCAGGAATAAGTAAACTTATAAAAATGTTTGCCAGGCCTGTTTGAACAATATAATTTAACACTTGTTGAAATTTGATAGAATTCGAAATTCACTCTAAAAAAATTTAAAAGCGCAATTTTTAAAAATTCTAATTTAAAATGTCCGCAATATCAATTTCGGTTGAATACAAAACCTAAACAATTTCTTTAATTTGCGTAACTTATTCAAGTTATAAATAGCTCTCTCTTCTCTAAATTCAAGAATTTGTGGAGTTGAAATTTTCAACATGTGTTTAGTCCAATTGTGTGTTCAATTGGAAGAAATCAAAAGTCTAGCCTTTCAAGAACTCTATATGTTGTCTTTAAACTTATTTTGGCTTGATTGCTTTGCTACAAAATAAAATGATAAAAATCAGCTGATATTTTTAATAATCCTACTCGTATACTATATAAATAATTAGAATTTGAAAGTTACAGTGACAAAGGCTCTTGATCCATTAACTTTGCGGACCAATTTCTCGTGAGATATTTTAATCTTCGCTGTACCGTATAGATGCAGTTGCTCTTTCCCAATTTTGACACTGGCTTATTTTGATCTTTGATTTCTGTTGTGCCTTTCTCTCCTCTTATGGTTTTCTCCAACGACTAATAATCAAAATCTTCTTCGAGAAGTGTTGACTAACTAAGCCTACCACTATCTATAATTTTTAAAATTCTTGAAATTTCTCTGAATGCTTGAAAAATTCAAATGCTTAAATTTCTTGAAGCTTTTACAGGTTGCCAAATTTGTTGAGAAATCTTTTAACTACTATAGATCGGCTTGCAAACAATCAATAGACCCAATATATTCGGTTCCTTATTATTTTACTAATCGATAGACCGATCCTGGTTACCGTAAATAGAGACCTAATTAACATAAAAAGAGACTAGAGATTAGATTTATGATGTCTTCTGTTGCAGTTAAAGCGACTCGAAATTTGATTTCTTAAATTTCGAAATTTTCAAATAGCAACAACAAATATTTTATTAACTTTCATCTCCTCTTTCTAACCAAAATCCCGGTTTTTAAATTTTATAGATTAATTATAAAAATTTGTATTTAACGATTTAAAAAATTGAAAATTTTTGATTTTAATAATTTTTAAAGTTACAAAATTAATAAATTTGTAATTTTTTGGAATTCTGTGCTTTTGTGTATTTGCCATGCAGAAACTATGATGGTGGGATCTCCTCAAGGTTGGTTTATGCCAAATCTAGAGTTGTTCTAAATAAATTTAAATTTAGTCTCTCGTCTCAAGCGAGAAGTGTAGCTGGAGTTGGTGGTCGGAAGATTTTTTATTGGACGGATTCATTAATCATACTTTGCTGGGTAAATACGAAACCGTATTTTGGAACAAATCATCACCGTTTCTCTGAGATTTAAAAGTAAAGCAGTGCGGAGGTATAACGACATGTTCCTAGTAATTTGAATCCTGCCGATTTGACTGGCCGGGGATGATGACGGCTGGTATTTCAGACTCCGGATTTTGATAATGCGTTAAGTTCATCAAAGGCTCTATGCATTTTTCACAATATTTCAGGGGCACCCGTTCGTGCATTTTCCTACGTTATGCGATTTATTCGAAATTATTATTATATCGTTACTGAATTTAAACCTGATGGAGCTGTATTCAAAAGTGAAAAACCCAACAACTGCCGAAAAGAGGAATTGGCTGAACATCCATTCATTCAGAATATACAGAAGTCAATGTTTTCGCAATATTACCAACTACTGAAGGTTGACCGTATTGTAACTAACAATGATCGTCTTAACTGTTTGGCACCGTTTCTTGATGAATTCAGGTTGTTGAGAGTAGGCAAATGACTAGAAAGAGCCAAACTTCCTTATAGTTCCAATCACCAATTCTCTAATGTATTAATTCGTTTTCTCACCGTGATTCGTAATGCATTAGTTGTTTTCGAATTTAGCCGAGTGTCTTATCGCAAATTATAGGGAATTTATCAGAGCATACGCTCGATTATAAGAGCATTCGACCTTTTAGTGTTAGTGGTGTGGATTTTGCTGGACCCTTGAACGTGCGCCATCACTTCAGATGCAAGGCTCCCAAGAAGGTCTACGTGGCTCTTATTGTTTGCTTTGCAACCAAGGCGGTTCATTTGAAGCTTGTTATTGACCTGTCCACATACGCGTTCATTCGGTTTCATTAGGTTTTTACAGAGATTAGTAGGTGATCGAGTCATGGTGAATACAATGGTTTTCAGACAATTTAACCAGGTTCATCAGATGCTGATTAGCGGAAGGGACCAAGGTGTGTGATCAGACGTTCGTCGATCGGTCGTTTATACAACCAAGAACACCAAATTTTGGTGGACAATGGGAGACTTCGGTCAAAATTACGAAGTGTCTTATCAAGAACGTTATTGGCAGAATTGAAGTTTCTGTGATATTGTCATGGTATTTGACAAGTTACGTAGGGTTAGGATTTTAAATGGTTTTAAACCATCTGAACCGATTGTACAAACCCATTTTCATATATCTTTCAAAATAAGTCCTGATTCTCAAATTTGAACAATTTAGATTGGAATTTCAATTATGTTTTGACTCGTATAGAAACAGGATTTTCGATTTTCAGTTTGAATAATTTATTTCATGATTTATGTCCTCATGATTTTTCGAAATTTTCAGATTTACTCGTACGCATATCCCAAAAATAAAAATACAATTCTACAAAATTTGGTTTCAAATATTAAAGTAATTCAAAATTTAAAAATCCAAATTTTCAAATTCATACATTTCAAGAATTCAGAACGAATAAAATAAAATTTGAAAAGTAAAAGTAACTTCAGATTAAAATTCAAATGAGGGAAAGTTGAACTCTTGTGAAATATTTAAATTGTAAGCAAAAGCTTAACAAATTTTAAATTTAACCTTGTTTAATAAATCTGCGTTGTTTAGTCCGCTTCCCACGCTGCATTGTTTATTCCAGCTTCTGATGTAAAATCAAAGTTTAACAGTTTTAACTAAACTTATAGAAATATTTCGCGAAACAAGCCGTAATCCGACTTGTATAGTCCTAATGATGAATAGAATAGAATTTCAACAAGGCCCCTTTAAAGTTTTTTAAACTCAAACCAGTTTAATGAAAATTGTTCGATCACAAATAATTTTGTAAATGTTGTCGCCATATAGTTCACAGTAATGGTTTTTTATGGATTTTTATTCGAAATTTGTTTGAGATTATTTGTAGGTAACATAGTTCTTCGTTTGCATTTTTATACATCAGCCAAATGCTAAAATTTACATTTGCTGTTTAAATGGAGAAAAAATCAATTTGAATTATGCATGCAAGCAAGAATATTATATGAGAGAAAATGGTGTTAGTTGCATTTCTGCGACCAAAATCTTGGTTTAGCAATATTTAGAGTACAATGTACAACAGCTCTTAAAGCTCTAGAAGATCACATAATTCAATGCTATGCTTAATTGAACTCCTAAATTTTGTTTTACCCGAGAAGTTAAAATTAAGATAATCAAGATTTACAACTCTTTCAAATGTTTAAAAGTGAGACACTTCCGTCCCGCGTGTCGTAAAAGCTAATTTATATATTTATTTAAACTTATTCAAATATTGCAAAATAACTGTTGATTATTTTCAAAAGCTTCCCGTTAAGCTTTTATTTTCAGAATTTAAATCATTATGTATCGCTGTGGGATTCATCTTTCTGTGCGATATGAAAGCTCTCCAGTAAGCGTACTTTTCTCTCTGCCAATTCAAAGATTTCATCTGGCTACAAATTCAGACTTTGTACATGGGAAATCCTGCGTACTGATTATTTGGGTTATGAAAAAATGACGTAAGTGCGATAAGCAATTTCTGACATATTTGAGTGTCGCTCAATACCGGATGTTGGAATCTTGAAGTTTTCAGAAAAACGACCGAAAAAGTCAAGATTTGAAAAAGTTTTACAGCTAGAAATAATTTCATTTACCCTTTCATAATATTCTGGTTACAATGCATTATCAAATCTTATTAACAATACATGTCTTCCTTGCGTATAACTATCAAAATTTGAACTAAGCTATAATTAAAACTTGCTAAATGATCTAGATCCATCAATATGAGAGCGTATTGCCAATTATATAGAATATGTTTCATCTTACATCAACTTGTACCACCCATTAATTAATAATATTACAAAAAACCATATAAAGCTTTCACTCAACACTTTTAATTGAGCGTTAACTATATAGGCGATTAATTAAGAAAATGTGCTACGTTTTTATAAAAATATCGAACAAACGGCTGATTAATTATTAACTGACCAAATTTTATTAGTTCCTCATAAAATTTAATTAATCATTACAAGTTGGTGCTTTTGGTCATTATCTTATAGTGTGCAACCTAGTTTAATATACAGTTCATATAAATATACCTTGAAATTTTAATTGTAATGTACGGCAATTTATCGGTTCAAATTAAAAAAATACAACAACAATTTAAATTTGCACGATTTTAGCTTTTAACATTTATAATGAACAGTGAGAATATTCTTATTTATTACTTTACCTTTACGCTTAAGTTATTTTGTCATTGGTATATGGTAAAAAGATCACATTTTGTAGTGTTGTCTCGAAATTATAAATTTATTTGTACGTAAATATACATTGTGTGACAATACTATTGGAATATGTATAAGTAAATTGCTGACAGGTAAAATAAATAATTCGATTCGCGTAACATTTTTATAAAAGTTAAAAGAAAGTGTTAGAAATTTTTTTTTGTTTGGTTCGTATCGATTTATAATAAAAATACGCGATGATAATTTTTCCAATCAATTATGTTGATGGTTTCAATACAAAAAAATGATCAATTGTCGTACCTATAAAATGAAGATACGGTGATTTATGTTTGATTTGGGTTGAATATGTGAAACAGTAAATTTGATTCGCTTTTATAAATATTTATAGAAAGTGATAGTGGTGTGAACTGAAAAGAACTAATAAAACTTAATCAATTTTGTTATTTTGATGAATTTGATAAATCTTTAATCGACGAAAAAATATAATTATATAGAAATGGTGTCATATTTTTGTGCTTTTGTGAAACATAAGCTTTTATCCATTTATTTGGTGTATATATACGCTCGAGAAAAGGTTATTAATTGCAGAATGTCGCACTAATGTTTTCTAATTTATTATAATTGAAAATTATTTATTAGTTTCATGAAAATTTGAAAGTTGATTCTTGTTGAGCGAAGGGAATTTTGTTTTTGAAAATAAAATGGCAGAAATGTGAGAATACCTATCATAGTTAAATTAATTTTAAAATTTTCCAGTTCTATTTTACAAGAGGCTTTAATCATTTTTTTAAATGAATAAAACGTCAGAAAAATCCAAAAAACTTGTGCTAAAAAATCGACAACAGTTGTTTCAAAATTTACAAGCTTTTCATTCAGGTCAACTGAATGAACTTTTGTACACACACGAAATTATTCGAGCTTCGACTTGCTGATAACTATGAAGGCTTTTACCAACAAGTTTTTACAAATAGTTACTTATGTCTCTAACCACATAAGAACTTTTAGACTTAATTAATGAGGCTTTTTAAAATATTAACTTAATTTAATTAATCAACTCAAGTTAATAGAAGGCAAATCATCAGCTGTGCTTTTACAGAACTTTTGGCTTATATCTTTGAGTTTTTAATTCATCTCGAAAACGTTTCATTGTATAGAACTTTGAAAATTTGATACAAATTTATGTTTAGCTCAGGATTTTAAATTTCATCAAATTATAATTGGTTTCCAAATCCAGTGTAAACAATCCGGTTATGTAATTAATCGGGGGAATTTTATCAATTAAAGAAGTGTTCGAATTGCAAGATTTCTGCCTCATATATGTATAGACTATTTTTTCAGATTTTAAACATTTCTAAAATTTGAATTTAAAAAGGGCCTTGAAACCTTAAATTGTAAGCGTTTGATTGAAATTAAATCCCCGAATTTGTCTTGTCCGCGTGTGTCCATAATAACTTGAGAACGAATGAATCTATCAAATTAATTTTAAAATTAAACGTTCGTTTGAGGGTGTTCGGATATATGAAGGATTTTGGGCTTAAGCCCACTTTCCTATACAACTTTGGATTTTTATAAAATTGGTCCAAAGAAACTTGACTTTTCCGTGATTATGTCGAGTGAGTACACGAAATGTTTAGATTTTAAAAGTCCCAATTTGCCATATAGAAGTGTGAGCCTTCACTTACTTTGTTAATGGTTACGTCAGCAATATTATTGTTTTGTGAGTCTTTGTTATTTGCAACATTTTATTTGCATTATTACAGCACAATTTTTTTTACGCATTTTTTATTACGCAAGTCTAATTTCACTGGGCCAATTTTAATAAAATCCAAAGTTGTGTAGGAAGTTGGATATGTCATAAATATAAGAAGATATTAAAAATTTAACTTTATTTTCAAAATTAGGCGCTATCGATAACCGCTCCAAGATACGTAAACACAAATATTTTTTGAATTGATTACAATGATTGGTATTGGAATGATTTTTCAGATTTCAAAATTTTCAGAAACATATTATTCATGATTGCGCTGCTGTTATACAATTTTAAAAATTGTTCGCCCAGTTTTGAGAGTATTTCTTAATAAATTTAGAAGAAGTTCCGTACATTTGATGAATAATATCGACGTCGTCCAAATGCATTTTATCAGATTCGCCTTTTACCGACTTCTCTAGAGATAGAAACTCTTGCCATTTGTTGTTAGTGCTTAAATCTTATATAGATTCGTAGAAGTTCTGTACTTTCAGATAAATCTAAATTGCAAGTAGTTGAGAACGATGATGACGATTATATATCTGAAATAAGACCTCTGATGATATTATTGTGGTAATCGACATTGGTCTGACGAAAGCATAACTAGCCAAGCTATTAAAATGGTCGAACCATTAAGAATTTTAAATCCGGGCAACATGAATTTTCTAAAGGCGTTCAAAAAATATTTGTACAGGTACATCAAAGGAGTTGAACCTAAAAACATGCTCATAAAAAAATAAAATGCGAGCCCCAAAATATTTCTGCGGGAATGGTCTTTCACCGCTACAGCGTCAATTCCGATACTGAAATTTGTACATTTGGCGGGCTTAAATTGCATGAGTTATTTTACAATCTTCCCAAGCATTGCTTATACGAACGATCTTTATATTTCACATAAGAATGAAGTGTTTTTGTCTTCCTCCGTGAATTAAATTTAAATTAATTTTGTTAAATTCCGTTTTTCAAAATTTTATTTTAATGTAATTCAAGTGCTTGTGATAGTAATAGGTGATGTGCACTCTATTTGGAATTATTAATTACTAATAAAACTCCAAATAGGAGTGTGGAAAAATTAAGTCAAACCTGTGAAATTTGGTGAAAATGTGCAGTTAATCAATAAAAAAAAATTGGTTTAGAAGTAGTCATATTTATTCAAAATTGTGCTGCTCAAAGTATTCAGATATTCGTAGTTTAGGAAATTTGATACCGCACTCCGTTATTTTGAGGTACTGTAAATTGTTCACCTGGTGTATGTGTGTTAAAGATAGTAAATAGGAGAGAAGGTTCAGACCCTGGTGACCGGTTTGAACAAATTTAATACCGAAATATCGAGTGAGAATTGCCTTTAAAGAGTGGCCCTGAAGAATTCTATCTACATAATTACACGAACCACACACCTCTTGAACTTCAATTCAACACATTAAAGGCTATTCCTTGTGAAAGAGTGAAACGCTGGATAAACTCCGTATTCAGTCTTATAATTACAAAGTTATATACCAACTGGAAAAAACGCTTTTTTGTCAATTACAGAAATATGATATTTTACTTCGGTTTAAAAAGACTAAAGTATTCAAATCCTCAATGTCAAAAATGAGCAAAAATTTGGTTGGCCTAAAACCATTTTTCTCGACATTTTGAAACCCCCTGAGTACGAGAAACACATAAAAAAAGACCTTCGGTCTGTCTGGGCGTCTGGATGCCTGTACCCATGATATCTCGAGAACGGTTTTTTCGATTTAGATTTTTTGTTCGCCAATCTGTTTCTATGGTCAAGGTGAAGAATTGAAAAGTTTGTTGAACCTGTACGTCAAGAGGGTGAGGTACTTACCATACGAACCGACCCAAAATCACTTGGTTCACAAATATTTACTAATTTATTATGTATAGTATGTTGGTTTGAATATTGAGTTAAGTAAGTTTTTTATACGCATATATGCTGGCTTAAGGATTAAATTGGGAGTTGAGTTTGCGGTTAAGTTAACGGTTGAGTTGGGTTCTATTTGCGGGGTGACTTGAGGCTGAGCTGTAGTTGAGTTTGGGTTTGATTAGGATTTAGTGAGCAGTTGAGTAATCTATGTAAAGGGAGTACTTGTATTTATGTACAGTATTCAAACGATATTTAAACAAATCCCGAAATGGTAATGGGAATGGTAATAGTAATGGTAATAAAAATGGTAATGGTAATGGTAATGGTAATGGTAATGATATAATGGCAATGGTATAATTATAATGATATAATGGCAATGGTGTAATGGTATAATGCTGTAATGGAATAATGTTATAATGGTACGCTGGTTCGGCCGTATATTGGTATGATGGTATGATGGAATGGTGGAATAACGGTATGACGGAATGATGGTTTGATGGAATGATGGTATGATGGAAAGATGGAATTATAGAATGATTGAATGATGGTGCAACGGCTTCAGGTTGGAGATCCAGGTTGATTTGAGGAATGGGTCTGCGTTGAGTTTGGTATAAAGTTGATGTAGAGTTAGACATTTAGTTAGAAGTGAGTTGAGTTTATAGATACAAGCGGTTTTCAGACCGTGTTAGGTTAGGAATTGAGTTTGTGCTTTGGTTGAATTAGGATTGAATTCTGGCTTATCGAGGGTCCAGTTGCGGATTTATTTTGGGAGAGTTGTGGATTGAGTTGGAAATAAGCTTGAATTCATGTACGCATATATTTTGTCGGACTACGGGTTGAGTGAGATTTATTGTGCTTTAGTAGGGGGTTGAATTGAGATTTGAGTCTTAAGTTAGTTTGACTTGTTCTGAGTTGTGCTCATGTACGCATTTAATTTTTAGGTTCATGTTGAATTGAGGATTGACTTGGGCATTAAGTTAAGGGTTGTATTGACGGTTAAATTGTCCAGTAGAGTGTTGAGTTGGGGTGAGCTTATGGGTTGTTGTTGTGGATTTATTTGGGGGTTAACACAGAGGTTGCGGTGGAGATTAGATTGTGAAAGCATATACTCATCTAGTTTTCGAACCTTGTTGATTTAGGGTTTGGGCTGAACGTTGAGTTTGGGTTGAGTTGAAGGTTAAATTGGGGTTGAGTTGAAGGTTGAGTTGGGGTTGGGTTATGTATAAGTTTAGGGTTGGATTGAGTTGAGGGCATGTTAGGGTTGAATAGGGTTTGAGTTGAATTTGAATGGATTTGAGTGGGTGGTTCGGTTTTAAGCTTTAATTTGGGGTCGAGTTTAGGGTTTAGTGGGAGATTAGGTTAAGTTGATTTTGATGAGTTGGCCATTAAGTATGGAGGGTTGAGATTTGGTTCGAGCTAAGTTCATTTAAAGTTGAGTTTAAATTTACTTAGCTTACGTTGGGGTTCGATTGGAAAATTATTTGGGGGTTGATTTAGGTTTAAGTTAAGGGTTGATTTGAAAGTCGATTAGGTGTGGGTTAACGGTTAATTTGGTAATTGCGTTTAGGATTGCGTTGCGATTGAGTTGGAGGTTGTTGTAAATTGAGTGGGAGGTTGAGCTGAAGATTGAGTTAAGAGTTTCAGTTAGAGATTCATTTGAGAGTTAAGTTTATTTTCAGGACCGAAGTTCTCACCACCTAATGAGGTTTTAGCCATTTATATTTTCGTATTAAATTTACTTAAAATCAGCTTGTTTTAAATAATTTTAGGGCAAACAGAAATATTTGTATATTTAGGGGTAGAAAGTACTAAGTTGCTCGAGCGAAGAGACTTAAAACCAATTTTTTTTCTGAATTTCGTTGGAGTTTTTACTTCAAATTCATAAAAGCGCCAAGTTTGTCCTAATCCCGAATTAATATCAATGTTTTGCTGAAGATGATGTACATACATATTATATCTGAATAATTGAAGTTATGGAACGTAAATTAAACCTGCTGGCCAAGGGTTATGAAAATTAATAAATGTGTTCTCACAGAGATAACATGCATCTCCTATTTGTTTAAAAACGCAAATCGCCGATCGCAGTTACTCCATAATCGATTATAACTGAAAAATTCGGAGATTTCCAAAATTCAAATAATAGTTAGCTCGCGAATTTTTGGGCTCTATAAATTGTTAATATCAAATTTTGCTTGATTTATTTGGAAGCGAAACAGAAAATCGTAACTTATCTAAACAATTTTGGAAAGTTGTAAAGTTAATTTATGATTAGAGCTTATTAAAATAAAATTTTGTAAAAAAGGGACCTAAGTCACTTTTATACGTTCTAAATTTTGGAAATTTTTAATTTGTTTATTAGAAGAAGCTTTATTTAGTTATTTCTTAATTCATTTATTCATTCACATTTACTCAGCCAAACTTTTTAGGACAAAAATTTCAGTTTAAGGAAACCTTCACAACCATTATTATACAGATGCCTAAGATTTCATGTTTTTTCTGATGTGGTCGAGAATATTAGATTCTCTAGCATTTTTCTTAACTCTTGGTTACTACTCAAAACCTCCCATAAAAATTATGAATCGCGAAATATGCACAGAGCGGCTGAAGACACCCACCATGCGAAAGCGCGAGCGCAATACTGCGAATTCACTAAGAGTTATTGTGCGAAAATTTTGTTTCTAAAGTTTACAGGGTAACATAGACCCATGAGTAGTAACCGAGCTTTAAATTTAGCTTTAATTGCATTTGCATACAGTTGAGATCCTGCCTGCTTTATTTAACATCACTGATTATTATTAGTGAGTTTACAGGATTTTTGAGGCAATTCGAAATTTTCCAGCTCATTAGAGACTTTTCGAGTTACTGTTCCTTAGAAACTATTCGAACTCGGCAATTTATTGGCATTGATTTACTTGTAGTTATAGCGGTAGATTCATTGAGTCGTTCTTATTATGATCACGCGGCAGAGGCACACAATTAACAAAGAATTTCAATTTCAAATCAGAATTTTTCAAAATATACCGTTTAAATTTAAAGCGAACTACGACTACAAACTTTTTTTTTCAGGATAAGAGTTTGGGGAATACAATGATGAGAATTAGGAAGAAATTATTTGAGTTTTGTAAATTTCTCAAATGATTTTTTCCAAGTACTCAACCCTAAACTGATCCGAAAATCACAAAAAATTCGTAGATATTTTTCTTTAAATCGTTAGCTCAAATTTACGAGAGAGGCAGATTTTCTTCGCCGTTCAGCTTATGTTAAACGAACTATATTTTATCAAATAGATTGCAAATTTGCAAAATGTATTATCGGCGATTTCTTAAGTAAGAAACCGACTCTTATGCGGAATAGTGTAGTCGATCAATAAGTTTGTTCGATGTTGAAAAGCCAAATGTTGGAAGGCCGAATGTCGAAAGGCCGAAAACCGAAGGCCGAATGAGTGGGAATGACGAATGTTGAAAGGCCGAATGTCGAATGGCCGAATATGTCAAAAGGCCGAATGTCGAAAAGCCGAATTGGTCGAAAGGCTGAATGTGTCGAAAGGCCAAATATCGAAAAGCCGAATGGGTAAAAAGGACGACACACATTTGTGGTACATCTATCAGTAGATATAATTCCTTTGATCTGTGTCTAGACCAAGCATTTACGAAGCATTAAATCCGAAATTCGCTCTAATACATTCGTCGATACCATACTAACCCAACGAATTAAGCAAACTACAAAATAACTTGAAACATTTGTGGTAGAACTATCTAGTAGAAGCGATATGAGCGACACGATTCTTTTGATCTGTGTCTGGAAGGTTGGCGAAGCAATTTCAACTATCGTAAATATTAGTACTTTACGGAAAAAGTTGAATTCGATTGACATTTTATAAATTTTAAATTTAACTTGGGCCGCACTTTGATAATTGTGTTTCTGGATTTTAGTTTCTTGGATTTTTTTTTCGGGATTTTAAGTTTTTGTTTTATTTTTTTCTAGATAATGTAGCCAATCCCGTAAAAATAAAAAAAAAAGATGTAAAATTA
This sequence comes from Tipula helvola, assembly GCA_963556165.1. Taxonomy (NCBI): domain Eukaryota; kingdom Metazoa; phylum Arthropoda; class Insecta; order Diptera; family Tipulidae; genus Tipula; species Tipula helvola. The sequence continues at coordinate 382,198,736 of OY744481.1, read as the reverse complement.
AACTCAATTTCGACACAAACGGCCTTTCGATATTCGGCCTTTCGACAAATTCGGCCTTTTAATATTCAGTATTTCGACATTCGGCGTTTCGACATTCAGCCTTTCGGCACTATTCTGATAAATTTTGGTTAATATAGCAACTGTATTCTACTCTATGTCTTTTTTTTTTTTAATATTCGTTATTATGAATTTTTAAACAAATTGCTTATATATGCTTTCTCAGAATGGGTGACACTAAACTTCTCAAAATATTACCACTTAAAGCACGAGTTTAGAACTTTTACACTATCGCTGGAAACATTTGATGGACTAAAGTAAAAATATGGAATGGTACAATCTGACAAAAATTTAAATTCAAAAGAACTAAATTTGGTAAGCTTGATCGAATATTGTACACATTTTAGCAATATTTGAATTCACTTGAATTAGATTGAAAGTTATCGTAAAAATGAAGAAGAATTTTGGTTACCGTTGGTCGCCGTTATTAAATCCCGCCTCAAATTGTGATTAATAAAAACTGGCTTCATAAAAACCGATATTTTACAATTTCTATAAATATATTATAGAATAGTAGATTTCCAGGTGGCTGAATCGTAGTAAAGCTTTTGCTGAATAATTCATTAAAATTCGTAGAATTTTATTATTTTTAAGATACTTTCCTATTTTAACGCCAAATTCACAAAACGCTGCCCTTTAAAAAATCTTCTATAAAAATTATTCGTTATTACGAATTTTTTTGAAATTATTTCTAACCTATATTAATTAGTAATAATCAATTTTTTGCATTACATGGCGTAGAAACCCACCACTTAGAATAGAAATTAACTAAAATTCGTAATAACCGATATGTATTTCACTTATTTTCAATTCATGTATGCGCATTTATGTTCGTACGCTCATCTTCTTTGTTGATTTATCGATTTAAAAATACAGACGGTAAAGCGTCAGTCATAAATTAATTTTACTTCCGTATTTACTTTACATATTAACACATTCGAGTAATACCTATACAAACAGGTTTAAATAACTGTTTCTGAATGTTATACAAATAATTTCTATTTAAATTTTTAATTATAACTGAAATTTTGAAAATATTTTTAAAATGCTACTCAAACTAATTTTTGAAATTGTGCATAACCATCTTCACCATTTATATCAAATTATTCGTTCGAATCAAAATTTTGCAGTAATTTAAAATTAAATCAAATTGTTTTATTAAACTACAATCCGAAAATAATTATTTTATCGCAATTACACTTCAGTTAGTGTTATCAATAAACACTTAAATTTAAATACGGTTTCAAATTAAATTTAATTAGAAATTGATTTGAATTTGACGTTTTTACGGGACTGCCACCTTATTTTTTCTTGCAACTGATTCATTTAGGATGAATCAGTGACTAGCAGCTAATTTGAATGAATTTTGCAGAAATAAAATTATGTTTGATTTGGATTGGAATAATTTCCAATTTTCCCCAGAAAAAATAAAAAAATAAAAATTAATAAATTTTGAAACGGAATACAGAGTGCCAGTTAAAAATTAGTTTAATTCCGGTTTATCGACTAATTGATAAAGTAAGTTGATATTTAATTAGAAATAAAAAAAATTCAAAATTTCTTCGTTCCCAATTTTACTTTAGTATAGAATTCAAACATCAATCTGGTGATTCAGGTTATTTCGGAATTTTGTAATTTCTACATTACATAAACTTGTCACGGCTTATGTAATGTATAGAAATTATAAAATTATTATAAAATAGACCTGATTCACACAGTGTAGATAACACCAAATTTTTATTTAAAATATTCTCAGCTTATAGATACTAACGTACCTTTGTTGATTTAATCCTTTGGATAAGCCGAATTTAGTAAATTATTTAATTAGCTGACTCATGTCGCATCGAGATAAAAAGTGAAACCAATTATGTACTTTATGGTTGAATGAACTACACGTATCGTTTTATGACTAAACACTACAGTCCACACTTAAGTGATTAACGCTTTTATACTCGGAAATGTATATCTCAACAGTCTAATTAAAAATAAAATTAAAAAATTATTTTTTTTCCGTTAATAGTTAACAAGAAACAGTTTATATTATAGTATCTATCTTGCCAGTTATTAAATAAATAAAAACTATTACGAAAGCTTATCACAAAGCCCGCATCATAGTTCATGCACATAATTATGAAATTTATTACAAATTTGAAGGTTATTAGCAATCGAAAGTCTAATTACGGCACCATTATAATTTGTATATACATAAATAGAGACTTATGATAACAATAGTGTTTTGTATTTACATAAATATTGTAATTCATCAAAATGTTTAACCACAATATTTATCTTATTTATGATTCACCTTGATGTTAGGTTACCCCAATTACTCGAGACAGGCAAATATTTAATTATATAAGTACGAGGCCTATCTATAAATATTATTATTTATTAGGCTAAATCCATTATATGTACATATGTATATCAAATTAGCTATTTGTATGTACTATAGAAGAGAAATTTACAGATTGGCTACAAAAATATATTTTCACTTTTCACTTTATTTTTTCGACAACGTGGTGAAATTAGCCAAAAAACAAAAATGCACTAAATAAATCACTCTAGATAAAATAATCCATTTACCATGCTCTAATCCGCGTGTTTAATGAGACCAAAACTGTTGAGTGTTGAGTCCTTGTTCTATATAAATTATGTATATAGGATAAACACAAAACCACTTGTTTTTTGTTATTGTAAAAAATTGGTTCACACCATAACCGCACAATAATTATGACATATACAAAAACACTAATTTAGACACCAGAAATAATTAATTAATTGCACACAATTTAATTAAATTAATTTTTTTACTTTTTTTTACTTTTATATTTCTCCCAACAAAAATCTTTAATTTTTTTTCTTTTTTAAACCATCTTAATTCCACGATCGATTAACATTGACTGACTAACAAAAAAACTATAAACTATAGTGAATGAATGAAATGAAATAGTAAAAAAAAAACGTTAAAAAAATGTTTAAAACTTTTTTTTTTATATTTTTTTAAACGATCATATATAAACTGTATAAGAAAGTTGGTTTCATGATAGTTTTAATAAAAAATAAAAATACTTTTTATTTTCACGTTGAAATGGGCTAAAAAGAAAAACATAATGTGTACAAACAAGCAAAGTAAATAACAATATGTTGTGTATGTTGTTTTTGTTGTTGAAGAAATGTGAAGAAGAGTTCAGACTCAGTGCAGCAGCTTACAGCACAAATTAAAAACGTAAAGCGCAAGGTAGATCGAGTATATAAAATAAAGCTTAAGACGGATGAATGAATCAAATATTATGGTCTTAATTTTAAAAGATAGAAAGAGAAGCTTGTCTGTATTAAAATCAATAGGATTGTTTCGGCTTTTTATAGATAAAATATATGTATTAACAATAAAAAGCCGAAAAAATTTCATTGAAATACACAGAAATGAGAGTTTTCCTTTAGTTTTTGATTTAGTGAATATAATTCGCTAGGTCAGTAAGTTCTTGCCTCATACTTAATGTATGAAGTTAGAATTGTTTGAATTACATATTTTCTTAGAAAGACACATCTTTCTTCTCGGTTGCTTCTTGGACCATAATTCTTTTTGCCTTTAGAAACAATTCGGCGGCCAGGTGGGAAGTTGCTAGGGGGATGCAAGCCGATAGGCTCCGTAACTAGCAGTTTTCCGCAAGTGCTCGTGTTACCTCCTCGTGGTGGCTGCTGGTAACTAGATTGCTTTTTCGGCTTCTAGGCAAAAACACGGCGCTAAAGGAGTAAACCTTAAACAAATCACTGGGCTGGGTTAAGGTGTTATTCGTACCGTGCCGATAACCGGCCAGGCTGAGGGCCCAGTTTAAAAACTAGCTCAGTCGCAAACGGTGGATCCGGATACCTGGCGCCCTCCGGATTAAGTAGCCTTATCTGTGTATTGCGGATCTCTGCACAGATGGACACTCTTTTCTCCGCTACTCGTGGGACCAAATATGGGAGACCAAAAAACAAAACAAACAAAAGAGTCCGGTTCTCTTACAAAACCGGAAGAGGTAGAGAAGGAGACTCGGGTCTTTAGGCCTATCTCTAAACCTGCCAATAAACAACGGGACAAAAGCTTAGATAAGGCTGGTCCCTCCACTCGGGTCACCAGGCCTGAGCAAAGAAGTATAATTCGGAACCAAAGCACCAATGAAGCTGGTTCCTCAAAACCAACATATAATACTAGGAGAAAGGCGTGGAGGGCACTGGAGAAGATAAATAAGATCCGTCCAGAAGACAGGTCGGAGAAAGACAAAGCTACGCTTGTGTGGGCGAAAAAAGTCACCGAACAGATGTCGGAAGGTCCTTCAGCTGGCTTAAAGATTAAAAGGAACAGATCTCAGGAGGAAAGTCCTAAGATCGCAAAACGAACTAAGCTCCATGCTACCGAAATGAGGCCTTTTAACGAGGTACTCAAGGATCAGCTGGTAGTGGCAGTTGTTGACCAGTCCCAGGAGGATGGCAGTATCACGCCCGCCAATTGGAGAAAGGTGGAAAGGGCCTTAACCACCATTTACCTGGATATCCTTGCAGAAAACCCAGGACCTGCTCCGACTTGTCGGGATGCGGGTTGGCACAGGAACCAGGTGAAACTGACTGCATGTGTGGATCAGAGATCTCTTCTGCTCTACAAGAAGGCAGTGGAAAGACTAGGCGAGGTATGGCCCGGAGCCAGCCTTGCTGTTAAAGCTAGAGATGAAATCCCCTGTAGGCCAAGAGCCAGGGTGTGAATTCCTTCGGAGCCTAGCGATCCAAAGGTGATACTCCAGTTGTTGCAGGTTGGCAACCCAGATTTGCCAACGCACAACTGGAAAGTTGCTAAGCTCGAGGAGCCACGGGCCGACTACAGGTCGGCCGTCATAATTCTAAACAGAGAGTCACTGACTGCGCTGGAAAAAACAAATGGTATGGTAAGCTATGGTTTCAGTGCAGTCACACTCAAAATCTACAAGAAGGATGCGGACAAGCCGGATGCTCCGGAATCTGAAGAAGCTGCAGGAAGCTCATCTGGGCTCCTCCAAGAGGGGAACAGCCTGGTGGAAACCATCTCTACAGATACGGAGTTGACAATGTCCTTGGAGTCATTAAGAAGAATCTCAGAGGACTTCACATCATCAGGGGAGGACTCTGATGATACATTGGTAGGGAAGGAAGTCTAAGAATGGTGACGTTCTTGCAGATTAACCTACACCACTCAAAGGCAGCATCAGCTGCTCTACTTTTAAAAATTGGAAAGGAAGGGACGGATATTGTCTTGATCCAAGAACCTTGGGTTGCTGGTGACCGGGTACTTGGACTCAAGACACCCTGTTATAGATTAATGCACACGGAACAAGAAGGTAGGGTTCGGTCGTGCATTCTCGTTAAAAATAATATAAATTGTTTTCTGCTATCGAATTTCAGCAATGAAGATGTGGCAGCGGTCAGCATTGAGGTCAATAAACGAAGCCTCTGGCTAATATCAGCCTACCTAGCCTATGATGCAGTGAACATTCCACCAGTCATTCTGGGTGAGGCAATTTTGGAGGCTCAGAAGCGCAAGGTTGGAGTCATCCTGGGGAGTGATGTAAATTCTCATCACACAATCTGGGGAAGTACGGACACAAATGAACGAGGTGAGTTACTCCTTGATTACATTCTAAGTACTAACCTTCATATATGTAACATAGGCAATAAGCCGACTTTTATAACTAGAAATAGACAGGAGGTATTGGATATTACACTCGTCTCAAACTTCTTGACGACTAGTCTATTAAATTGGAAAGTGTCGGAAGACCACTCTTTTTCTGATCACTGTTATCTTCAATTTGAAATGAGCTTGGTCTTTCCGAACAGCCCTCTCTACAGGAACAGGAGGAAAACCGACTGGGATATTTTCAGAACTATTCTGGGAAATTCACTACCAGTGCAGGTGCCTGAACCTCCAAAAACTACGGTAGAACTCGATGGCTTAGTGGACGAACTGTCCAGCGCTTTTAATGAAGCGGTACTAGGCTCTTGTCCTCTTAGTAGGCCTAGGGGCAAATCTCGGCCACCTTGGTGGTCAAAGGAGATTCAACAAATACGTCAACGGTGCAAGAGACTCTTCAAAACAGCAAGGAAAACAAAAGCCGCTGTAGACTGGGACTCCTATAAGGAAGTCCTCAAAATTTACAAATATCAGCTAAGAAGCGCAAAGAACAGATCTTGGAGACTATACTGTGGTAAAATTCAGGAGACATCAGAGATGTCCAGGCTTCGCAAGGTACTATCTACTAGCCCTTCCATCCCAAGCTTCCTTCAAAGGCCGGATGGAGCATGGACCACAAATAGTATGGAATCGCTGGAACTACTATTGGAAACTCACTTCCCTGGTTGTTCCGAATCTGCACCTACTATATCAGAAGGTAAAAGGGCTAGTAGCCTCGCAGGCCAAATTATTAGCAGAAGAAAGATTCTGTGGGCGATAAGCAGTTTTAAACCATACAAGTCGCCAGGACCTGATGGTATTATCCCTGCGGATATACAAAAAACTACTGATCTAACCATTCCCTGGTTAGAGGTAATTTTTAGAGGCAGCCTAGAACTATGTCACATTCCCAGTAAATGGACGGAAGTGAAGGTTGTCTTCATACCTAAGGCGGGAAAACGCTCACATTGCAGTCCCAAAGACCTTAGACCGATCAGCTTGTCTTCTTTCCTCTTCAAAATACTGGAAAGACAAATAGAAGCTCATATTAGAGGCACGATTATGCCGGAAAAGCTGTCCAAATCTCAACATGCTTATTGCAAGGGGAGATCTGTAGAAACTGCTCTTCATTCTCTCACATATTTTATTGAAAAATCTTTCGAATATGGAGAATACGCGATGGTAACCTTTTTGGACATTGAGGGAGCCTTTAACAACGTGCTAACAGGGGCTATAACTCGGGCACTTTCGAATCTAGGAGTGGAAGATTCTCTTAAGGACTGGATAGATCAGATGCTAAGAGGCAGAATCATAAATGCCAGTCTGGGGAAATCCTCCGCCAGAAGATTTGCAAGCAGAGGCACGCCGCAGGGTGGCGTACTGTCCCCCCTTCTCTGGAACTTGGTCATAAATGATCTATTGCTGAGGCTGGAGGATACTGGCTTCAAGGTGGTTGCCTATGCGGATGATGTCGCTATTGGCGTTCGGGGAAAATATCCCGGGACACTTAGCGAGCTTATTCAAAATGCTCTGGGCATTCTTTCACTATGGACCAATGGTTGTGGGCTAAATGTGAACCCACAGAAAACCGAATTGGTTCTCTTCTCTAGGAAATATAAAATTCCTCATGTCGATCCTCCTACTTTAAATGGTTTCAACTTGGCTTTTACAGGTGAAGCAAAGTTCTTGGGTCTCGTCTTAGACAGTAAATTAAACTGGAAACCGAATATTACGGAAAGGGTAAAGAAAGCTACGGTAGCGCTATACTCCTGCAAAAATGCAATTGGGAAAGGTTGGGGGCTGGATCCCCACATGGTCCTTTGGCTATACACAGCAGTAGTTAGACCCATTCTTCTGTATGGGGTAACAGTTTGGTGGCCTGCTCTGGACAAAACTGTCAACCTAAAGTTGTTGACAAAAGTTCAGAGAACAATCTCTCTGTGGATCAGTGGTGCAATGAGGAGCACATCCACTCAGGCACTGGAGACTCTGCTATTTCTAACTCCTCTAGATATCATGGGAAAACAGTGGGCAGCTAGCACTGCCATACGACTGAAATCCACCTTAATGTGGACCTGCAATAACACAGGGCACTCATCTATACTTTGTAACAAAGGGCTTCCCAAGACCACCGACTATACTGTCCCGTCACTATCTTTTGATAGAAAGTTCCGGACTATTATACCATCTAGAGAGGACTGGATGATGGATACAGTTTTGGAACCAGGAGTTTTGAACTTCTTCACTGATGGTTCAAAACGGGATAGAGGAGTAGGGGCTGGGGTGTCCCTTTCGTCTCCCTGACTACTGCAGCATTTTTCAAGCTGAGGTAACTGCGATAAAGGAAGTAGCGGACTGGTTGAGGTATAATGTAATATCGACTAGAGATATTCGCATATATACGGACAGTCAGGCAGCCATTAAAGCGCTTCAATCACACCTTCTCACGTCGAAAGTAGTCCAGAGCTGTCTCTCATCTCTTAACGAGATGACAGATCAGTTCAACATCCATATCATATGGGTGCCAGGACATTTCGTTAGTACGGGGAACATGAAAGCCGATGAACTGGCTCGACGTGGTACAACGGACCACATTTCAAACAGCAAAAAGGATATTGAAATTCCTCTTGCGGTATGTAAACTGCTGCTTCAGGAGGAAGCCAGTAAGTTGACGAATGACAGATGGTCAAATAGTACCTCATGCGTAATAACTCGGCAAATCTGGCCAAAGTTGAACTTGGCGAGATCCAAACAGCTGATCTCACTTCAGCGGAGTCAGATCAGTGTGGTTGTTGGAGTGATTACGGGGCACTGTCTCATAGGCAGACATGCAAGTAGACTTGGTTTCTTCTCACATGACTACTGTCGTAGTTGCGAGGACGAAGAGGAGGAAGAGACAGTACTTCATCTTCTTTGCACCTGTCCTCGTCTGGCACGAAACAGACTGAATTTTCTAGGGGCACACCTTTTCAACGACCTGGCGGAGCTCAGCGAGAAGGACGTCAGGAGTATCCAGCGCTTCATAGCAAGCTCAAAGTGGTTTCAATGAGTTGGAGGAAAAATTTTTAATTTGTGGTATGGCTACGGACCTTTTTGTGTCTATGCCTGGTCCTGGTGGACCGCCACCCAAACCTAACCTAACCTAACCTAGAAACAATTCAATTTAGAATTGAGCCGAAAAATTATCTTTAATGAATCGAACTGTTCATTCGACTGAATCGAAATTTATATAACTCATATTGTGTTTATCGGTTTCAAGAGTGATTAGGTTTTCTGAAACTTGATTATTCTAAATGTTTCAACACTTTTAAAACTCACAACTCCCGAAATCAAATTCATTCGATTTAAACTGGAATATTTGCTAGTTTTAAAGCTTGCATAATTTATGGATCGGAAAGTTACTACTCGCACTAGACCGTCTTCGCCGGAATGTATGGCAATGACTCGGGCGTAAATCGGGAGTAAATTTGCTGCGTCCTGTGCCATCCAGATACATTATTAACTGCAATAGGCAGTGTGATGTCCGCTAACGCTCTGTCAATTATAAAATGTGCCGGAGTTAATGCGTCTTTGAAATTGGCCTTGAATTTACTGCTACTTCAATACGAATAACCAGTGTCTCAAATTAATATATGATTCCCCATTGTTTTTTGTAAACTTGTTTTAAGCAGCTTGACGGATGCCTCCAAAGGTCACTCATATGTGGTGCACCAGCAGGTATGAAATGCCAGCAAATTTGATTTTTTAGAAGAAATGAGTTTATTCCGGAATTGTTGTCTCGCAAGAAATCATCAACTTGCTGAAATTGATTTCATGCGCCGACATAGTTGGCCCTATTAACACTGTAAACTGAACGACAGATACCACGACTACAAATGAACCTCTGGAATTGCTCCTCGTCTTCTCAATATGTGCACTGAATGACATTTATCGATCCGGCCGCCAACTCGTAATAATCGGTCGTTATGCATAAATGGATTCAAGCTTCTAATGGCCCTTTGTTTCGATACTAGTGCACCCTTTGACAGACTAGTTCATCTAGATAAATACCTCTTGACGCTAAGTCGGCTGGATTTTCGTCTGACCTTATATGTCGCCAATGTTCTCTGCTATATTTGGAAGTATCCAATATTTGAGTTGTTCGGTTTCGGATAAACGTTTGCCACCTCCTCGGGTGAGAGGACAGCCAATCCAACACGATTGTCGAATCCATCCATAATATAATTTGCTCAGCTTTTACGGTTAATGAAGGTTCCACCCATCACATCAGTTTTGCGATTAATAACGCTGCAAGTAGCTCCAATTTTGGCAGGCTGGTTTGACTAATGGGAGCCACTTTTAATTTGGCCACCACCAATCTCAACATTTGAACACTATTGCAATTTGTAATAGCATAAATGCATGCTGCGTATGCTGATTCACTTGTGTCTCTAAACCCGTTGGAATTTTTATTTCACCTGACTTTCACTAATGCTGTGGGCAGCAACGATATGTGCTGCTCATTTCTTAAACAATTTGTCGTCGGCGATGAACTTGGTTCACTGGAGTTAGTATTTAATGTTCTATCTAATTCTATATGGGCGTTGGTAATTGAGGTTTTAACCAATTAAATTAACCCTTTGCTGTCCGATGCCTCATCATGATTATTGTTGTTCACCGTAACAGATGTGGCGCTCTGCAAATTCTACACCGCCATTTTGAACGACACTGATACACCGAATGATCCTTGTACCGGCAATTGAAGCATCTCCCATTCTCCCTGGTGTATACAATTCGGTTGGGTTGCTTCATTTCTAAAAAGCCGGCGCAATCCGGTAACCGGTGTGCATTTTCGGTTTTGCATAATTTACATAAATCTGCCACGATTGTATAATATGATTTCGTCATCATCGGCGATTTAAATGGAGTGTTGATAGCAGCGGATTTAGGACTATTCATACTAAATGTTTCTAAAGCATCCACTCGGTCTCCCAAAAAACTAAACAGCTGCTTTATTGTCCTATTCTCATCGTTCTTTGTTTCACGTGCTCAAAGCAGAGAAATATAAAGAAAGAAGAATTATAAATATCAGCCAGGGACCGCGACTCTCTGACCTTTCACCCAATAGCTTTAAGACCTCGAATAACACCATCGGAGATATCATATAATTTTTTAATCATATGAACGTTTGCTTGCGTGCCGGTGGGCAGATTAATGAATGTTTGTATATGCGTTGACTGGATAGCGCTTGTTATTGTACCGGTCTTTGAGCTTTTCGAGGGCTTCAACGTAACATTCATCGGTGATTGGCATGTGCTTAATTAAATCTTCGGCCTCAGTTTTACAGCATTGGATAGTCGCGGACGCTCATCTATGTGCTTCATGAATAATTGATAGAATGACTGCCATTCAATATAGTTTCCGCTAAATCTCGGCAACGGAAGTTTTGGTAACTTAACTTCGCTCGACTGCGGGCGACCACCATTCACCATGCCAGTTTTTTTTAAATTTCCAAAATTTGTGGAGAGCAGTATAATTTAGAATTTTAAAGAATTTCAGAGAATAAAATAACCAATTACAGTTCAAAAACACATAGTTTTTGTAAGTTAATCGATCGGCGACAAATTTTTCAAACTAAACTACTCCAATACAAAAAAATAATAATTTGGGTGAAAGTGACTTAGCGACGTCTAACAATAAATTATGGAGCCGTAGTAATTGTTGTACGATTTAGATTTTGTAAATATTATTGGCGCCATTAATTCTATACCACACAAACGTTCTTAAGACATACTCATGGTATTTTACATTGAGTCGTAAGAAATAAAGAGGTTGACACAATGAACCTGAATTATAGAATCATAAATAAAGATATTAAGAGAGATAGCCGCTTATAATAAAAATAAAAGAAAGTCGGTATTGTAATATATAGAGGAAGGAAAACTTGTTTTCAATTTCCTACATTGAACCTAATTTCTTCTTAACATTTATTAATTAAAAACGATAAATTACCCCTTGAGCCCATGTGTACCGTGGCTAATAAAAATCTCACTAATGAACAAAATGACCAATACCAGTTGTTACATAATACAATTTGTTTTGTTAGTTATGTGCCCATATTTTATTGACAGAAGTTCAATAACACCGGGGAAAAAATGATTTGTCGACTTAACCACACGATACTCGTATATAGCCTAGAGTACGGTAAAGAAGTAAAGATTTTAATTGATTTGCTGTATACAAATTACATAACCCGTCCGATACAAATGGGTTTGAAAATTTTGGTTTTTTGCAAACTCTTATAATTGAATGAGTGTCTCGACGAGATACCTCAATATAAGAAAAACCGAAATCTCATTAAATAATTTAATGTCGTAAAATTAACGTAAATTTTAATTGTCGTAAATTCTATTATCTTTTCTGTATGGTTGTTATCTGTTATCTTTAAAATTAGATTTCATATTAAATATTTTACGATCTACATTAACATGAGAATTTTATATTTTACGATTTTGTGATTATTGGAATGTACATAGAAGATGGTTTACGAGATTTATATATAAGATTCAGGTCATGGAAATTAAGCAAAGAACTTAATTAAATTTTAAGTAGTAAGTATTTTTGTTTTAGTTCTAAAGTGAATATCAGATGAGACCTGTAGGAATTTGATTCAACTTCTCCGAGATTTGTGGATATTTGCACCACACAAATATGGTGGTCCCATGAAAGACAAGGTATTTTAAATCAATATAATGTCCCTAAAATAAACGAAAACATTGAACGACAAAACAAATAATTTGATTAATGCGGATTAAAGTGTCGTGCAAATTTTAGTAAACACCCTTTATTAACACACCTGTTATAGAAATTATTAATAAACCGATAACAAATTATAGGCAATCAGTGCAGCTATTAACTACCGTGTATACCTACTTCCATTACAAAAATTAATCGTTTTATTTATTTGTAAAACCGTGCGCGTAATTTAATTATACGTTTTTGTATAGAAAAATATAACTCTCGAGCCTCGATTAGAGTTGAGTAAAATTTAGTAGTAAAACAGTATATATAGTAGAAGACAAACAGCGGCGTGGTGCGACCTCTGCTGACTCACCATTTGTACAATTTACTTTGCTTATAATAATTAATCGTTAAAAGAACACATTTTGTTTTATGTATTTTCAAGATCATCGGTTAATTGATTTTTTTTATTTTATGTTTTAAGATCGAGTTAATGTGCTTATTGATAGTTTTTAGTTCATATTGAAGATGGTAATGGAGTGGTAAAGGAGTGACTATGACTAAGTAGAAATACTTGAATATAAAGAGAAAAAGTTAAGACTGAAGAAGGTGCATTAGTTATAATTAAGATCGACACTCTATTGATATTGGATTCAAGCGAAGGCACATTATTGTTCGTTTATTTTATGTTGCTAATCCTTGATATAATAGTATTTAAAATCCATTTTGTGTTCCTTTGGTTACATTTTATTAAAACCCTTTTCAGCTTTTGCTCTGGCAATCGTTATATGAAAAACGTATTTAACTAAACACTTCTTAAATGTCGTTGATTTTAAATGCCGACAGCTTTTAGGATTATACTAGACTAGAAAATCCTTTCACTTTATTATCCTTCCACACACAAATCGTTCTTCACGGCCATCTTGCGAGTCATCCGAGCCGGATGACTATTTTCCGTAGCTCCCACATCCCGGTCCACTCTATCGACTTCCTCTGCTTCTTCTTCAATGCATTCCTCTTCTTCATCTGTATCGTCATTCAAACCATCGTAGTAACGTTTCATTAATTCTGCGCTTGTCAATGTTGTCTTCGGACTCTCTGTTTCACCAACCTTTTTCACATCGTACCGGTCATTATCTCTACATCGTACTACCTCATATGATCCAAGATATTTCGGGCCTAATTTTATTTCCCCTACTAAACTGGGTCTTTTTGATTGCCACTATTTCGCCGACGCTATATATTGAAGCATGTTTTCTCCTTTTATCATTGGTCCTGCGATTTTCCTTTTGAACTTTTAAAATTTGTTCTCTCGCCTCTTCTCATATATTGCTGCGACTTTCGCTGAAACTCTTTGCTTCCTCTTCCTCTATTATCTCCTTCAATTTATGTTCCTCGAGATACCGCATCTTTACCTCCATCAACAACTCGAACGGCGTCATCCCAATACTTCTTTGGTAAGTGTTATTTAAAAATCGTTGCAAAGCATCGGTTGTATGTATGTTTTATTACTGAGGTAAAATACTGGTTGCAATTGTCCATCCGATTCAGACCGCTGCAACAATATCGTAAACTGCAAAACTTATTTCAGCTTGAGAACTGCATCCTTTTCCACCTGTTTAATTTCGAACTTAACATTTTTCTTTAATAGGTCGGGTAATGATCTTGCGATCAGTGCGTAACCCTCGACGAATCTGCAAAAATATCCAGTTAATCCTAAGAAACATTGTAATTTTTTAGAAGTATCTGGCACTCCGATGAAACAGTTCCGAGCTGCCACCTCTAGCACTTTGGTCAATCGTTCCAATCCATCTTCAACATTTTTCGCAGGTACAATTAAGTCATCCATGTATATACAAACGATTTTCGCCACACATAATTCTTGGAAAATGGTATTTATGAAGCGCTGGGACACTGCTGGTGAATTACATAAGCCGAATGGGACCTTTATATATTCGTATTGGCCAAACGGCGTCACAAAACTCGTATATTTTAACGATTCCTCAAAGATCGATACGTGGAAAAATCCATTACGCAGGTCTAACGTCGTAAAATATTTAGCACCTCGTAGTTGGTCGGGAGTGGGTACATATCTCTAATCACTACCTTGTTTAAGTTTCGAAAGTCGACACAAAGTCTTTTTATAAATAGGACTTGCAAAATTTGATGTACTCGGACGAATAATTCCCTTATTTATCCATTCTTCTATTTACTGCAGGACAATGGTGGATTCTAGTGGCGATAACTGTCTCGGCCTCTGACAAATTGGACTGTCGTCAGTGAGAGCTATGATCATTTATACAACATGAAAAACAATGTTGTAATGGTCTCCATCTATACTCACATTTGCCTGGAATCTTCCTTTAGTTATCATTCGAACCAACTCCATTAAATACAGTAACCTGATTATCAAAATTTTCTACTTCTAATTCTTTAAATTTCGACTCAGATATTAGATTCAGATCATTCCTCTGTCGACCATGGCCACCCAACTTCTCCCATTAATTGAAAACTCCTTCAAATCGTTGCCAAAACTAGATATTTTATGTTGAACTGCGGCGACATCTTTCCTCTTCTTTTATGGACATGATGGCAAAATATATCCGAATTCTCTGCAGCTATAATACTTTCTTCCTTTTCCCTTATTCGTGCAGCTACTTGCGGTTCATCCACTATCTCCATATTCGGAACATAAGATGAACTGCGACCTTCGATTATTTCTACCACCCGATTGGAAACTATCAGCTGATTTTAAACTGGGCTTAGACATTGGGGCGGATTTCTGGCGTACTCTTGTATAAATCCTCTCGTAGTCATTGAGCTTTAACTTAAATTCTCCATACTTGAAGCACCATATAAAATTTGCTTGTTAGCTTGTTAATCCGGTATCCCATCAATGCAATACTGGAAGATCGCAGAATCTTCAACATTGCCCAATACTGCCAACTCACGTAACTCAAACAAATACCGATTAATTGATTCTTCTGGCTTCTTTTTCCGCTCTGCCATTTTCCGATGAATAGTGGCGCTGTTGAACTTCTTCGAGAACTCCTTGATTAAAAACTGTTTCAGTTTCTCCCACGTGTTCAACTCTTTTGTTTTTCTTAATTCCAGCTTAGCGGTTCTCGATAACAACCGTTTCCCGTAAATGATCGATTCTTTCACATCATTGAATGTATATCTCGGCGACGTAGTTGGATGCACTTCGGGCTCCTTTGTCATTGCTACTAAGGCTGTATTACGCGCCGCTGGCAACTCGTTTCCTTTCTTCAGCAAAGTTTCAAACCTCCGCCTTGATCATAGAAACAGATTGGCGAACAAAAATTCAAATCGGACAAACCGTTCTCGAGATACCATAGGTACAAACATCCAAACATCCATCCAGACGTCCAGATATCCACACAGACGGACGGACATTTTTTTTTTTTGCTTTTTTAGACTCAGGGACTATCAAAACGTCAAGAGAAGTGATTTTGGACCAACCAAATGTTTCGCAATTTTTGACCGGATTTCAATACTTTGGTCTTTTTAGACTGAAGTAAATGTTAAACGCGATTAATCACTTCTTCTATTCAAACATTTAAAAAAAAAATCTGTTGCGCAGGCTTATTTGCTAACCCCGCCCAATTTAATCACCAAAATATGGATTAACCATATATCCCTTTTCTTTGCTTAGGCAATCCCCTAAGCATTTCATCTGATACGTCCGACATCAGATGCAGAGCTTTAGTCGAGTGCCTTGTAATTATTGGTTGATCCACTGTTACAGCTGTCTTACTACTACTTAGTGCAATGGGAAGATCATTGGATATAAACGATAAACAAAAGCGCAGCAACTAGTCTAAGAACCTAATTATTTAGTCACCGCGCGCTGTGCAAGGGAACAAATTGGGCACTTTACTGCACGGTAAGAGGGTCACTTTTTAAAGACAAAATAACAGAATTTTATATCGAAATATTCACAAGGGCTTTTCAGCAATGTTATATGTAAAACCCAAGTGTCTCACTCAATCTGCATTCTCATTATTCTCAAAACATCTTGCTTGTCCCTTAGAAATAGAATTAAGCTTTGATTTATTAGGTTCCCAAAGTGTGGCTTCATACTAATTTTCTATTATAAATTTGGCATATTTTCATAAAATTTTAAAGATAAGAGAAACATATAGGGAGTACGTTCAGCAGGATATGGTGAAGTGCTTGCAGAAGGAGATTGAGACGAACAAGGAAATGTTAGCTTAAAATTTAAAAAAATTGAAACTGCAGATAAGGTGGTTTTTGATAGCAGAACGAAGCCGAAATATCGCCAAAAAGAACGATTAACAAGGGGAAAAGTTAAAGTGGTTAATGACCTTTGCGGCATTTCGACTCAAGCAGAATCATCAACTAAGCCCCCAAAAATATTAATTCATCAGAGGCATCATCTAGCAAACCGAAAAGCATTTGCCTTAGCAGCCCCCCGAATGATAGGGAAATATCCGGCATCCAGACTAGATCCTCAAACAACAGATTATGGCTAATAAGTGTTTGGGAACAAATTTCTACCATGTTGGTAAATTGATTACCAAAACGAAAAAAATTGAGGATCTGGAATACTTAGGTTTTAATTTGGGAATAAACGATGATCTCAAGGACAAGTCTTTAAGTTCGGAAACCTGGCCAACTGGCGTATATATTAGACCATTTAAGAATCAAATTTTTCGGAAAACAGTTGCCTCAAACGTCAAATTTTACAACCCAACTGTAGAAATCGAAACTAACTACAATATCCTCTATTTATTACCATAATGCATCCAATATTCGAGGGAAATCTAAATTATTTCTGTTGGGCGTCCTAGACAACGACTATGATGTCATAGTTATTTGTGAAACATGGCTTACAAAAAATTTCAATTCAGAAGAATACTTTCCATTAGATTACGTGGTCTATAGAAAAGACAGACATGATTTAGATACTAGCCTTAAAGGAGGAGGTTGGCTGTACGTATTAAAGCCGGTATTTCTTTTATCTTCATGGTCGCTGTATATGTGCCCTGTGGATCAACTTAAGAAGTTTATCTTGAATTTATTGTCTTTTTCAATTCAGTTATGTCTGCAGTGCATATTGGGGGCTGGTCATGATGGCATTCCACCCATCCTCATTAAAAATTGTGCAGAAAGTTTAGCTCTTACGCTTGCTCACATCTTTAATGAAAGCCTTTGGACTGGGATTTTTCCTGATCCTGAAATCTGGCAAAATATGTGAAATTAGCAACTATCGAGGAATTGCTATTCTTTCTGCTAATCCCAAACTTTTCGAAGCCATGGTGCAGAAACTTTTGTTTTTTCATGTGATATCTCTTATTTTGCCTGCACAACATGAGTTTTATCCGGGAAGATCTACAATTACCAATTTGGCTGCATTCTGTGGACATTTATACAGCAGAATCGAGGGCCGGCAACAAGTAGATGTAGTTTATACTGACTTTTCAAAACCTTTTGATAAAATTAATCATTCAATCCTTATCTATAAGCTAGAGAAACTCAATTGTAAGGTCATCCCAATCAAATGGTTGGAATCTTATCTGTGTGGCCGGTCACAATACGTTAAGAATTACGGTTCTGCTCCTCATTTATTTTGTGTAACTTCTGGAGTACCGCAATGTAGTCACATTGATGTTGACAGAGTTGAGTTCATGTCTGACTTGGGTATAATTTTCACTTCTGAGCTTTCCTTTACAAAACATATTGATTCTATTATTGCTAAGGCTTACATTATGTTAGGCTTCATTAAGTGTTTTGAAGACTTTGGTGACCCGCTCACACTAAAATCTTTATATGTGTCCTTTGTTCGGTCTATTCTTGAATTCGCTTCTCAGATGTGGTTACCATTTTATAAGTGTCATTCAGATAGAATTGAAAGCGTTCAGAAGCAAGTTCTACTGTATGCTCTTCGTGGCCTACCTTCTGATAGAGTGAATAACTATATGTTCTTCTGCCTTATAAAGATCGCTACAACGATTAAATCACCGAAGAGACTTAGCATCAGCAATCTTTGTGCGCGATGTTTTGGCCTCACGAATTGATTGTGATGAAATGCTTCCGAGATTCAATTTTTACGCTCCTTCGCGTTAATTGCGGCGACGAGACGGTTTCTTACATAATGATTCTTCTACAAACTACGCACTTTCTGAAAAAGCCTTGAGAATTTTGCAAATTGTTAACTCGTTTTTGAATTTTTTGATTTTAATATGTCAAGAAATTCGTTTAGAAATGAGTTATTTAAATGTTTCTATTGATAATTAATATTTTTTGTACCGCTATTAATATTTTTGCATTACATTATAATTTCTTAATTACCGATTGTACTTGACTGTAGGTTTAATAAATAAATTGATTATAAAGCTGTCAAGTTATATCAAAGATGATAAAACCATTAACTATTTTCCGTCCTTCCGCATCTATGTTTGGAGTCTCCTCCTATCTCTTTTAGAATCCGATCGTGAGGATCTAATGAGAGAAGTACTACGAAGTCCCATGTATAAATGGGATAGTCTCGAAACTAATAATAATTTCTCTGCAATTTCCGAGAGAAAATTGTGCATGGTAATCGATTATTTGTAAATTCATCGCTCATAGCAAAAGTTTCTAAGCAAAAGAAGGAACCAAACACCTTTATTTTGTAAGAACCGTTCTTAAATAAGAGACCGACCTGATATCGGAAATTTGGTGGAATCTTAGGAAGGATCTCTCTACTGGTTTTTTATCATACTTAGCATCTTTATTTAACGAAAATTCGTACTATTGAGAAACCCGTTGCTTCTTCTGGCAAAGGTCCAAAGTACTGAATTTTTAAATTCTCTCAAAGAATAAATCTCATCGTACTTCTCCTTAATAGGGAATATTACTTACCACATTAAAAATTATTAATCATGATTCACTTGACATCACAAAATAAATGAAATGATTAATTGTGCAACCCACCATCACAACGTATTAATGTCATAATATATAATTAAGAATTACAAATTAGAAAATAGCAGCAGCAACATAAATGTCATCTTCCGCATTGATACCCCCATATAATTAAAACCCCATTTTCAATTAATTAAATGACACACACGGTAACAAGTAAAGTAAAAAATAATTTCCATTCGTACTTGATTCAATAAATAAAACAAAAACAAAACAATTTGAAACTTCCGTGATTGTGTGCGGTGCACAAATAAAAAAACAAGTTTATGTAGTACAACTTTACTTCTTAGACTTATAAACCCATTATCCATCATCTTATCAAATCTATATCATAATTTAGCCGCGTTTACAAATCATACCGGCAAGAAGCGCATAATTCGTTGTTTTGAAAATAAGACGATGAAAGTTAAGACTTAACTTCAGCAAAACACAAAAATATTTTACAATGGAATGTGGAAATCTGTCATTATAGTATCAGTATGTGTACACGAAAGCGAGATAGATTTTAGCTAACTAGGTATGATACATACGAGGTACAAAATAATATTTCTCATATTTTTCTAAGATGAATGCACATGGAGGTAAACTTTATAATCGCAGCTCACACACGCAACATAAACAATATGGGGTTTTCCAATTGCAACATATATTTTCATAAATATATGGATAATCAATGTGATTTATACAATTTATGTATACAGATTGGAAATATTTTTAGTAGTGCGCGGTAATACGACAGATGCGGGTTGGGAATGAGACAGTCAGATTTACAAGTTTTTTTTTGTTTTTGTTTTTTGCAATACACATAATTTCGAAAGTCGTTGAGATAATTTCGTTTTCAAGAAAAATGTTTACTTATGTATGTACATACATTGCAAATTCTGGTATTTCGATGTATGATGAAAGCCGGAATTACAAATTTATTTTTATAGTTTATAGTCCGTTATAAATTCTGAACGGTATATAGAAATTGACGAAAATAGTTGAAAAGAACTTAACACGGGATTCTTTAGTTGCAATGAAAGTCCAAATGCCCTGCGCGATTAGAAACCTTGTCGAAATTCCATCAAAGCACCTAACTCGATTCCTACTCAAAAACTCATTGACCACCAACTCAACAACCGGTGTGAATTATTTTGTGTCAAGTGTATCTATACATAATCACATTACGAAATGCACTTACATGCAGTGAAAAAGTGTAAGGATACATAAAAAAGTGTAAATCGCGATTCAAAACATTTTTCGGCTTGTTAACCAGAAAAACGTTGTAATTAGTGTTAATATATTTTGTCAATAAAAAGCCGAAAGAATCTTATTTTATTTTAATTCAGACAAAATTCTCTTTCTATTCTTTGTGTGGGCATAAAACACACAAAAATGAGGGTTTCCCTCAATTTTTTGATTTAGTGAATATAATTCGCTAGGTCAGTAGGTACATTCTTGCCTCATACTAAATGTATGAAGTTAGAATTGTTTTTTGTAGTTTAGTCGAAGCTACCTAAGTAGACCGAACTTTTGTTAGACGAACGGATTTTTTTTTTTTAGTTTTTCGACCTGTTTTAGAAAAGCCAAATTTTCACTGTGGATGCAATAACAAAGTCGTTGATATTTTATTCCTTCACAACATATTTGGTACAGTTTCTTGAAAAGAACAGAATCCAGTTATTTTTCGGTGGCCCAGGCTGCTGGTATTAACGAATCACATGTGTTCAAAAAATTATACAAAGAAAATTCATTAGAAGTGGATGACGAATTGTCATTAAGAGAAATAACGTGTGGCAAACGATCAAGGAGGAGGAACTACCGCAGGATTAGAATACATCAGAATTCTGCGATGGCGTATGACGCACAATTCACAATTTGATATGCATACGGATTCAGTGATGTGTTCGCGACATATGTTGCGTCGTTTAATACAGAAAATGTGCATAAAGTGTTGACGAACAGTTTTGTTGCTCTAAATATCGCTTTTACCAGATCAATATACTGTAACCCCTCGGAATTATTGCCTCAAATCATTGAAAATTAATCTGATATGATTATTTTCGTATTAGCATTCTTATACAAAATACAAAAATGTTTTCTTAGAAATGAAAATATGATGAATGAACCATAATTGTTGTGATGTGCATGATTGTAAAACAGAATTTGCTTCCAGCACGAAAATAATTAGACGCGCATTAAAATGTTGAATATTCGCATGGGAATTAAACATTTTCCAATGCAAAAATGTAGGGCACATGTTTTGGAATTCTAAGAATTTTAATTGTATAATATTTAAAGCAAAAAAATTCTTTAGACGTCCATTACATTACAACAATTCGATTAACTTGTTCGATCAGTATGCATACACTTACAGCAAAAGCAGCAAACATTTGTAGAGAAGCAAATATTTCATTGGTATATCAAATGAAAATGTATTCATTGTTCTCGTGGTGATGAGGCCCTCTACGTGCTCTAAATTTAGAATTACATAAGCCGGAAATATTTGTCACGCACTTTCATCGCTGAATTTGAAAAGTGTTTAACTTCAATTTCAAGCCAACTCTTTAAATGGGAAATAAATTATTGATGCTACCTTATAATTCAACACGACAACACTACGAAACAAAAACAGAAAAAACAAAATTTTTCATTAACCGAGAACCGATAGGGAGCCGAAATAAATAAAACATATTGAACTGTCTCTGTAATCGGAACGATGCTATCACTCGGTTTATTTTATTTCTTTTCGTTTCGGTTTTAACTTCGATCCGCCAAGACCAAAGTTATTGGAATTTTCTCAAAATTGACCAAAAATTTTATTTAATTGTTCAAAACCACTTTTCTCTACGTTTTGAAGAAACTCGGGTCCGAAAAAGCAAAAAAAAAAACTCCGTTCGTCTTTCTAAACAGCTGGACCTCGTGAACTGAGTATCCTTGTTTCTATGGTCAAGGCGGGGAATTGAAATGCTTTTAGGATGTCAAGAGGATCGTATGATGATTGAGTTGGAGTTGAGTTATTGTTAGTTATTGATTGAATTAAAATTAACTTCAACTGAGTTGATTTACGTAAGTAGAGTTAAATCATGCTGATTTGGGAGTTGAGTTAGACGTTGAGTTTAGGATTGATTGAAGTTAGGAGTAGATTTTTAAGTTAGCTTTAGTTGTTTTAAGAATACACTTTTTCGAACCGCGTTGATTTGAATATTGAGTTTGACGTTCAGTTTGGGTTTGGTTGCGGTTTAAGTTGGAGGTCGAATTAAAGGTTAATACCCCTGACACACTGCGATTTAATAAAACGGATTTAGTGAATTTTTCGAGTTTAGTCGCAGTATGTCAACCTCGATTTGAACTAATCCCGTTGTTTTTCATAGATTACTTGAACGAGTTTAGCTAAATCGAATTTATTAAATCGCAGTCTGTCTAGGGTATTAGTTAGGATCAAGTTTGGTTAATGGATGCGTGCCGTGTTCACATCGTGTTTATTAGATTGAGCGTTTGGGTTGAGTTTAAGGTTGAGTTTTAGTTCAGTTGAAGTTTAAGTTAGGGTTCGGTTTACGGTTGGATTGAGAGTTAAGTTGAGCTGGTGTTCGGGTTAAATAAGATTTGATTTGAATTAATTATAATAATAATTGTACTAATACTAATAATTTGAGTTGAGTTCATACACGCATGTAGTTTTGGAATCGAGTTGATTTCGGGATTGAGTACGCCGTTGAGTAGAGGCTTGAGATTTTGTTCGAGTGGAGTTGAGTTGAAGTTAAATTGGGGATGAGTTAGCTTGCATTGCGGTGGAGGGAGTAGTTTAGTTGAGGAATTATGATAAATTTGCGGGCTGACTGAGTTAGGCATTGATATTGAGTAGAAGGTTGAGTAAGGGATTAAGCGGTTCTATTAAGGATTGGCTCGCGAGTTGAGGTAGAGGTTAGACTGAGTTGACTTGAGGATTCAGCCTTTTTTATGTTGTTTTTCTTTTTACGTTCATATGATTTCGTTTACTTTCTTAAAAATGTGCATAAAGCCGCGGTACATGCAAGTGACACCTAAGGCGATCTGTGAACAAGAGCATTGGAAAAATGTGTAGTAGATAGATACTGCATTACGGATCTTATAGTTTAAGCATTTTCGAAACCGGCAGTAATGGATTAATTGCTCGAGGACGTTTACAGACATACTGGCAAACCGATATTTTATGTTAAAATGCCTTTGAGATCCAGAAGGGCTGTCGTGAGTTATAATTCAATGAAGCGTTTTTGGTTTGAAGCTGAATGATAAGCAGCTTCCCACTTTGGTTCCTCAGTATTCGCAAAGGTCGATATGAAGAACTGAATTTGGCGTAGGATGCGTCTTTAGTTTCTCAAGAAAGGTCTTTATGAAAAGTCGATATACCCAAAAAAGTGTATATAAGACTTTCGTTATTAGCCGCCGTAATGCTTTTCGGGCATCTTTTCACTTTTAAAATGCGAAATAGAACCCTAGGGTCTTACTTCATACACTCGTATAGGAATAGGAATAGCATATAGGAATTTTAAAATATTCTGGTGAATGGTGATTTACATAATTATAGAATCACATTAGAAATTTTCATTTTGTAGAATATTTTTAAACTAAATTTCTCTCTTCTAGAAATTCTCGAAAATTAAGATTTCCATTCTAATTTTAAAATTGAATTATCCTTTTCCAGGATATTTTAAAAATTTTATAAACAGTAATTCTCATAATTAGGGCATCATATCTTAAAACCTATCAAGCAATTCACAGTTGGCGTAAACCATTGCAAATAATACGGCCAATAATGGTATGACCAAGGCTGGGCAAATTACATTACACTGAGAAATTAAAATACTTTTATGAATTACAGCAAACTCAGTAATTAAAATACAAATTACAAATTGTAATTTTCATTACGTAATTCAAATACATGTAATTCGTTACTGCCCAGCCTTGGGTATGATCATTAGTCTAGTGATGATTTTCTGAAGAACCAAACCATTGCCAATAGTCCTGGTAATTTAAAAAAGCAAACAGTTTGGGGTTTTCATGATTAAATCAAGGGTTAAATACAAATTCGTTATTGAACGAATTCGTGCCTAAACGGTGATACCCGCAATGACCATTAGTCTAGTGATAATTTGCTAAAGAACTAGGTCATTGCCCATAGTTGGCAATTTCCAAAATAAAAAAGTTTGGCACTTTCAAGATTATATTAAGGGGATCGAACGAAGGCAACTTTGAATCCACCTCAATGACCATTAGGCTTGGCAATTTTCCAAAAAGTAAAAAGGTTGGCGCTTTCATGATTGAATTAAGGGTTGAATACAAAGTCGTTGTTGAATGTTGAATATAGAACATTATAATAATACTAATTAAAACATGAATGTGGCTGTTTCTCAGCCTATTGGACACTTAAACCAAAGTGGTAGTGATAGTCGCAGTTATAAGAATGGTAACAATAATAATAATAAAATTAACCCTTAAATGACACATGGGATCCAGTGGACCCCAGACCTTTTTCAATCGTACATATTTAAATGTTTCCGCCGGAAATGCATCGCGTGCCCCCCCCCCCCTTGCTATAGTTGAGATATTGCACTACCTGTTTACGTACTCAGCGCAAGCCGGTTGACCACTAGCAGCTGTGTAGAAATGTCCAAAATCACGGTGGGGTCCAACGGACCCCAATGTGTCATTTACGTATATTTGTGTGAAAATCGTAATAATTTGTAGGCATCTCAACTCTAGCAGACCTAGAGCGAGAGAGATGCATTATATCCCCGCTGCTGATATCTGCCTCTAAACAAAGTAATTCGAAAGGTACTTATCCGGTTTTCAAGAAACAAAGATAGTCTAATAGAACTTGAGCAGGCAAGAAAAATGTGATATGACTAAGATCTCTAGGTGATCGGATTTGATAAAAATTGAATGAAAATATTTGTATTGTAACATATACGAAATAATTGAGACTGTGCTCGATGTTAAAATTTATTTAGTTTATCAAATTTCTTTTGATTTTAACGTATTATTAGATGGCGTATAATTTGTTGAGTTGAACCGTCCGAGAAGTGCTAGTAAGCGATGATGAGCATCGTGAATCCATCGACGAAGCATCTTCAGGAGGAGAAGATAACGTGTTTGAGGACAATAAAGACAATGATTCAGACTTTTCGATGCGTGCAGTGCTCCAGAGAGTGCCGCTGAAGTAGACCAGAAAGATATGGAAGAGGGTTCTTTGGATCAACGACTTTTGTATGTAGGAGAGCGTCAAGCGACTGGCCAGAGCCGCGGTCGGCCATCTTCAACGATAAGAAAAAATTCAACGTTCATATTGTAGTAGCAATACATCTATTGGAGCTATTCCATCGCGCAAAAGGCTACTTGTATCGAGGCTTAAGCCTTGCATTACCAACACCAATTTTAAAGAGTTTGTGAAAAATAATCTCCAAATTCCGGATGCCAAATTGTGTTCGTATTAAGAAAAATTTTCAAAATGGAGGTGAGGCTAATTATATTTCTTTTAAAATAAGTGTACCTTTGGAATCCTTTTAGCAAGTTATGAGTGCTGATGCTTGGCCGGAACACGTACCTACTAATTAAAGAATTTAATTACAATCAAAGGAGACGAAATTTTCAGAGGGGCCGCCGGCTCCCTCAACAGATACCGTAAACAAATCAGCGTGTAAAACTTGATCTAAACAGCAATTTTATTTATAGTCAAAATGTTCGCGGCATTGCCTCAAAATCTGCTGAATTTTATCGCTTTGTCATCGCTTCTATGTATCCAGTATATGTAATTATGGACACCAATTTAAGTCCTGATATATATTGTTCTGAGTATTTTCCGGCATACTACTTGTGTACAGGTGTGATCAGTCGCTACCAAATAATGTCAAAACAAGTGGGGGAGGTGTACTGATCGCTGTTCATTCGTCTATTGTAAGTGTAGTTGTTGACACTGATCCAATAATAGAACTAAAATGTGTTAAGGTGAATATATTCAAGAAATTGTTTTACATTATTGGCTTATACATTCTACCGAGGTCGTCGCCGGAAGTTTATGCAATATGTCAAAATGTTTGTATAATAAGATTTCCAAACTCAACTTAGATGACATCGTGCTGATACTTGGTGATTTCTACCTACCAAAGATAAAATGGCTGGTTGATGATGATGTAAACTGCGTCATTCGCAGCTAATCTATTTATGATAAATGTGGCACCAATTCCATACATCATCAACGATGTCAACCATAAATCTGATTTCTTATTTTAAATCGGTTAATGGAATTCGTGCTTTTCGTTGGTAGACATTAACTATGATGTGCAAATATTCTATGACATATCATTCATTGGATCCGACAGGTTTGTCCCAATTTCTGTTTAACAACGACCTAATAAATCTTCAAAACCGTACAAAAAAATTATATCGAAGATGGAAGTTCTCCAAGAGTGCTGACGACAGGTTATCATTTTTAGATATCGAAACAGTTTGATGTGTTTACATTGTAATGCATACAAGAATTTTATTGCCAAGATTCAAAATAATATGGTATCAAATCCAAAATCATTCTGGATTTTCGATGACTCCAAAAGAAAAACTTTTGGGTTTCCGTCAACAATGTCGTTCAATGATATAACTGGGAATAATTCTGATGATATTACAAACTTTTTTGCTTTGTTTTTTTTTCAAAATGTTTATAAACGAACTGATATTGTTGAGTATGAAACTGATGAAGGCAGTTGTGCCAACACTTGCTTGTATATCCCTCACATATCTCCAGATGATATAATTAAAACACTCCATATTTTTAAGGAGAGATGTGGCCCAGATGATATTTCTTTAAATTTTCTTAAACAATTCTGTAACGAAATGGCTCAGCCTTTGTCGATTTTATTTAGTAGTTCACTTTTGAAAGGTGTTTTTCCGCTTGTCTGGAAATCGTCTCATATTATACCGTTATTCGAAATCTATCTGATGCAGTGGAGTTACAAAAGGATGTAGATGCGGTTAGGGTTAGTGTTTGGTGTCAGAAAAATTTGTTATATTTACTTGTAACAAAGTGCAAACTGATGAATTTTATACGTTCAATATCGCATCTTATTTATGATTATAATATTGCTAATAATAATTTGACACTAGTTAATGAAATAAAGGATCTTGGAGTTACATTTGTATCTAATTATCATTCATTCATCATTTCAACTTGAGCTGTGCTAAAGATTTTTTGCTCGTTCACAGCTCGAATATGCAGTGTGCGTGTGGCCTCCCCAGTATAGGGATCACATAAGTAGAATTAAGTCAGTACAAGTCTTTTCTTTTAATTTTGTATGCAAGGCAAACAGGTGGGTTTGACAACCGATTACTGTTGTGGGAAAATATTAGAAATATACTTTCATTTGTTGAAAGATGTAAATTCTTGAAATTCTTCCTCTTGGAATTCGTCGTCAGCAAGCTGGAGATATTTTTATTTCCAATTTACTTAATGGCCACATTTCAAGTTCGTACTTGTTATTAAACTTGAAGTTGTATGTTCCAACTAGAAATCTTCGAACTTGCACACTTTTGAAAATAGATTCTGACAGAATCACTTATGAGAATGACTAACCTTTAAATGCAATGTCGAAATGTTATAACGAACTAAGTAGTTTTTGTGACTTTAATATGATGAAATTGGAGATCAGGCAATCATTAAAAAACAGTTATTTTAGTAATTAAGTTGGTTTTTGTGTTATTTTAACATTATGTTCTTAACCGTATGTACAATACAATTAATTGGAATTTTTTTTGTGTTATTTATGTTTAAAATTGTACTGGAGCTTATGGTTCCTAATTAATTTTTCTGATATAAATAAAAATGAACAAATGAAAAAGAGGTTGGCGCTTTCATGATTAAATTAAGGATTGAATTCAAAGTCGTTGTTGAACGTTAATAAGAACACGAGTCACTTTCCTAGACGGTGATAATCTCAACGACCATTAGGCTAGTGAAGATTTTCTATTCGACTAAGCCATTGCCCTTTCATATTTAAAATTAGGATTGGATAGTTCGTGGTTAACTGATAATTCTAAGGGTGAAAATGGCCATGATTATTGACAATGGCCTAATCCATTAGAAAATTATCACTAGACCAATGGCCATTGAGGTTATAACTGTTTAGAAAAACGAGATGTATTCGATTCAACGTTCATCCTAATTTCAAGTATGAAAGCCCCAATTTGTTTTTTTTTTTGTATGGTCAGAATTATTGGCAGTGGCTTACTTCAACTGAGAATCATCATTAGACTGATGTTGTTCGAGCTTTCCAGTAATTAAAAAATCGGTAATTTTTAAATGTAATGTTCAACAATCAGCTTATTCAACACCGCACCAATATATTGATAGAAAATATAATTTTTGAAACATTTTCGGAAAAACTTCAAAAGCATGTTTTGTACCTTATGACAAATACCGTTTTGAAATATAGCTTTTTGTCCGGAACTCCGTTGAGGATATTTGTAAATAATTTTTCTGGATGCACATCTGTTTTTTTCTGCAGAATATGAATTCAGCAATCGTTATGCTCAACTCGCTGCTTAGAATTGATTCTCCTCGAGTGATTACACAAAGATCTAATCACAATTTGTAGTATATACAATTGATACAAAATGACCTAGTTTAAACCACATTGTAACAAAATTGTGCAACAATCTATCATAATTACACATGAAAAATCAAAAGAAAATTTATTCTGTGGTCTTTACAAAGTACTTACATACAATATATTCACATTCCAGAATGACTAATTTCGAACAACATAACTAAACAAACAATATATTTCTAATCTAACCACAAACAAATTCTAATCTCGGTGTACAAAGCAAAACAAAATTTCTCCACCGTCATCTTTAATTGTTTTCCATCCATATTATCCATCCATTTGATCGTTAATCGTATACGATAACCGGAAAAGATTTCACATTTTTTCGTTTTATAAATTCGATTTTTGTATGTGCATTTCACAAATATTATTGTTGCATCTCTACTAATCCGCGCCCATAAAAAAAACCAATAAACGTATTGTTGTCTTTATGCCTAATCATCTTCATAATTATGTACACGGATTAATTCCGTACTTATGTATATACGAATTGAGTTATTAATATCGAACCGTTCCGTTTAGCTAATTATCTTGTTCAATTCTATAATTTTTTAACCATACATATTTATTAAAAAAATGAAAGAAATGTTAAAGTTTGACAGTTCAATTATGTCAATTATACCCAAGCGCATATATACATACAAACCTAGTATAAATAATTTTATGTTTTGTATGTGCAAATCATATACGGTAATCATCTTTCGCTATACATATTATAAGAGGAATTTTAGAAGAAGAAAAAAAAACACTTCACATACAAATCTTAAAAATAATTTCCGTTATCCAATTAAAAAATATAAAATTTCGTTTTAATAACAACAACAACAAAAAATAAGAAAACGACGAAGAATATAAATTCCAACTTGCACACACAATACGTAAAGCTTTCACTTTAATCTCGCTAAATATACGAGAGTGTCTTGTGTTTGTTTGAACATACAAACCGATGTTTGTGGTTATATCGTGATATTGGGCGGCTTTTTGCACATAATATAAATACACATTAATCAATATATACGCAGGTGAACAATTTTTTTTTGTTTTTTTTTTTGTTTAATTACAATTTTATTTATTTTTATCTTAAAACATAAATTATAACAAATATTTTTTTTTTTGTATCTCAAGATTTTTATCTTACAAACTAGAAAATAATAATAATAATAATAATAAGCAAGCGCGCAGAAGCTGCTGCTGCTGCAACAACAATTATATGTAGATTTATTTTTAATATTTTATTAAAGTTTTGCGATTATTCATTATTCATAAACGCGGTAATTAAACGTATTAATTAGACATTTTGAATGAATTACGTATCCGTTCACATTCGTAGATGTTGCATCGATTTTCTCGGATCACCCGGAATATTTCGCTGAGACCGCTGCGGCGTGCTTGTGGTTCGGGTGTTCTGGAAATTTTAATAAAAAATAAAAAAAATTTAATTAGTCAAATTGGTTTAAATTTTGATGACTTAAATTTTTATTTGTTTTGTAAATTTTACTCAACCTATTTGAAACTTCTTTTTAATAATATTTGAAGTCGTGGAATAAAGCTTAGCTAGTCTACATCATAGGCACAGAATATTAAATTTTCGATCTATCCGTCTGTCCGGTTTATTATCTATGTCTATACCAGTGACCGCAAATATATGGCATGCGTGCCAAACTTGGACGTTTAGAAATTCGTTTTTGTAGTTATTTTAACAAAAAAATGAACAAGACCTTTTTAAAGTTTAGGTAAAGTTCAAATATCCAATTGCTTAGGCATAATATATACAACCTTTACGAATACCAAATATTTTCGAGAAATACGGAAAGCTTGAAAGAAAACTGCTAGGTGATAAGATATATTTTTGAACTTCGCGGGGTTGATGTTCAGTTGCTACAAGTGTTTTGTTGTTGTATTGATTCACTTGTCCCTAACGTATCATGACATTTACTTTCGGATACTTAGTTAATTGTTGGCTGTCGAAAAGGTTCTCGGCAATTTAGTTTTTGAAACATCATGTAGTCGCATGCTATGGCTGGCAAATACGGAGGCTGAGACATCATAACATTGCCGTTTTAGGCCAAAAATTTACGAACAACAGCGAATTGTAACTTCGAGGTACCTTATGCCATTGAAATCGAAGCTCACGGTTGACCATAACCTTCATATTCTTTCAAACATGACGAGCTTTTATCGGTATTGCCTCTTCAGGGAGCTTCTGTTAGGGCCATTAGGCCTTAGTTTCGACGTCATATTGGTACACTGTTGTTTTATTACCAGTTAAGACCCGTTCGAGCAGTCTTGGATCGTCGTTCACTTCATTCCGCGACTTCCGAGCAATGTCCTTTCGGTACTGCTTTTGATCGAAATTTAACAAACCGTTTTATACTTCTTTCAGATTATTTATTCCAGTTTTTTTCACAAATAAAAAATCGCCGAGCACACCAAACTACATAAAACTTATCGACAACTAAAAAGTTCGCGTGTTTTGATCAAACATTCAAACATCTCGCAAAAACCTCTTAGCGATATTTTATTCATTGGCTTAAATAGTTTTAATCCTGGGTTTATTTCGTACAACAAATTAAGAAGCACATCGCGTTTGTATAATTAACAAGAAACCGATAGCCAATGAGAGTTGTCACTAGGGTGATCATTTCAAAAACAACTTAACCCAAACGAAATCTGAACAATTTTGAAAAAGTAGAACATTTCGACTTTACCCAAGACAGTTTTTAAGTCTCAAAATTTGTTGTGTTTATAAAAAAAAAATCTTTATAAAATTAGTTTGGTGTTGACGATCATCCATTGGTTAGAAAACAGATTTGTAATGAAATTTCTTCCAGGAAAGTTTCAAACCCCGACACCTCTATTCATCATTTGAGTATGCCACAACTAATTCAGTTATCATCAAATATGTTGGTTAAGTCAGATAATAAATTTCAATGGAATTGGTGCTTAATCGCAGAAGTTCCATTTAGAGCAGGGATTAAGTTTCTTAAATAAAACATGGCCAGAATTCAACAAATATTCCAGGACACTGCTAATTATGTTTTGGTACATAAAAGAAATTTGTTTTTTAAATACATAACCAATCCAGGCTTTTTCTACAGTTCCTGCACCAAATGGAATACGCACGTTTGTTAATACAGTTTAGTGAAATTTCTTATCTAGGTTATTAAGTCGATTCTTTAAGTAGTTCCTAATAGAAAAATAATGAATTCCGGCTCTGAAGAATTCGTCTGGCTGGAATTTCGTATGGCTGGAATTTAAGAAATATTGCGGAACACCTCCAATGATGCCAAATCATAAATTATATTCGCCAAATTTATTTTTACATACTGGCCAATTCAGACTTTCTTCTCAGTTTCCATCATCAAATATAACAAGCATATGTGTTGACGGATTTTAGTGAAATTTTATATCTGAAATACGTTGTAGATATTACAAATAGATCCTAACTTAAGGTTGAGCTGGGATCAGATTTTGTATGATTGTATTTTGGAACACTACTCTGGTCGATATCATAAATCAAAAACTAGATTTGCCAATTTTGGTTTTCCATACACCAATCCAATCAATTTTTTCCTCATCCAGCACCAAATGGAACACATACATTTGTCGATGTATTTTTATTTGTATGACAGTGAAGTTTAATTTTTAATTTTTTTGGTCCACCCTCTTGAGTTTTTAAAGATCTAATCAAAATAGCAGAGAAATGCAATTAGCAGAAAGGTTAATTCGCCAAGGTCGCCACGGATTCACGAACTCTACAGTTAATTACTGCTTAATGTATTCCGCATGAAAGGTGCCTAAGTTCTTACCAAATTCGTTTTTTAAACGATAATTTACGTTACCGCTTTTCCCGTCTACAATGGCTCTTGTAAATTTTGGGAAAAATTACCACATTGGTTTTTTTAGGTATTACTCATGGGAATACTGTCTGGCCTGACCGAAAATTTAGTTGACGAGTCCTAAGGTTATAATGTTTGGTGAATTTATTAAATCCGTTTTGAAGATTTTTCATGATCGTAGCATGTATTATCGACAACATATCAGGTACGGGTAAAGGAGTCATATTTTTGCAGAGTGAATGGAATTCTCTAAGTACGCTGTATTCTTGTCCACCCATTATCATGTTATAGCCGAAAATTAAAATGTAAGGTGTATATTGAGTTGACTGGTGGATTGCACTTCGTAACGCACACCCTACGTCGCTAATATTCTGGTCCCAAGTTGTATGGTCTGACGTTACATACGCGCGGATGGCTGCCACTACAGAGCGATTCACACGCATTAGCCTGAGGGGAATAAACCGCCATTTTCGTATGACTAATATTGAATTCCTGTAATAATTCTTCGAACACTCTGGAGAGAAATTGTGCTCAGGCACCCCAAAGACGAGAAACACCTCAATGCTTAGGAATGCTACTATCTTGCACGTTGTGCTTGAACCAAGAGATCTAAGAAGCACGAACTTGCTGAATTCATCGTATTGCCATGTTTCGACCTGGGATACGGTCCCATGAGATCCACATATACTTTCTGCCAGAGCCTCTCCGCAAACTTCTTGTGTCCAAGTGGAGGCTTATTCAGGGTATTCAACGCTTTCAGCGCTTTGCATATTTCACATATTCAGGCCAATAATAAAGAGTGTGAATTGGTTCAAGGGTATTTAATATTGCTCCGTGGGAAGCTAAAGCATGGTCCTGTAATCCTCGAATTACTGAAGTTGTCATAGTGGAAGGGATCCACAATTTCCAAAGTGTCGTATCAGTCAAATATAAATCTATGAATCCAAGCTTAATGTAAATATGATTACCTTTTATCTCAAATACTGATTACTTAGTTGGATCGGATTATGATTTTTTTTTTCGTAAATTCACATAATCGAGGTACTGGAAGGAACTGGATGAAAGATCTATTTGGCACAAAATAGGAGTTGTCACAGAGTCATCCGGCACAATATTTTGAGTACCACGCTGGTGCTGAATTACAAAATTGAATGCCTGCAATTTCAGTTTTGTAACATCAACCACTTGAGACGTGGACGGTTATGACGGTAAAGTGATACCCCTCGATGTATAGGCGGAACTTTTTTATGATAACAACCGCTGCAAGACACTCTAGCTCAGTGGTTGAGTACTTTGATTGCGCGGAGTTCAATTTGTATTGCATACCAATTCCCGTGTTGCATGGATCACAGCATATGAAAAATGGTTTAGTGTAATCTGAATTAGTTAAAACGGGAGCCGACGTCAGTAGATACTTTAATTTTTCGAATGCAAGTTGCGCTTCATTGTTCCAGGTAAATTTCCGATTCTTTTTTAGTAGGTTGGTTATTGGCGTAGTAATTCTAAATATTATGGAATAAATTGCTGATAACGGCCAGTTATTCGTAACAGTCTCCTAGTTTGCTTCACCGTAGTGGGAGATGGAAAATTACGAATTGCTTCGACTTTATCGGGTGTCTGTCTTCAATTCACCATCTCCAACAATAAATTCCAGATATTTCACTATTTTCATTAAAAATTGACTTTTAGACAGATTTATGGTGAGCCCTGCATCTTTTAAGTTAATCAGTTCCAAATGCTCGTCCAAATTGGATGACATGACTAACAGCTCGTCTAGATACAGGAATATTTTACCATGTGACTGGTGCGGCACAACTTTATCCAATAAACGGCACATCGTTTGGGGTGAGTTACATAACCCAAACGGCATGACCGTAAATTGGTAAAGTGGGCAATCAGGTACAGTGAACGCCGTTTTTTGTCGGGAAGCATCATCCAAAGGAATTTGCGTCCGAGAAACGGGTGGAAGAAAAAGGCGTCCTTTAGGTCTATACTCGAAATGACGGTGGTTTCTGTTAATCTTCTTAGTAATTTATTTATTAAAGGTAACGGATAAGCGTTCTTCTTGGTAACTGCGTTGACTTTCCTGGAGATGGATATTATAGTGGAGAGCACGACCAGGAGCTCATACTCTCCTCTATAACACTCAACTTTAGCATGCGATTCAATTCTTAATACAGTATGTATACTACGAACAGTTCTTGTATAGCTGGAGAGACAGCATAGTGACATTGTTTAATGGGAGGCTTATTACAAACATTGATATGGTGTTCCACCAACGTAGTTCGACCTTGACCGTGTTTTTCGAATGACGGGTAGTTATTGAGAATGCTGTTGAAAGTCGTTTGTTGCACTGTTGTGAAAACGTGCTGGCCACCCTTACTATCATTGTTACAATCTATATGAATTTAATGTGGAAATAATCAGAAACGCATTCCAAAAATCCATACCCATGTATAATGGAAGTACTTAATTTTGAAGACCGAAGTTCTGATCACCTAATGACGTTTCAGTCCTATATATTTTTTAAATTAAAACTGTTTAGTGTATATAATTTAAAACAGCCAATGTCAAATTATAACGAATGTTTCTCTTTAAGGCGATGTAACAAAAAACAAGATGCTGATGATTAGATGCAGAAACGATTTCGAAGTCGTACTAAGACGTGTTTCAAAAAAGCAGGGAAAGTATTGCCGAAGGATTTGCAGAGCTTTGAATGTTAATGGCAATACAGATAACGGTAAAAGCCGAAGACGGAAAAGTAGCCCTATATGTGGAAAAATACCAGAAAACGAAATAAAAGTGCCGGTCAAGAATATATTTCTATATCGCAAGTTAGTACCGAAAAATTAATTAAAAATGCATGAAATCCTATTTGCTTAAAAAAATCTACCAAAAATATTGAAAAATTTTCGTGAATTGTATTTCTGTGGTGCAGGTGGCAGTCGCACCGCAATTTGAGCCTGCAATACCATTTTGATGTGGCAGAAAAGCATATTAATGTATGCAATACGTGTTTTTTGAATATCTCGAACATATATCCGATATACTTGTCAGAACTACCAGTTATGATAGAACTGCAAATATATTTACCGAATTTATGGACTCTAAATTTAACTATTTACGATGTATTATGCATCCACAGCCCTCAACTACCAGGTACCAAAATCGAGGAATTGATAATTTGGACAGACAACTGTGCAGATCAAAATAGAAATTTTAGCAATACAACTTGTTATTTTTGGTTACTTCGATGTGTTCCAACTTTAAAAATCAAAAATCACAAGTTTCTCTTAACAGGCCATAGGTATACCCACATGGAAGTTGACGGTATCAATTAAATAGCGAGCCAAGGAAAAAATAAACAACTCAACGATGATGATTCCTTGGGATTGGCAACAATTTATCAGGAATTGTCGACATAAAAATCCTATTACTGTTTACGATCTAGGTCCTAAAGATTTTATGAATTATAAATCATCATACGACATTGCAAATTCTTCTTTGATTTCAAGAGAAAGGGTAGAGAAAACCAGACGATCCGATTTCAGAAATACTGCATACTCAAATTCGAGCTTGTGAAATGAAAATCTTGCATTAAAAAATTTCATTTATCGACCAACATTTCTAGAGTGTGGATTTAAATAGGTCGACGCGAAGGGTCATTTCTTGGCCTGAAGGACTAAAACCTTTTCGGAAAATCTATCAATTCGGCAAAATACATAAAGATCTGCAAATATCTATGAAGTGGTTACCACCAATTTCATCTTTGGTAAGAGTATACCTAAATTTCCAACGAATGGAATTTCAACGCATGTGCCCGGGCGAATTCCAGCGGGTTTTATCAATTCAATAGCTCCGTACTAGAATTCGATAAACTAAAGGATTATTTTATTAGATGTAAAGCTTAGGATGTGCTGTCGAGGTGAAATACATAATTGTTTTATTCCAATTCAACAGTCCAATATGTGTATTAAGCTTTTTATTTTTCTAGTACAATTCTCATTGAAACCGCGGCTATTGAAACCAAAAACTAAATAGATAATTAGGTGCGCTTTCTCACTATACACCTAAACATTTTTTTACGCGGTTTTTTTTACACGATTTTTTTTAATGATCACAATTGCAAAATAAATTTTAAAAAAACGGTTTCTTGATTTTGTACATTATGGAAACGTGTCTTCCGTGTAAAAACAGGTTTAAATGTACGTAACTCCGGGAACTCGTGCAGGGGAAGTAATGCTTTGGAGTAAATGTGGGACGAATTTACAAACCAATTTAAAACATTTTATAGGAGTACTGATATCGTAGTATTAATTATTATCGGCGTATATCGGACTATACTACTATATACGCCGATAATATTGATATAACGATCTTATTAGCAGTGAACAGTGATATAATTTTTTTAAGTTTATGGTGAGCGCTATTTTGCTCGTAAGGGCATTTTTTCTATTTTGAGATATTTTTTTTAAAGGAAAATTAAATAAAAACGGAATCGGAATAATATCGGGGTTATAACCCGAATAAATAGCTAAATCGTATTTCAATATTTTACTGATAACCGAATAAATAAAATTCAAAGTCAAAATAACCAAAAGAAATATTTCTCAAGGAACGTGTTAGCTGCAAATTAAGTGCGAGGCATCTGGGATCCGATGATATTCGAGACAAGAGTTATGCGTAAATTGCAAATATTACACATCTACAAAATAAAATAATTTTGTTCGTTGGGCTGTTCGAAGCAATGTTCTGGAAGTACAATTCTGAGTTGAAAATTCTGTTGAATCATTATCAGGAATTTGAAAGGAGTACTGTGAATGACACAACAATCTCTGACATATACGCCCAGCACTCGTTGTCAGTGACGCTGTAGACGGCTAGCTCGATGGATACACAACAATACCATTGCATGTTTGCACAGTTACCGTTTTCTCAAAATATCGCCAGATTTCGTGTCCCTGTAAAAATTTTGTTTTTATTTTTTAGCCAAAATAAAACAAAATTAGTTACTAGAAGTGTCAAGCTGTGAGTTTGTCAATCGCTAGTCAGTTTTCGAAGGTCGTTTGACTAATTAGTGCCAGGCTGAAAATTGTTGTTCATTTTGTTTGATGTACATATGGTATATGATCTAAAATCGGACAAGCAGACATTTACCGCGGTTCTTAGCGGAACGCAGACAAGGCAAACCGGTAATCTTATGAGTCTCAGGTGACTAATTGGTGTCAGGCTAAAATCTATTCTACACATTCCTTAATACCCATGAAGCAGGAAAATCCCATTGGCACATATTTTCACGGATGTGAAGTTGTCCCGAACATCCGTCCCGAAAATAATATTTTCAAAATGTTTCTCGGCTAAACATCAAAAGTGTCTTAACTGCCAGCTTAATAGTAAAAAGCCCAGTAAAACGAAATTCCATTCCAAATTTTCAATAGATTCTTTAACTTACTAAAATGATTACCCCTGATCCAACGCGATGGATTGAAAGTTGTTTTATAGAACTAAATCCATATAAAGCTTGAGATATCAAAAACCGTCCAATTTTGCACCACTGAATCTAAGCTTTAGAAAGATTTTATATATCCTGGTTTGACGACTGAGTTGGTCTTTGAGCTGAAGATTGAGGTGATAGTTGGATTGGTTCTATTTCCCGTTGAATTGGGATAAAACTGGAGTTTATTTGAAGTTGGATTAGGGTTAAACGAGGAGTTGGGAGTTGAGCTTGCAGTTGAGTTGGGTTCCGTTTGCGGGTTGAGCTTAATGTTGAATTGGAGTTGAGGTAAGGTTGAGTTAGGATTTAGTGAGCAGTTCGGCTGGGGATTTATTTGTAGGTTAAATTGACAGTGTAATTAGCTTGAGTAAGTTAATGACTTAACTGGTTTGTCGGTTGAGTTAAGGTTGAGTTGGGGTCGGACTAGGTCTGAGTTTTAGTTGAGTTAGGATTGAGTTGGGTGAAAGTCAGTGGTTAAGTTGTGAATTTATATGAGGTTGTGTTGAGGGTTGAGTTAGAAGTTTGCTTTAGTTATTTGAGTTGAATTCGTGTATGAATGCGGTTTTTCGATTATTGTTGAATGAGGATTTAGTTAGACGTTCAGTTTGGGGTTATTTTAGGGTTGAGCTGAGGTTTAGGTGTGAATTGATTTGGAGTTGAGTTGAGCTTGAGTGAGGGGTTCAGTTGC
This sequence comes from Tipula helvola, assembly GCA_963556165.1. Lineage (NCBI taxonomy): Eukaryota > Metazoa > Arthropoda > Insecta > Diptera > Tipulidae > Tipula > Tipula helvola. Next base: position 382,159,690 of record OY744481.1, on the reverse strand, counting down.
GAATTTATTTGAAGAAAGTTGTGGGTGGAGTTGCAAGTTAGCTCGAGTTGAGTTCAGATAACCATCTATTTTTTTGAACCATGTAGATTCGGGGCTTGATTTGAGGGTTGATGGGGTTTTGTGTTGAGTTTGGGGTTGACTTGAAAGTTTAGTTGGAGCTGAGTTAAAGGTTGAGTTGGTGTTGAGTTATGGTTGAGTTTAGGGTTAGGTTGAGAGTTGAATTTACTTATTTATTGAGGTCGAATTAGGCCTAATAAGGTTTGAATTAAAGTCGAGTTGAATTTGTGTGAGATGTTTGATTGGGTATTAATTTGGGGTAGAGCTGAGGATTTAGAGGCAAAATATATTTCATCCATGCACGTAGCTTTTGAAACGAGTTGATTTTACGGTTAAGTTTTCCGTTGAGAATGAAGTTAAGTAGAGGGTTAAGATCTGAATCGAGTTTCATTGAATTAGATTGCGCTGTGGTTATGTGAGAAGTTCGGTTAGCGAGTTATTGGGATGCTCATTTATAGATTGAGTAAGAGAAGGTTGAGTCTAAACTAGGCATTGTTTGAGAGTTGAGTTAGTTTACATTCGTTGTACATACATCAGGAGAAGCGGTACGAGTAATGCTATTCTTTTGATCTGTATCTGCAAGGTTGATGAAGCAATTTCCAGAATCATAAATACTGAGAATCTTTCGTTTCAGGTTTGGCTGTTTCTGGATTTTGTTGTTATTTTATATAAGAAACCCAATAAATTTACCAAAACTGTTTCCAGGCTTTTTTTGGTTGACGTAACTCGTTGGATTACTAAAGAATCGACGAATATATTGTATAGCACCGAAATTGTAAATCTTTCACGTTGTGACAAAATTCTAAAAATGCAAATGAAAGTGAATTGTTTCCATTTGTTTTACATAAAATATCTTTTTTTGGATTTTTTTATAGGAAAAGTCGGCCTCTTACAATCAGCAGGTTTCGTACAATTATTTATTAGCGATCGCATTCTTGGGGTACTACAAATATTTGTTTCGGCCGGCAAAAGTGACCGACCGACATTTTAACGAACTTTAGTCTCCGTAGATTCCAGCCCAGTTCGTAAAAGAAAGTCGTGTAGCCGGACCCGGACACCACAAATTTTTTTTTATTATCGTAAATGATTTCGAGTATCTAATCTTTTAATTTACTGTACAGCATAAAGTGTCATGAGATTTGACATGCATAACCATAAACTTAACTATAATTGCTATACGGTGAAATTAACGATCTAAAAAATAAAAAAAAAAGCACTTAACAAAAATAAAACAATAACACTTACTCATTTGCAATCTTCCACAGCATTTTATTCAACACATCCGCATTCTTGCCCGCCCCCAATACCGCAATCTCACAAAATACACGATCCTCACAAATCGTATTCTGTTCCACCGATCCATGCCGCGTATTCTCGCCGAGTATTTGTAAAAAATCCATTAACGGATTTGTCATCTTACGACTTTCATCGCGTAATTCATCATTACCGTCGAGTGAACGTTGAAAAGCTGGCTTAAACACCGATGGCAAAAAACTCGGCCTTGGTGGTCTAGTTGAAAAATAAACAAAAATTAAACATGCATGCTATTAATTAAAACAATTAATTAACAATCAATTTATATCTTAACGATAATCAATCAAGATTATGTACATATATACGTATGTAACGATGTGCCAGTGAGATACTATATATACGGAAATGAGCCGCCGCGCATATTTACACAGATACGAGATTTTTGATTAATTACGTGTATCGCGTTTTTGGATAAATTCCGTGTGCCGAATAACACCCCAAAATTCAATAAATTATACATTTTGTGCATGTTGTGTGTCATACATTTTTGTACAATACAAATTTTGCGCGCAAATAATAAGAAAGTATGGGAAAAAGTCAAAATTTGTCAACACACGCAGACTGGGCTGAGGGTATCAGAAAGTCGATCAAAATCATTGCATATACATAATATGCTGTAATGTGTTAAATTAATTAAATTGCAACGTGTATATATGTATCAGACAAGTTACGGGGAAAGAGATATATACTCATAGAGAGAGGGTATCAAAGAAAGCATTAAAAAATAATTAAAACAGTTGCTGCCATACTGTCTTATAAAAACTTCAATTAGATTACATATACATTATACTTATACAAGTGTATGAAGACATCTTATATAGGTACATCGTACATACTCGTATATATAGAGGTAAGACGGAGAAGAAGCAAAATAAATTGATTTTAAGTGTAAATATTTACAATAAAAGCTAACATCTGGTAATAACTATCATTATATACATATACATACTCGTATATTTGCTAGAGAGAAAGTATGCAAAAAAAAAAACTTTGAAACATAAAAAATGCAAATTATTCATTAAGAAGTGCTGTAAGCACTGAGCTTGTCTTCTTGTGTTATTTTATAAGAAGAAAGTGTTTATAATTCCAACTATTTACTTTGCTTCATTCACAATTAAGTTGTGTGCTTAAAGGGCTTATTAGTTTAATAGTTTAGTTAGAAGCATGATAAGGGGTTTTAACTGTTTTTGAATTAGATAATTTATTTGTATTTTAATTTAGATATATATAAATTAAAAGCATACATATAACAGCAAGAAGAAAAATTATAATTTTCTTGGAATAATTTATAACATTTATGCGAAAATTTACGGTCATTGATTGTCGGTTGCATTTATAAAGTATGCTGAGTTGTTTAATATATGTGATGCGGGACGCTTATTTGGCACAATGCTAATTATTCGGAACTGGACGTTTTAGTTGTTTCAACATCTTACAATTTTACGAATGTTATGTGATTCACTATATGATTATACGTTAATCCATACCTTAAATCGTGCGTGTATTGAAGCAACTCTTGCGACTAGAATAATACCGGCATCAAATGTGTGGCAATTTCGGTCTTTTGCAAATGGATCGTTGCAAATGGATCAACATTTTCTTGCGTGTAGTGTAAAAGAGGAAAATCAGAAACGAGCTTGTTTTTGTATGTTGGAGGAAGTCCAAAAACTATATTCGGTGGTGTCGATATCAAAGAGAGAACATACAAGGAGCTAACGATAAAGCTAACTGAATTTTATTCGCCGAAAATTCATATACCAGGCGCTAGATACGAATTTAACCATACCATGATGAATCCCAATCAAAAGTATAAGGAATGGGTTGCTGATTTGCGAGGCGTGGTAAAAAATTGGGGATTTCCATGCCATGGGTCAATGCCATGAGATTTCAAGGTAGGAAAAATGTTTCGTTTGCTATTAAGTAGTGTTCTCATTGTGAAGTGAAGCACGATCGTAATAAATTGTTTCATATCAATTCAAAGTGTTATAAATTTTTAAAACGTGGTCATATTGCTTCTGGGTGTAAGGCGAGTAAAAATGTTAGTAGCGGTAGATCAAGGTCGCGACACTACAACCAAAATAATTACAGTCGAAGTGCATCAAACCATTCAATAAATCGGGAAAAGGAAGACTAGACCACCAAGATGGGAAAAATTCACCAATCCAAGATGAAGTTAACAATTTTTCATTCGAAACTTACGACTTATATTTTGTTGATGCAACGGGAAAATTTGAATGTATGCACTGCAGTTTCACCATATCAACTATTATTATAGTATTGGGTCTTGATTGAATAACCAAATTGGGATTCCGAGTTGTAAATAAAGATGGTTCAGTTCAACAAATTCTTCAAGTTACAACCAATCAAGAAGAATTAATTAAGAGTATCGAAGATCTTTGTATGCAACATATGAAAGCAGATGCAAAACCCAAATATGGAAAAGCAAAACCATTGCCTTTTGCTATAATGGATCCTATAAAGAAAGAACTTTAGCGACTTGTTGAAAATAAAATCATTGAACCAATACAAACTAGTAAATGGGCGTCACCCGTAGTTCCTATAACCAAAGCGAATGGATCTATTAGAATATGTGACGACTTTATGGCGGTAAATGCTCAACTGGAAATAGATCGTCATCCTATACCCAGAATTGATGAAATGTTCACAAGACCACCTTGTAGTCAATTATTCAGTACAGTAAATTTATCGGACGCGTACTTGCAGATATCATCAGATGAAGCTTCACAAAAACTAGTAGTGATCAACCCGCCCTTTGGTCTTTATAAATATGCTTAAGACTGCCATTCGGCGTTGCTAGTGCTCCAAGTAATTTTCAACGAAAAATGGATGAGTTGACATTAGGCACACCCATACTTGCGCACCATATCTGGACGATATCATTATTTCTGGTTGAAGACCAGCTGAGCCACAGCTGAGCATCAAAATAATTTGGAACAATTAAGTTATTATAATTATTCATCAGATTGAAAGAGAATGGTATTAAATGTAAGAAAGAAACATGTGTGTTTGGACAGTCAGAAGTGGAGTATTTTGGACATATCATTTTTTCATCAGGACCTTCAGATACCAACACGAAAGCAATTGGCAATATGCCACGTCCAGGAAACCTCAAGCAACTTGAAACCTTTATAAGTAAAGCAAATTACAGCACCACTTAATGCACTACGCCATAAAGACGTTGATTTTGTTTGGGCAGAGGACCAAGAATGAGCATTTAAAGAAATTAAAAAGAACTTTCATATTATACACCGACTATAAATGCTTCACACCGCTATGCAATCCGAACAAGAACTTGACAGTCGTCACGTTACATCGCAGAGATGAGCAATAGCATTGAGGGCATACTCTTACACCATTAAGTTCAAACCTATCGCCCAACATAGCAGTGCTGATGGATTATCTCGTTTGACCATGGGACCTGACCAGAAATTCGATGATTATGAATGAGAATCCGGAGTGGACGAGATTTACGATATCGTTGTGCAAGAAAGTTCAATAGATAACCGAGTGATAGAGGAACATACGAAACGAGATAATGTTTTGCAATGAGTGATTCAGCACATTCAAAGTGGCTGGCCTGAAAACTGTCTAAAACTGATGATGACTTACAACCTTATTTTGCTCGTAACTTGTAATATTCTTCTTTTATACACAGAACAAATGCGCGTCGTCATTCCATCAAGTTTCCGAGAAAAGATCCATCGATAAAAATATTTCATCGCTATCAAGAGATTGTGATACATCCCGCTCGAACGCAGACGCACTCGCTCGAGAATTTCAATCTTGGCCTCCATCAGAACACGCTTGGGAGAGTATTCATATTGACTTCGCCATTGATGTGTTTTCGCGATCGTCATTGATGTGTTTTCCAAATGTCCATATGTTGTGCCGTTATCAAACACAACTTTAGAAAATACCACCATGGCTCTTCAACAAATTTTTGCACTATAGAGAGATTCCCATTAGTTATCGTTTTTGATAATTGTACTCAATACACTTCGTCAGAATTCGAAGTATTTTGTCGCATGAATGGAATCAAGTATCTGAAAACCACACCTTTTCATCCTGCAAGTAATGGGTAAGCAGATAAATTCGTTCTTACTTTTAAATCTAGTATGAATAGGATCATCAGCGATTTAACTAGCAATAAGAAAGCTCTTACAATATTTCCAGCAACATTCAGAACCACCCCTAGAGCTGATGGTAAAACGCCTGCTTTAAAATTGCACAACAGAGAACATCGGATATTATTATCTCTTCTTAAGCCGAACAAAACTGCGTCAAGATATCAAGATGCGACACAAAACTTCAGACTTAACCAACAAGTCTATACTAGGAATTTCTCGCGAGGAGAGAAATGGGTGCCAGGCCAAATAAAGAAGCATTTGAGTAATCGCATGTTTCTTGTTCAAACCCAATGCGAACTATGAAGAAGACATCAAAATCAAATTATCCCGTGGCCCGGGGGGCACAGGCCGAGACTCAACATCGAACGGAACCACTTCAAGAATTTTTGATGAAGCGTTGAGCCGCTCACAAGAAATTCACTACCATCACGCATCAGACTCACACAGACCTCAGGGCAGCAAGAGCAGTACTACCAGTCAGCAAGATGATTTACCAATGGTGAGACGGTCAGGAGTCAGGACGACTGAGGACCAAAACAATTGGGTTTGCTTTCTAAATCCAGGAATGGAAGAGAGAAAGTGTTGTGATTCACTATATTGTTATACATTTACATCATTCACACAAATCCTTAGTCTGCAATAATTCAGCACCATCCGAACTAATGGGATACTCAGATACGCGTAGCCATTTCAACGATTGATTGACCATTCAAAGCCTTTTTCAAACAAAAGCGATTTTTTGGAATGTACATGTTTGTATCATCAACTTATACTTATTAAGATTTATAGTAGGACAAAACAACATTTTCTCGTCCTTATTTTTGTAGCCAGACTACCGTAAATTAATGCCACTTCTAATAGTGAACCACACAGATCGGGCTTATATTTTCAACAGTTTTTACTGTTTAAACAGTTTGAAATTTACCAGTATATTTCCATAACGTGCTCACGAAACAATCAGAAAATTTTGTTTCTCTTTTCTCAATATCACATGCACAGCTTGTAACACTTTCCGGCAGTTTTTGACACTTTTCGACTGTTTTAAAAAAAAAATCTGAACCCGAGGTCTGACATGTCAATTCTTACGTATTTTGATGCGCTGAATACGAATCCGATGTCCAAATCCCAATTTTGGATCAAAATTGCCCAAAAAAATATCAAAGTCTATTTTTTTACCGTTTACTCCAGATATATCGTTTCCGGAATATTTTTAACCGCAAAAAAGGATTCCGTAGTCCAAATTTACTTGTGACACTTCAGTAACCCAAAAAAAGACTACTTTAGGTCAAAAAGGCCAAAAAAATTGCAAAGTAATTTACTCTATTTTGGTTACTATTGGCTTTTGACTAAATCATTGTTAGGAAGTCCGACAAACAAACTCATACTAAAACCGAGACGCAAAACTCACACTTGAACTATGAAAGCAAACTGAAAATCAGAGAGTATAATTTACAAATAGAAGACAAATAAGACAAATTTGCGGCTTATGTGATTGAACCAAATTTACTGGCAATAGGAAAGTAAAACTTAACTAAAAAAGTTTAGCTGAAACGAGTTTCCCTGACCTTGCTGTAGTTTGAGTTTGTCTGCTCAAGATTGAGTTACAGTTTGTTGCTTTTCATCAACTTTTTGTTCATTGATCTATATCATGAGCGTTCAAGTAAAGTTTATTGATGTCATTTCTTGAGTTTATAACGTACTCTCTTGTCCTCGAATGACTCATGAATAGGGTTTCTGAATCGGATATATCCGTAACCGGTATCCGCGGATATTTGTGAATTTAACGGTATCCGATAACCGCGGTTATTTTTCAACGGTATCCGGAAATATTGTTTTTTTTAAATAATTTCAATATGTTTTTTTAATTTTAATAAAACAATTAACCAGAAATACAAAAATAAATCTCATTTTCATAAGTTTTATTTATAAATATATGCGCTCTTTTTTGACAATTTGTTCCTTTCAATAATGTGTTAAAGTATTCAACACAATAAACCTTAATACGATCCTCGTTTTATTGTAACGCAATAATTCAGAAGCAGTACCGCATTAACGCACATACTCATATCTCTTAAAAAAGAATTGAACCATGAATTTGAACTACTCCTGGATATTAAAATTCGCTGGAACTCGGTAACTCTAATGTTATAGAGGTTCTTAAAGGTAAATACGGCCATTAGTCAAGCTCTAAAAGATTTAAACGCTTACTCCATGATGGAAAAATTTGATTTCCAATAATCAGACATCTCGGCCAATCTCTACATCCAATAAAACTGACTGGGCCGAAAAGATGCCAATATTTTTGCTGCTTAAGGTGTTTTATCTTTTTTAAGAAACAAAATGGAAGCAATTAATTCCGAAATAAGTCGTGAAAATGCCTTGTTGATCCAAATTTGAATCCAACAAAATTAATGTTGAGTTTTGCAAACCTCATGAATCGATAATACGGTGATGAAACTACTTGAGCTACCTTGAATGACAAAGCAGATCATTGCTCATTGCAATGAAACTGCTTTGACTGTTGAATTAGATTCAGAATTAAAACTATCATTAACTGAAGAATTAATTCTTATATTTCAAATGCGACGACCGTTAAACATGTAACGACATCGAATTTTCCGAGCAGTTTAAAACACGAATTTAACCGCTTCAAGAAAATTGGTAAGAGATTTTTGCACTAAAGTTGGGTCCCGTCTTTCCTGCACTTCACTTAATGCATTAACATTTTTAAAATATCATTAGTAAGACCAATTACTTAATTATTTAAATATGAAATATAAAAAAATATTTAACTTTAACTACTTTTGTTTATTTTTGACGGTTACCCGGTAACCGTCAGATAGTTCATAAACTTCAATTCAATAACCGCGGTTACAGAAAATCCGGATATTTGGAAACCCTACTCATGAAGTGGATTTCTACGTCTTTTTCCTAGATTTGTTTTTTCATCTCTCTTGAGCATCCAACAATACTCCGCTAACATTTTAACATCCCACTTTCCCTGATATCTCCTTTCCATTTCCCCTACATCCTGGTAGAAGCGCTTCCCTTGCCCTTCACTATATAGTCGCCTAAATTGTAAGGAAAGTAATCAAGATGGAAATCCAAAAAATGAAGCTTTAAGTTCATAATATATCCATAATTCTCTCCCAGAGATTGAGTGGACTATTGGGACAGTGGCATTAATTAACAGACTTAGCAGAATCATGTTCCAAAGAAACCATAATTTGATAGCCTTGCCAGACTGCGGCTTAATTAATCCGAGTTAGCTAAACTGGTTCAGGCACTCTATGAAACAAAACGCGATCAGCAAAAACTAGAGTTGCCACACTACGGCTAAACTCGAAAATTCACCAAATCTGATTGGCAATGCTATAAGATAGGAAGTTTATCTCCTAACAAATTGTGTATGTTTACGACTAAATATACAGTATCTAACTACAAGTGTCAAAGAATAGGGCAACCTGAGCCTTCGCAACGATTTAATAAAATAAGAAGGTAGCTCGAAATTTTCATCCCGAAAAGACCTTTTTCCAAAATGTGGGTCTTGGCTAAAATTTAATGAAATTTTCATTCCATCCAGAATAAAATATTCAAAACTCTTAACCAAACGGTTTTCATCCCGAAAAATAATTGTAAGATTTGATAGTATTATCTCTCCGACCTCTCGCCGATCTCTGAGATCGGCGCAAGATTTTAAAAATTGAAATTTGCCCGCTCAGAGATTATTCACCATAAATTTATGATTTTGTCCCAAGAGACTATCAATTAAGTAATATTTAGCTATCAAATCTTAATCAATTTCTTTACTATTATTTTTCGGGATGAATACCGTTTAGTTAAGAGTTTGAATATTTTTTTCTGGATGGATTGAAAATTTCATTAAATTTTAGCCGAGGCCCACCGATTTTGAAAAAAGGCCGTTTCGCGATGAAAATTTCGTGCTAACTTCTCATACGTAAAATTTTGATCTAATGGGCATGGATTTACCAAAATTTGAAATTTGTCGTCAAAATTTTGATCTACTAAATGTGAAAGGGCTTAAATTTTATTTAATTTTTTTATTTACTTATAATGCTTGGCCGTACAAGTAGACAAGAGAGAAGAGACGCAACAACTTTAGCAATGATGTCAAGCAACATTTACTACGGTTAGTACAAATTTGGGTGACCGCTTGGGAACATGATGATGGATCGAAATCTCCCCCCTCCCCACCGCCCAACCGCCGATGGAAAAATACTGAAGATACAAATAATTAAGTAAAATTAAGGCCTTTCAGATTTTCCGGTTACAACAGGGTGGGTATTAGAAAAATTCGAGTAAAATTTAATCCCATGATTCAGTACTTAATTCTAGATTAAAAAGCAACCTGCCTCTATGGATCAACAAATGGTGATTAAGCTGGAATTTAGAAATTGTGTTGTATTGTGCTAACTATTTGACTATGTATATGTTTACTATGTATATGTTTACTAATAATTTACTTAACTATTCCGATCGCTTGGGTGTCTGTCCCAACTAACTAGCCTGTCTTATCTTTCGGTGTTGTTACGTGTAAACGAGTCTATACCCGGTAGTTCGGGAATCTTGCTTATAATGCTTGGCCGTACGTTGTCGAATTTAATTTTAAATAGAAACTAACAAAAAATTATAAATTCTGAAAAAGGGGGAATTTTATTTAAAAATAAAAATAATAAAAAATTATGGTAGTAAGCCTTGACTTTCGAGTCAAAGATCGTGTTTTTTTGTATTTTATTTTCCTCAAAAATTTAATTTAAAAAAAAGTGTTCTGTTGATTAAAAGGCGAATTACGTGCAGTGTGTGTGAACTGTCTGGGCGCGTTTAACCTTGAAGGTTGCAATCTGGAAAGCGTACATTGAAATTAGACCCGGTTCAGATCTTCCTTTGGGGTGTGGCGGACATAGCCTGGAAGTGCGCCTGATTGCAAGCAAATTGAATTGAAGCAATGTTGTACAACATTGGATGGATTTACTGAAGTGTGACGTGAACAAATAGTCCTTTGTAGACATGTGTGGGGTGTGATTATTCTCTCGTATTACGAATTACGAGTTTCGAGAGCTCGAAATATGCTGACCAATTCTTAATCATTACGAGTTGTCGGTCGTACTTTACATTGTACGAGTAAAAAACAACAAGGGAATCTCAAATGCGAGAACTCGCAACGTCTTGCACATAATCGTGTTCTGATAACTCGAAACTCGCCATAATCGCACATAATCGTGATATGTGATATATATATGAATAGTGAGTATAGTGGTGGATTAAAGGTGCTTGGCTTGTCCCGGTGGAGGATTGCTGCAGTGTCGATTTCTGCTGGTCAATCTGAAGCAGAATATTGCTGCTCATAAGGGTGTTTTATTGATTTAACTTTGTTTAAGCAATGTTTAAACAATTTGCTTACTTTGCTAGGAGTGCGAAATTCAACTTAGGTATAAACAAAGTTGGCCTAATTTAATTTATTTGTTAGGGCGTTTCGGGCTGAGTTTTAAATTAATAAATAAGTCTCATAGAATAGGAAACGAACCAGTTGATGTGAAAGCAATCACAGCCATCAAATATTGATGCGGTGCTCAATCACTGCTGTACCATTTAAGGCAGCGATTTTTAATTATTTGGGATAGAGATTTGTGTCGAAAAATTGTTCAAAATTGTGCATGGATCGCGTTAATATTGATTTGAGCAAGTTACGAACACTATTTAAAATGTATGTTGCTCTTTAATTTTTCTCGCGTCCAAAGCAGTTCATATTGTGAATAATTTAAGCAACGAAGCATTTCTGGCAACTCTACGCCAGTTCGTTTGTCGACGAGGAATCTGCACCAATATTTACCGATTTCAAGATCTTCCAGTGATATTTTTATCTTAAGTCCCTGAACACAAATTATTGAGATTTTCCGTCGATCTTAGGATTCAGTGGCATACAATATTAATACCTATACTTAATCTCTGGTCGTACACTTTCCAAATGCTCTATACAGCCCCATCATTAAAATCGAAGCGTGACTTAATTCGCGACCTATTAGGCAAATAACCCTTACAGGTCAACCCATACACGAAGTACCTACCAAAAAATTCAATATAAATTTCAAACGTTTTGGAAGACGTGGCCGCTTGAGTTGTAGAGAAATGGTGATATTGATGGTGAGATTTTGTATAAGAACTAATTTTTGTAAATAAAGGTCCTTGCGAGTAATACTCAATAAAGTGACCATTAAGGATAGTAATATAGACATTGGCACTGATGAACCATGGGTGCCTTACCTGCAGCCAAATCTTTAGCACGTCCATCCATACAGACACCCAGAGAAGGAATTTTTAAACTAATGCACTCACCGATTAAAGTTAAGACCGCATCGACAATTTGTTATAAGAGTAGCTCTGTTACAAAACCAAGACAGTTTTCTGGAAACCAGAACGAGAATTAGTGTACCACAACACACTATCCAAACCTGACAAAAATTATTACGTAGTACATAAAGAGAACTACTGACGGTTGTGGGTAGATTCAAACCCCTCCATAGGTACCTGTATAAAAACCAATCCTCCTTTTTATAGACAATTTTTAAATGGCTGACGCAGTATAAAGAATCAGGGATAAAAGTTGTTAAATAGATCGGGAACGACAAGGCTACTCATTGAAAACCAAATAAAAAATTGCTTAATAACGGTGCAAATAAAATGTCCAGGTGGCTTATGCTCAATCTAAGCAAAAGTGTTAGGCAGGAAGAAACGATAAGGAAGTTCCAAAAAAGAGCTGCTGGAGAATTACCAAAGGTGCGATGAATTTTAATGGAGAGTGTGGAGGAAGTCTGAAGGGTAAATTGCTATGAAATTTCACACAAATTCATCGATAAATTTGCGTGTTCCAATTTTTTGCTGGAAACGGAGCACACTGTCCGCAGCAAACCGTGTATGTAAAACCAAATTTGGCAATTCTAACTTTTGATTTATGGATTCCACTATAATACCATTAGCATGAGGTTTTACATAATATTTGTAGATATCAATCTCATCGCCGATAAAACCAATTTATATTAGGAACAATTCATAGAATCTAAAAAATTTTTCAGATATAGAATTTCACTAAAATCAATCAACAAATGTGCCTGTTCCATATGGCGCTGGCGGCTAAGAACATGGGATTGGCTAGATTTGTAAATTTAATTTCGGTGGATTTAATTTTTTGATTTAAAGTAACATTTCGCAATATTTATTGAATTTCAGCTCTGTTTTATTAATTTAAGCCCTGCCTTATCATACGCCCGAAGAAATTTTTCAGAGCGTGAAAAATTCGATTTTATATTAGGAACTACTTATAGATCTAAATTTGTTATGATATGATTGAAAAAAAAAAACAAGTTAGCTTTGGTAAATTTAACTTTCGACGTACAGTATCAACCAAATTATTATTAGTGATGTTCTTCAATATTTATTGGGTTTGTCCCGTGTTTAATTTATGAAATTCCATCCCAGCTATAAATGAAACCCATGCACTAGTTCCATTGAAATTTGATATCAGGCTTAACCAAGATGTTTGATTATCAATAAACTTGTTTCAAAACATTCGCATAATGAATCAAAGGTAGCGAATTTGAAATTTTTTAAAAGAGAATTCACTACAAGTCTGTTTTCGTTTTCGAAATGTTCAGATGCTTGGTTGGACCTACAGTCAAACGAAATTAGAGAAACATTCAATAGAATACTGGAAGGGTGGAAGGTTATTGCCATCCGGGATAATTGGAGCCGATATGCTTTCCCCTGTTTATGATGTGTAGCATTGCAGTGAATTATGGTGGCTTTTATTCTTGGATTTTAAAAGCTTTAGATAATTTATTACGGTTTAGAATTATAGAACAACAGTCGGATAAGATCAAAATATTTTAGGATTATTCAAAAAACCCAAATTTTCTATTAAATGTACGGAAATAATCAAATGTCCGCCGGCACAATAAATACGGTTCCCGAGACCTATCTTTAGAGGTATCAAGAACCTTAATCGGATCACAATTGCAAATTTTTGATTTTTGTGGCTCAGAATGTGCTGATTTATAGTAAGGTGAATTTTAAAAAAATCCAGATTCCATAAAATGTATGGAAATAATCAAGCAATCTAAATGCGCATTGGAACATCAATTACAGTTCCCGAGACCTATTTTTAGAGGTATCAAGAACCGATTCGGAGCAAAATTGCTCATTTTGTTTTTTCGTGGCATACCGTTTAAAAGTTCCTAGCTTGGTGGAACCTCTCTTGGATCTAGAGAATTATAATTGCACCGGAAACTTTACAAAACATTCAGTAACAAAAACGGACCAGTTAGGTACATCCGATATTAATGGAAGGACCAAAATGGTAAAATACCCAGGAGTGAAAAAAGGGCGAAAAAAAAATCGCACCGGTAAAGGACTGGTCTAAAAATTTACCCGAATTATGGAGCTATCTGAGATTGTGCACGATTCGTGTCAGGATTTCCCAAAATTGGAAAAAATGTACATAAGTATAAGTGGTACAATGCCATCCAGGTTAGAATAGTATAAGTTACTAAAATTGCGGAAAGTGTACTTGTGGTGACATCTAGGTTACGGTAACAAAAAATTATTCTAACTGTTTTTCCTTATACTAGAATGATCTTACAGGAAAAATTATGAGTGTTCTGGAACTTTTATTCGAATTAGGTCGTCTCGGATTAAAGAATTCTAAACGTGGTAAAGTGAAGATTGGATAGTGCGAGTAGTGTAAAATTGTAAATTTTACTGATTTTGTGAATTATTATGGAGTAATTGTACCGTGTTAATTTGTTGGAAATAAGTCAGTTTATGTTAATAAAGTTAGATGAGAACGATGGAACGTAAAGTACCATATATTAGAATTTTCGAGCAGAACACTGGTGAGCTTTAATAAGAATGGATTTTCTACAAAATGTGTAGAAATATTATTTTAATAAAGAGCCCAATAAATAAAAGCCTCAAACACATTTTTTAGAGGTCTCAACAATCGCAGTTAAAGAACGCAGATTTTAGATTTTACGACCTTAATTTGTCGGTACAAATATAAAACTTGTATAGAAATATTCGAATTATCCAAATGCGACGTAACAATTACAGGTCCCGAAATCTGAGCACAACTTTATTGATGGCTTCTGACAAGTTACGTCACTATGCTGCCATTTATGCCGTGAGAGATTTTATAGCATGTGAAAAATGTAAATAAAAAAAAATCGAAAGCGATTCAAAACCAAACCATTAAAAAATTATCACGGTCTTCAAAATTTCTTATCCATAAAAACAAATAAAAATCAAGAAATAAAAAGATAAAATGACGTTTGGACGTTTGACTCACAAAACATAAATTATAACCACACCACCTCATAAACGCATACACAATTACATACATATATTATGCATTAGAAACGATAATTAAAAATTAACGACTGTCTAACAATTAAATTTGGAAATTATGAAAACTTTCATTTTCAAACTGAGTGGCTTATATGAGACACAATTAATATACTTACAAACCCGTATCATTTGCATTTATGTAGATGACCTGCGGTGCCAGTGACGAGATTATAAGTCCAATTGGTATGGCAGCAGTTAAAAAGTGCAAAACTTTCTTCCACGACGAGTTGCTGTAATAAAAAATAAAAAATATTAGGTATTATAGTAATCATGTACAATATTATGTACATACCCAATATGTTTATTCGCACTCTCGGCCGGTTTCCCCTTATGCATGAGTGGAAATAATATATCGGCAAGTCCAAAATTACCCTTACCGAATGAAGGAGTTTCCGATTCAGTTTTATTTTGTTCCTTCTCATCTTTTCCACTACCCATACTTTCCCATTGGGCTAACAGCGACGTAACATTTTCACCAATCCCATTTTCGGCCCCTTTGCCATTACCACCAGGTATACTACTGCTATCCCAGCCATTACCGCCTTTAAAATCGAATGAGTATGGAAAATCTGACTGTAGTATCGGATGCGTTTTAATATCATGATAAATTTTTATTTGTTCATAGTATGACGGATGTGGATTAATTGGTGTCATAATTTTTGGTTCTACACCCGAATTATCATCATCGCTAACCCATTTCCATTTACCGGTACCATTTTTAGTTTCATGCGAAATTGGTGATTGTTCAGATGTTGGACTTGGTGCGGCGGTATTGGGGATCCAAATAAATTGTCCACCATCATCACTGAAACCGTTTGTTTGATGGATGGTTTGATATTCGACGGGAATTTCGGTAATTGTTGGTGGTGGTGGCGGTGGTGGTTGTGTTGTAACGGTATGATGATTATAATGATGTTGATTGTAGAAAAAATTCCGACCATTATGTCGTGCCTCTTGGTGTTGTGTTTGTTGATAGTGTTTCGAGAGTTCATCAAATTTTGGGTATTCCTTATTTAGATCCATAACACTCGGATATTTTGGGAAATCAACAAAACGTGGGCTCTCCGTATGACTAATTGGTATATTCTGATAGGAATCATATGGGGCCGGTTTAAATTGTACCTGATTTTGATGATTCGGACTCGAATAGCTTGGTTGTTCATTGAACTCGTCAAATTGTGGACTGGGCACAAAATTTAATGTGCTGTGATGTGAATTACTCGGTGTTAAATTATGATTTGATGCATCACTTTTTGTGCTGTTCAACCGATCGGTTGATTTAGGTGTTGTTTTACCAAAGAGCTGACGTTTCTTGTTGTGTGATGTTTGGTGGTATTTTGAATTGCTGCGCAAAGTAAAAAAAAACTTAATTAACAAACAAAATATTAAATTAACACTAATACATGTTGCATGATTCGCGAAGAAAGTATATTTTGGGTGTTTATGTTCGCATTTAAGCTAATGATGTTAATTAATTTATAAATTACTTGAGTTAATGTTTGTGTGTGGCAAAATGAGATCAGCGATTGTGTTGAGTAAATCGCGATGTTATTATCGAAATAAATCATGAACTTCAAAAATTTACATATATAGTATACAAACTTGATCTACAGACATTCAAAATCGTGCTGCTACAAAGAAAGTGAGAGCTTTGTTTAATTTATCGAGATGTTTTTAATGATCACGATTTTCAGAAGGCGTCACTGACATCGATCTCCAAGCAATTAAAATCTAACTTCTATTTTCGTTTCCAAATTGAGATTCTTATAGTTGAAAGTCGTGTGATCGGTGATCGCTAAAAAAATATTGAGACAACTTGATCAACCGCGATTCTCAACGATGGAAAATTTTAAATTTGCAAAAACATCAATAACGCAGGGATCAAGCGATCAACTAAATAAAGATCTAATTTAATTCATTTGAATTTAGGTGATCATTGTTGATTCTGTGTATTTCTAGCAATAAGATTCCAATAACCAGATACGATCAAGTGATCACAATTATTTGTTTCATTGTACTACATAGCTAAACTAACGACATTTAAATTCAAATTTTGTATGATTTTACGGAGGACAATTGCCAGTCCCAACAAATATTTTTCGACTACCCAAAAAAGAACGTGTCCACTAAAATTTTTTGGACAATTCTCCTGCTGCTTTTGCAGATAATTCAACCAAACTATGGATTAGATAGTCTTATTCAAAGGGCTCTTTATATTACCAATGGAACAAAGACTTCAAGTTCCTACTTAAATATTGTCGTTGTAGTTTTGAAATTTGTGATAATCCTGTTGAAGTTGCTAATAAGAGCATGGATAAAGGACAGTATCCTTACTATATACAGACTCATGTATTGGTACTCTTACTGGGATTTATCATTATGCAGAAGTCGTTGCTTCACGAGCAAAACGTTTACCAATCCGAAAGGAAATAAATCTAAACGAAACCTTGGCCACAACAATAAATCGTTAAATAACTCAAACCTCCATTGCGTCAAAAAGGTAGCTAATGAAGTTTGTTTCGCAACACCCAATTTGATTCTTTAACTTTATATAGGAGATGGCCATTGTAGTAGTACCATTATCTAAACCAGACCCAATATGCTTTTATATAGGCTAAGCTACCAACGGCTAATTTCAGGGCAGCAAACCCCGAACTGCGGCTGCGGGCCTCTGAATTTTGCAGGCCCCCGTTTTTATAACCTTTATATGCAGCTTCACAATAGAATTTTTTAGTGTCGAAAAAAGTTTGCGGTATTTCGGCTTTATTGACCAAAGTGGTTGTTAAAGCTTTTTTTAAGTAATAAGTTCTAAATTTTAGAAACTTTATGACGTAAAGGTAGTAGGATTACTGCAGTAACGTTATATCGGTAAGATGGCTTTTCAACATGAAAGGAGCAAGATAACCCGAGATGGAAAATTTTATTAAGATTAATAGTTCTACAGTATCCCACGATGTTCTGATTGAAGCCGTCCAAGTGATCGAGACCACTAGAAAATTCTGGGCTTCCAGCGACAAAATCAAAACCAAATGCTTTCCATAGGTAACGAATTAGGCAACAATTAGTGTTTTTTTGTCAGCTGACGGCTTACATAACCAGCAGAAGTGCGTTTGTTGACACCGGTACTACGATGAGTTTAGTTACCAACAAATTAAAAAGTATGTAGGCCATTACCATCCAATTACGTAATTTAGATATTAGGGACGATTCTAAGAAAAAACTCGCATGAAATTTGCGCACAACAAAACCTCACAATATAAATGGGAACAACAATAATTCGAACATTGCGTACAAGGAAATATGTATTGTCCACATAGCACAAAAAACCACAAGAGGAAAACGCATAAGAAAAAACGCATAAGAAAAAAACGCACAAGAAAAAAACGCACAACAGTACAACGCACAACAAAAAAACGCACGGTCAGAAATATTTAAATTTAAATATTTTTTTCTTGTGCGTTTTTTTCTGCTGCGTTTTTTTGTGTGATTTTTTCTTGTGCGTTTTTTTTTTTAATGTGAGCAATTTTCCAAAAACAATTTTTTCTTTTGTTAAATTATGTCAGTTTGTCGGTATGTCGAATAATTCAGACCGCCATTACATGAAAACGATAACTTATACGGCTTGTTTCACGATCAGGCGATGCTTAGCTCTATTAGCCAGACACAATTTAGTTATTAAATCAGCGAGTGTCCTTCAACTATATATAAAAGATGAACCAGTACCATTCAGAGTTCAGACACATTAGCATCGTTGTTCGCCAATATTTTAAAAACTTTGCTCACCAAATTCAAGCAATTGCTGTAACATTTGATTTGCTATAGCAGAGTCAAGTGTCTTTTATTTTTTTAAATATTCTGCTAAAAATAATCCTCAGAAATAATGCTCCTTCTTCAATTCCTCGCTGAAAACGAGATGACTCAGGCAACACACTAGATCGATTGTACCAACTATAGAGTCTGACTATATTATGTCAATATGACAGTAAATCGATATACGAATTCGTTGAGAATTCTAATAAATTTTATTGTAAGGGGGGAGGCGAAAAATGAGCAACTCATGCCAGAATGCCTTGCATGATTTGGATATCATATAAAAATCTTGGCTAGAACCTAGAGTTGGCAGCATTTAGGCGTAGCTTCTAAAGAAAATATTGTGTCTTGACAACCTTGAAGCAACCGATTTACCCTAGGTCCCAAATGCTTTAAAACGCTTTATCAAATTATTTTCATCACTTCAACAAGCATTTTAAAGTTAAAATCAGGTAAATCTGACTTTATTGAGCCAGCCGTTCTTGAGTAATAAATTCAAAATAAGAGAACGAACCTTTGTATTATAAAAAAAGGTTTACAAAAAGTATGTTCTAATCATCAATTAAAGCAGTCTAGCCAAATTAAAAATGGGAGAGGAACTCAAAAGAGGATTCAAACCTTGAATTCAGGAAAGAAATGAAATGTTTCGATTCATAGCACTTATTGATACATTATAGGATTCTAGAAATGAGTCGTCTGGAAAATAGTTGCTAACGTGCCAAACGACTGGAAATGATCTGAAAATGATTGATTTGAATTAGAAGTTCAACCAATCATAGAATTATTGATGGCGAAACCATTTAATATATTTGACAAAAAGGAACTCTACAACAAACTGGTGAGTTTCCCATAAACAGATGATTATTCGGAGAGTCTCAATGGGCCTATCCAGTGAAAGTATCTCCAAAATGGTTTCGTTAAGATCGCCCATGGAAGGAGCAAGACAATAATTTCGTTTAACTGCAAAAGGCAGTTTATCCACTTTCGACATGGATATGGAAAGGCTGGTCTGTAAGGGGCTGGTCTCTCACGCACTTCATAAATGGCATTTATGAAAGCGATATGCAAGACTTAATTAAGATGAATTACCCTTCACCGCTTCGAGATGTACTGATTAATAATGCTGTTCAAGTAATCGAGGTCACCGGAAAATCCACGCGGAATATTCGCTGTTGCAAGACTTCCAGCGACAAAATCAAACTCAAAATACACCAATGGAATAATGAATTAGGCAACAAATAGGGTTTATTTAACATCTGACAGCTTACTTAACCAATGAAATAGCATGTACGTTGTCGACACCGATGCAACAGTCAGCCTATTTACCAACAAATTCCAAAAAATCATGGCCCCCATTCGTGCAATCACGTAAGTTATATGTTAGGAACGATTTTAAAAAAATAGCTCAAACGAAGTTTGCGCACAGAAAAAACCTCACCGATATAAATGCGCGCAAGAATAATGTAGACATAGAAAATTGGAGTCAACAAATGTATGTGGTTCCACATAGAACAAAAAAGCACAAGAAAAAACCCACGAGCAAAAAAAAAACGCATAAGAAAAAACGCACAAAAAAAACGCATGAGAAAGAACGCACGGGAAAAAAGCACAAAAAAAGACGCACAACAAAACACGCACGAGAAAAAAAACGCATAAGATAAAAACGCACTAAAAAATGCTTGGGAAAGAAACGCACGAGAAAAAAGCACAAAAAAAACGCACAAGAAAAAACGCAACAAAAAAAGCACAAAAATAACGCACAAGAAAAAACGCAAAAAAAAGAAAAAAACGCAACGCACAAAAAAAAACGCACAAAAAAATGCACAAGAAAAAATACACGAAAAAAAAAGAAAAAATCGCATAAGAAAAAAAGCACAAAAGAACGCATGAGAAAGAAACGCACATTGCACAGCAGTTTTATTAAACATAAATTTATTTAATATATTTTTTAATACGTTTTGTACCCAAGATAATGCGGGCTGCCCCACAAATCTCCCGTTTATCCAGGATTTATATAAATTTCAGAATTTATGGAAATCTATGCCAACATCAGTATTAAATTCTAAAAATGACCGATTTCACAGAGTTTTATCAGTATGAAAAAACCATATCCGTTTTATTAATATTCTAAAGGTTTCTTCAAAATCCCCCAGATCCCCGCAGTGTTTTCTTGTGTAATTGTTATTAATTTATTCTTGTTAAAATCAATTGAAATACGAATTCATATATTTCTGAAGTTTTTTTTTCTTATGCGTTATTTTCTTTTGCGTTTTTATCTTGTGCATTTTTTCCTTGTGCGTTTTTTCTTGACCGTTTTTTTATACATACATGCCAATTAAAATTCAATTCTTCATGTACACTTTTCTCTTAGGCTTGTTTATATCGGTTTCTTCTATGATCCAATTTCGTGAGCGGTTCTTTATTGTTCGCTCTATTCTGGGCATGGTTAGGATTATGTCCGAAGACTCCTGCCTTATCAGTGAAACAACCTACCTATTCGTCAAACAAGGAAAGTTCACTGAAACAGCGAAATATATCATCGCCGGCTAAATATAGATAAAGCCACCTTATAACTGAAATGGTCGAGAATTCATCGAGGGTAATCCCACCATCGACTGTAGGTGTTTGCGTGTGCGAACTTCTCGTCTGGCTTATTACGGTGCAGATCGTGACGGTGTCCGGAAGTTTTAAAACATTAATCAGTGTAAAAAGCGGTTCATTTGTCACATAGATTTGGACAGCTGTTCTATCAAAACTGAAATAATTCAAAATTTAATTATTCTAAATAACTTTGCACTGTTATTTGAAGTAAAAACGTGAAGGATCCCAACTGTGGCGAGGCCAAACAAATTGTTGGAGCGTCTCGTTAATCAGCAGCAGAAAAAATGTGTATACAATGCAGCGGCATCATTCACAGAAAATGTCAAAATTGGATTGTTGTTGAAGCAACTCGCTTCACAAGATTACCAAAAGTATACCAAAATTATTTGGGTGCGTAAGCCAATAAATATTAAATTGGAAGTTGCTTTCAAAGAGCTGACATGCATTTATAGACCAAAACTATTTCTATTTTCGCTGAGAAAGCAGGTACGAAATTTCCAAAACGTTCGCTTTTCGCATCAATTTGATGTGTGAAAAATTTGGTGTGGCAGGATAGAGTTAGGGTGGAGAATTTCAAAGTTCTGTTGTTCATCAGGGATTCGATAAACTGCAGGACTCGAGTACATGGGGATATCATGCTGAAAATGGTTAAAACTGTTCTTCGTAAAATGTAATGCAAATTAAAGCAAACCGAAAAAAATTTAAAATCCTCTTCCAAACTGTAACTATAGAGTGCCAACAGAAGGTAGGGTATCATAAAAAAATTGTCGCTATAAAGCAATATTCACTACAGCTATCAGTTGGGCGAATAACGTCAACAAAAAAAAGTCAATGGAAGCAATTAAAAAGAATATTCTTCTAATCACCCAACTCCTCAGAAGCCATTCCACTTTTGGCCGGTTGCCTATAGGTACTAAATAATATTGCTCATCATCTGGTGAGCCCATATACTTGTCACTAAAACGTTATATAATACCAAAGCACAAATCGAGTTGTGCGACAACTCAATTTAGAAATCGAATATCCATACAATTATGGTATATTATTACGTATCGTCTCGTATGCGTCATTTCACAACCAAATAAATCATCAACCAACGACGATTCATTGGAAACCAAAAACAATACAAAAAAATGAAAATCGCATACAACAAACAAAAGACAGACGTAAAAATTTTCATTTTCATTTTTACTTTCAATTTGTTGACGTATCATTTGTATCTATATACAGTTGTTATAACTTTCATTTGTTTTCCTTATGTTGGTCATTTCAATTTTGGTCATTTAGACTAGAGCGACGCAAAACATGCGGTTTAATTAGCAAATTACAATAATTGTAATTAATTGAGACGCGCGTCTCTTGATTGTGGTGAATATTAGTACTAATAAAATATAATATTTACACTTACACATTTTGTCCATGTTCCACTGGATCATTATCACGTTCGTCGCTATCATTCTCATGGTCCTCATCATTTGTTGTTTTTGGATACTGTATCGGCATCGTATTATGAATATTGGTTAAAAATGTATTTTTTGTCGTTTCACGATGATGATTTCGCTGCCGTTGATGACTTTTATGATTATTGTATCTTGACGACGACATTGTTCCAGTTGTTTGCTCATTTATAGAACCACTTTCACTAATATTTCTATTGTTTAAATCATTATTGTTATTACTACTATCTGTACTGCTATTATTACTATCGTTATTATTATTATTGTGATTGGTTGTTGTTGGAATTATTTTGGTTGAATTTTCGCTAACATTTTCGAATACTTGAATTCCTATCACCGACGAGATTGTAATGAGTAACACGAATATGAGTAATTTTATTGCTATTGCTATTGCCATTGCCTGAAATTAAATTTGAACAAAAAATAAGAAAATTAGTTGCTGTACATTTTGGTAATAAAACGATTCTTTAATTATGGTGTAATAAAATTGATAGGATATTGTAGAAACAATAATCTAGAAATATGATAGGCTAGCGAATATACGTGCAATTATATTTTAAAAACGTTCGAATATAACAGCAACAAACATTTAAGAGTTCTTGAAAATTCGTAGCTTAAGATTTCCGTTTTCAAATCTTGTTATTCAAGAAACTTGTTGATAAGCTTAAAATACCGGTGTAAGGAAAAAGTGAAGCTACACTAATCAACAGAAATTCACAGAAAGTGCAGTTCTTGTGAAATTAGCTAACCGTACAGTGTCCACTACCCTTGCCAAAAAAGACATTTTCTACTAAATTCTATTTTATTGAAGGCTTCCTAAAAAATAGGTTTTAGGATCAGTAATTATGGTGTAACTTACATTTGCACCGCTTGAATATTTCTTCACATTTTGTAGAAAATTAAATTTTTTTGACGATCAACTGTCCATTGTCCACCACTTTTCTATAAAAATGTGTGTATTGTTGACAGTTAACTGTCAATAAGACTAAATTATTTACAATATATGTATTTGAAATTTTAGAATTTTTGGTCAAAATTTGTGGAATGCCCAGTTGAAATTCACAAAATTGAATTTATCACTAAATATCTATTGAGCAGTTCAAACGCAATTGTTATAAGAATTATACACCCCAAAACCGTTAGTAATCCCTTCCTATCTAAGCTTAAGAAATATATAAATTGCCCTCAAGAAGCTCGTCAATATCTCGACTTTTATTTAAAATTAAATTCGTGTCAGATAAATATCGGAAAGGGTCCAGCATGAACCGTTGGGACTCTCTTCCTATAACCTTACGAAGTTAATAATTTTTTCGAGAAGCTCTTAGGTGATTCTAATTTAATTTAAAACTAAATTTCAGTGATTCTACTTGAATTGAAAATTAAATTCATGAAAAAAAAGTCTTGCGATCTCAAGAACATTTGTCTGAAAAAATAATTTTCGAATTTAATTTTATGATAAAAGAATCGGGTTGGGTACGAAATCCCTCATTACAAAATCTCTACTTCAAAAATTCTTAATTACAAAATCTCGCATAAAAGTTTCCCTCGTAAATATATGAAATCACGCGATTTCATATATTTACTGGGGAAAATCGTATGCGAGATCCTCAATTCGACTAGCCACTAAAATACCCCAGACCCTCGTCACTATATCCCTTATCCTCCTGGTAGCACCGTCAGCTATATCATAGTAAGGGGATTTAGCTTACGCTATTACCCCTGTATATTTCTATGGTTCGACTAGAGCACCCGTAGGCGCTTCATTACAGTGGCGGCGAAGTCTCTAATCAATTACTTTCCGACTCCAGCATGAGCTTAACACAATTGTACGGGCTTACCTGTACTCGCAGCTTTTCAAACATTTCTTCCCTCGGATCGTCGAATCTGGGACAATCAAAAAATACGTGCTCAACGTCTTCAGCCAACCCAACACAATAAGGGCATTCCGAGCTGTTTTCAATATTAAATCTACACAAATACGCTCGAAAGCATCCGTGGCCTGTAAATAAGGAACTGGGTGATTATTAGCCGATACATCCAACGGCCTTGTGTTGGGTGTATATGTGTGTGACAGGAAAAATACGTATGTTCACATATGTCGCTGCCGTCCCAAAACACAATTATTTAAAAGGTGGTCTTAGGAGATTTTGTAATCAGAAGATTTTTAAAAAAATAGGAGATTTTGTAGCTGAGATTATGAAATGAGGGATTACGTACCGATCCCAAAAGAATCTCTAGCGTACCATACCTAAAGTACAAAACAACACCCTCAGAACTGCACTTCCTATCAAGAACTTCAAAAGGAGTAATTCATGGGAGAGATGCGGTGCAATCAAGATTTGTAAGAAAATATATGGAAAAGTTTTAAAATGCATTGGCATCAACACAATAACAAAGTTTTTTGTGCTACCTGGTTTATAGAAGTTCGACGGAATAATCGGGTACGATGCTATAAAAAATTATATTTTAAGGTTCTCAAATATCAAAATTCTGCACTCAAGGACTCAGTTCAAGTAAACAACATTGAAATTGCGATTTCCAGAAGCCAGACGAAACCTTCAAGGAATTGTTTCAAAATTCAAAACACTATTTAAACCAATCTACAACATTGACGAACCAATTTACACGAAATCGTATCCCTATCCAGTCAGCATGAGGCAAGAAGCGGAGAAGCAAATAGATCAATTTTTATAGGATGAACTCATAATTCCGTCTGAAAGCCTCTACAGCTCACCAAATTGGGCAGTCGAAAATAACTGATCGGACACATATCCAATTCTGAATAAAGTTATCAAACACGTTTGCATATCTTGAAAAGTCAATGTTTTTCATGATCATCGATCTTACGTCAGGATTCCATCAGATCAGGATGAAGGAAAAGGATATTCCGAAGACATCTTTATCCACCATAAACGGAAAGTCCTATATGATATCTTAAGACTACCGGTCGGACTAAAAAATATTCCGGTTATTTCCAAAGGATGATAGACGATGTATTGAATGAATTCATTGGAATCATCTGCTGAAACCTAGACCCTTGAGACCAATTTTTTTTTTTGTGTTTTTTTTATGTTTTAATCTATGCAATCTTTTCTGTTCACCCGTTTTTGTTTAAACCACCTACACATTGCATTGCTTCATTCCAACCTGTAGTGCTGATATGAAAGGATGGTCGGCCTATGAATTCTGCACTCTGAACAGGGGATCATAGTTGTGTTCATCGTCATCACCGATCTTAATCAGATGATGAAAGATCCCTTCTGTGTCCCGCCCCTATCGAGATTCGAACCCGGTACCTCCCAATCCAAGCGCCGCAGCTTTAACCACTGTGCCGTTTGGTCGGTAGGGCCAAAACTTATCTTGGATATCCAGAACCCGAAGATCCCTAGATAAATTAAAGGAGTTAAAATCATCCTTTGACTCGTATCATATTATCAATATTTCATTAAAGACTTTATATAAATCACCAAGCCCCCCTCCCCCTCTGGGAAACGAGTCCATAAAACTTAAATAAACAATTTAACCCAATAATTTGTTATTTTCAGTTTCTAGATATCGGGGTTAAGAGAAAAAAATTAACAGAATTACAATTTCGCTTGGCAGCATTGATCCAGTAAGCAATCTTTGAACTCAATTGAATCACCAGACGTACCAAACCATGCAGTTAGAATCATAATTCAAAGGTCATAATCCATGTTCACGCCGATCAATCAACTGGTTTGGCCCTACATTTTTTGGCTATTACATACTTTTATAGAATAAAACTTTAAACTAATGAAAACTTAGTTGACAGATTCTAGATATTACCTAAGTATTGTAACTAATTGAAATATCCTAAACATTGAACAAATACGGTGCAAGCACTACGTTTAACAGCGGAAATCACAACTATTTGAAATTATACTAAATTTGACAACAACAATTTTTCATTTAGGATTTTGACAACAACAACAACATATCATAGCAGAATTTATTTTAAAACTTTACACTCTGAAACCGAATAAGGTATTTTTCCAGAGCCTTCTAGAGTATAGAGCCATAATCATTATGACGTATTTTTTCGAAGCTTTTTTAGTGGTATAACTTTTCACTAATTTCCATAGGAATCCATAGTAAAAATGGTGTTTTTAGCTTCAAGTTTTTCCTTGAAAAAAGCAAAAATGTTACAAAATTTTTATTCAAAAGTGTTCTACATATCTTTAGCAACAATATACAAGAAGGGTTTATTGGTATTAAGTAAATATTAATTGCAGAAATTTTAAAATTAAATTATTTCTAAAATATATTTTTGGAACTTTCATTTTGAAAAATACGTCAAAGTTGGCTCTGACGAATTAAAATAATACTTGCTAAATTTATCTTTAGTTTTACTAGTGCACGTTAGATGTCTCAGATTTATACAGAAAAATACGAAAAAGATTGTTTAATCACAAAATTATAACACGTTCTTAAATATTTTGAGGATTTGTTTTGCTTTTCCTACAACTTTTGAACTCAAATTTCCCCAAGTGGCAATTTTTGGTACGATTTTTCAAATTGTTTACTGCCCACTGCCATCTATGTATATTGACTTAATGCACACGATTTGTAGTAAGCTTTTCTTTTTAATTTGACCAGAATGCTGTTGTTTTGAATTTTTTTTATATTTTGGTTTAAATAAATCAATTATTACAAGAAAATGAAAACGATTTACTTAAACGATATTTATATATGTTGAAATTCTAACATTTATGAAAATATTTCAGAAATCATAATTAAGAATTTGCAACGTTTTCATTTATAAATGTGTCTTAGGAAAAAAGTGATTTCCCATATGTTTTATGTGTTTTACTATGGAAATTTTGGCTTTTTCGTCGTTTCTAATTCCCTTATAAAAGCTTCGTTTTTTAGATTATGGCTTGTATAATCAAGGTTGCTTTGATTTTTCACAATAAATTAATCAAAGCTTAAAAGCTGACAGTAAAGCTATGAATAATTTTCCAAAATCACAATGAACTCGATAATTGTTATCGTAAAATAGATAATTTTCTAGATCTAAACCAAGTAAATATTATAAAACAACGCACAAGAATTACAGTCAATCTCGAACATCATAATTATTTGGGATTTTTGTGAATTTTACAACAACAATTTCTCATTTAGGATTTTAACCACAACAACATATCTTACTGCCATTTGAGAAACGTCACACTCTGAAATCCAATTATTTAAAGTATTTTAGCGTAGTTTATTTTCATATTGTTCTAAACTTAAAAGCTCTGTATAATTTTCTAAAACGAAAATTACTGTTAACAAAGCTTAAACTAAGCTATAAAAGTAATGAAAACTTAGTTGACTGTCTATAGATATATTATATTGTACTTATGCTGTGTTCCTCGAGTTCATTTTTGTCGGCTAAATTTTCGGACTGTGTTTAAATGTATGGCGTTTGAATCTGAAAATACTGGGTTTCAACATCGAGAGGGATGGAAAGTGGAATGAATGATCGTCGGATTCTACATATTAAACCCTACATAAACTCAGCTACTATTGGCGATCGGAATGAAGATGTCTGATCTATATTTTTAAAGACAATGATGTGATGAGATGTGGGGTTTCTTGCAAGCACTAATATTATGTAGAGCATTGATCAAGAGTTTTACCATTTTTTGGTTTAACAGTTGCACTCTGTTTGATAATTACGAAAAAATAACTGAATAACAATTTCAAGAGACCATATGTGTTATATTTGGCCTTATTAAATTATTAAATATGACGATGATAGGACATTCGATTTAAAAAAATCGTAAATCAGAAATTTGAGAAAGCCCTCGCATGATTTAGGACGCATGAATGGATTGTGTTAGATTATTGATCCAGTTTTAGCTAGCAATGGCTTATGAAAACCGAATTATTTTTGTTGTTAGTGTTGAAGATGGAAGACTCATCACATTGGGTGAAGTGAATAAAAAAAGTAAAAGCTTATTAAATTTAATCCAGAATTTTATTGGACAACACAATGGATAGAATAAATAAAAAAAGGAAATGCTTTAACTTGCATTTATGAAGTTTTTTCCTTACTATAACTAATAAAGGTCATCAGTATTTTATTTACTTGTTTTATACGAAAATATTCGAAGATCTAGGTATTGCTTGTCTTGCATACAAGGAAAAAAATCGATTTAAATCGCACAAGAAATGTTTAATATGTTATTTCAATTTTTAAACAGTTTTAAAATTTTACAAGAAATTTTAAAAAAATTGACAGATCAATAATTTAAGCTTTAAACATATTATTGGTTAAATACAGCGGTATTTAAGTCAAGGAGTGATCTATACAACTACATACATATATAGGCAACTCAACTCTATGACAACTTAAATTGAAAAGTAACCTTGCGAGAAGACATTTCGTCGACCGTCTAACGGTGAATAGCATAATGTAGCCTTGAAACGATAAGTCGAAGATTTGGTCAAAAATGTTGACCTAAGGCACACAGCATTAGTATTGTGAATAATTGTAATACAACCACGAAACTCGCGATTATTTGAAATGCTCTGTATAATTTTCTAAAATCGAAATGATATTATTATTAACGCAGCCTTATGTTCGATAATTGTTAAATAATTTTCTGGCTGAAAGTAAAATCTATTCAAAATTTAGATGATGATTTTCTTGGTATAAACTAAGTAAATATTAGTAATAGCATAAACATTGACCAAACCAAGCATAAATATAAATAATTACAGTCAGCCTCAAAAATCATAATTATTTGGATTTTTTGTGAATTTGACAACAACAACATATATCATACGGTGTGTTGCTAGAAACGTAAAAATTAATTGGGTTTGTCAGTATAACTTTTTTGTTTTGTTGATAGTTTGATATTGGTAATATACTTAAAAGCATATAATAAAGCTCAGCATCACTTTTTAAACTTATATACTGTTAACAAAGCTTTATTTTTTATAGTTATTAAATAATTGTTTAGCAAAAAAGTTTGAACTAATGAAGACTTAGTTGGCGGATTTCTAGATCTATACTAGTGCTGACCTCCTTGAAGTTATCCCAGAATTTCATCCCAGAAAAATTTGAAATTATGCGACAACACAAGCGTAAAATCCATTCCAGACTTTTTCTATACTATTAAAGTGTACGAACTTCAAAATCCACATCAGACTTTTTGTATATAGTTAAAAGTAAATAAAATAAAAATACAAAGAAAAACCCTCCTGATCAGGATTATCCCTACGTCATAGAATTTTCGCTACATCAATAAATGTGTTGGCTAATTCTAATAGTAAAAAATGAATTTAATAAAAATTGGAAAAATTCTTCTGATTAGGATTAAGGTGGGCCTGAAAATTTATTTTAGAGGCTCCATTACACGGAAAAAAATAAGCTGGTCCTCAGCTAAGAAAACGGACTTTTAATTCAAGAAAATGTATTTTTTCTTGATTTAAAAGCTAATTTTCTTATCTCTTTCTAGTTTTTCTTCATTTCAAGAAACGCAATTCTTACATGAAGAAAAACTCGATAGAAATAAGAAAATTAGCTTTTAAATCAAGAAAAAGTACATTTTCTTGAATTAAAAGTCCGTTTTCTTAGCTGAGGACCAGTTTATTTTTTTCCGTGTAGCTACCTTCGGCCAATTATGAACACGGTTCGCTTGTTAGAATTTTTGCTACATCAATAAATGTGTTGCCTTCCCTTAGTTAAACATGAATAAAACAAAACAAAAAAAAAATTCTTCTGATCAAGATTATGGTGGGCTTGAAATTTGACATGTCGGTTAAGTAGAGGCTTCCATTTGCTACCTCTTGGCCAATTCTGAACGCGCAGTTCGCTTGTTAGAATTTTTCCTACATCAATAAATGTGTTGCTTATCCTTAGTTATATTTGAATAAAAAAAAAATTCTTCTGATCAGGATTATGGTGGGCCTGAAATTTGTTGAAAAATTTGTTTAATTTTTTTTTTTATTTTTTTTTAACTAAGGGAAGGCAACACATTTATTGATGTAGCAAGTAACAAGCGAACCCCGTTTAGAATTAGCCAAAAGGTAGCTAATGGATCCCCTTACTAAACCGAATAATAAATTACCAGGCCCACCTTAATCCTGATCAGAAGAATTTTTTTCAATCTTTTTATTCATTTTTTACTATAGGAAGGCAAGACATTTATTGACGTAGCAAAAATTCTATGACATAGGGATAATCCTCATCAGAAGGTCTTTTATTTATTTATTTTTGAATATAGAAAAAAAAAATCTTATAATAAATAAAAATCCTGGGATGGACTTTTTCTCTGGAGTAAAATGTCTGGGATGATTTTAAAGTTCGTACACTTTAATAGTGCAGAAAAAAAGTCTGGGATGGGTTTTTACGCTTGTGTTGTCGGAGGTAATTTCAAATTATCCTGGGTGAAAGTCTGGGATAACTTCAAGGGGGTCTAGTGCTGTGTGTCTCAGGCCAATTTTTTTGACTTTCTTATTTACTTTCATTTCAGGACATGATGTTCACTACCGGTGAGCGATAAGTTTCCTCGCTAGGCTACTTTTCAATTATCTTCTCATACATAGAAAGAGTGCACGATTTACGCGTTATGTAAAATTTTATGCAAATGCAGAGAGTTTTCGAAATACTGTACTATGAAATGATTTTGTTATGAGTAATTCAGAGCAAATATCCTTATTTTAAATTTTTTAGAATTTCTGGTCAAATGCATTAAAACTTCATGGCGAAATGCTATTATACCCAATACTAGAAATGCTATTATACCCAATACAAATCAAGCATTAAATGAGATGAGCAGCTGTTGGTCTAAATTTTCACGCATATAAAACACCAAATTAGGAAAATTTTTGTTGTATTTTATTTTTTAATCATAATTTTAACAATGGGAGTAGGGAATGCAGTCCCGGTATTATATATAAGGCAATACCGGGATCCCAGATTTCGGTATTGACAAAAAACAGGGATTTTGGGATTGACAAAAAGACCGGGATCCCGGGATTGACAAATAGACCGCGAGATCCCTAGATTTCAACGGGATCCCGGGATTTCGGGATTGACAAAAAGTCCGGGATCAGGGGATTTGATAAAAATCCCGGAGCGCGGGATTGTACTCCCTAATATGGGACCATTACATTTTCTTAAAAACGCACTAAATTCCGCACTAGTATAAAATATACTGTTAAAGTTAGGAGAAAGTTGCCAGCCAAAAGTGAAAAGTAGATAATGCAGATTGTATTATTTCAGCCGAACGTAAAACACGGTAATGCAGATTGGGTTATATCTGGAGATGTATTTTATTGATGTGACTTATCAATAGCTATCGCAGGAAAATTGCGAATTCTTGCGATAGCTATTGACAAGTCACATCAATGTAACCCATTTCCAGATATAACAATCTAGAGGCTTATTTTATACATTCATTTCTTACTTTCGGCTGGGAAACTTTTCAAATTTTCCGAAGTTTCCCAATTACAAAAATTTTAAAGTAATCTGCATTATCGACCTTTTACTTTCGGCTAGAAAGTCTAGGCTAACTTTAACAGGATGTATAAAACACAGTTACACACACTTAGCATAGAAGACTGGCTAAGGTTAACCGATATATCTTAATACTCCATTGTCAAATATAAAATGTATTCATAAAGTTTCTATTACGAGAAAACGCGATTTTGTAGAGTTACGAGAACTTGAATAAGATAATCGCGGTTTGTCACATTTCCAAAAAAATTCTGAAACTTATTTAATGCTTACAAAATCGACCCCCAGGTGTCCCGATTTTCGGGTTTGGTAAATTTAAACATTTTTTTAAAATAATGTTTATACATTGGAAATGTCTGAATATTGAATATTCCTGTTGAGCGGCGTCATTTGTAATCGAATTACAGGTATTTCGGGATTTTCGATATTTTAAATGATATTTTGTTGTTTTTATTCGAGACTCGCTCGTTTGGGATTTTTCGCTATTATTCAAGTTTTGTTTGGATTATATTAAGCATATAGTTAGGATTCTCAAAATCCAACATATTTAACATTCTGGAGGTAGTTCGAGGTATTTCAATTATTTTTAGGAGAAATACATTTTTTTTGCTTTTGAATTGCTTACATTCAGAATATTGAAATTTATTTTACGACCCTATTATTCGAGGTTTTCAGGAATATTCGAAATATTTTGAGAACCTTCCAAAGATCATGACTATAGACGAGTTTCTCAATATTACTTTAAATTTGCAAAATGCCATCGTTGCGTGATGTTACAAAATTAGTAATACATTGAGATTTTCGATATTTGTAGGTAATAGAAATTGTTGGAGATTTTATTCAATACTTTCGATATTACTTGAATTCAAATTGTAAATTAGGTATATTATTGAGGTACTGATCTTATATAGGCGTGTCAGCGGCGGCTCTACAGGCGAAATAAGCGGTTGGAAAAAGCTGTTTTCATTGGTTTTCAATATTTTACTATATTGTTAGGGAATTTCAGCAGTTAAACCATTGATTCCATCGTAAAGAATCCCCTCTCGTTTCCAGTTTTAAACGTCTAAATATCTTTATCTGTTACCGAAATATCGTAACTCAAAGTATTAAGACTTTTATATGAACTTATACGTCACACATAACCACAATATGCGAATTTATTACTGCACATTAGTAGCACATTATTTGATTTACGATATTTTGATAATACATAAAGATATTTAGACGTTTAAAATTGGGCATGAGAGGAGATGAATGGTACTTTACGCTGAAATTCCCTAACAATACAATAAAATATTGAAAACCCTTAAAACAGCCTATTTGCAATTTTATGTTAGAATATCTCAAAATAATTTCGTGATAGGGTAATTCTTGTTCCTTTTACCTGATCCTTGTTGAACCGTGTAATTTTTGTAAAATCGCATTTTCCCAGATTTCCCACGGGACACCTGAACTGAATTTTTTCCTGTAATTCATCTTCAGAAGTAACACTGTGGAGGCTAATTTTAAATATTTTTTTATTTGCAAATTTTCACAATTTTCCACGAGGCACTGAAGGCAGGTTTTACCACTTAAGAATATTAACAGAGGTCTTCAATGCTATTTATGCATTATAGTAAGTTTCGGCTAAACACTATCGACTGATTGTGACTTAATTTTTTATTTTCGGCTGGGATAACAAAATCTGCATTTCCGATTTTTTACTTTCAGCTGACATTAACAGGGTCCTGCATTTTTCGGCTAATTTTAAAAGTAACAGAAAATGCATTTTGAGCAAATCGATGTTAATTTCTTAGTGCGTCGCTCATTTTCTTAGTACGTCATTCTCAATTTAATTTTAATTATTTTTTTCAATTTGAATGATAAAGTTATTTATTATGGCGTTATGTAAAATATGTTTAGCATGGTGATATAATAGTGTAATATATGCAAATACGAACAATAAATGTATGTAGCCTGAATATGTAACAATCCAATCATTGGTCGCGCCATTTAGTTTAAGAGTAGCTGTGCCATACAATCAGATTATGAAAGAGTAATCTCTAATATGAGGAACCGCCATCGTCTTAGTGATCCCTGCACCTACCAAAGGGCGGTTGAGAAAACCGAGTGACCGAGCATAGCTACTTTTCGTAATAGTCCACCAGCGTCCAACTGAACCATCCAAATATGACGACGTACCTGATCAATATTTTGTACAGCTTTAGCTTGATTGTGTTTGCAAGGAATCTACTATACTAAAGTTTATTGCGTCAAGGTCTTTAAAATCACAGATCAGATATTTTTCATTCCAGTCGGCAAATTCTTTTGAGCTAAGATAAAGCAACTATACTTTGTTCACACTAGGTATACCAAAAATTCCAAAATATTGAACCAGAACCCCCTCCATCGAAGAAAACTAATAAGATAAACTTCATACAGTACGCCTGGTTAGTTTATTCCAACCGCAATAACATTCGGTGATATTTTGTTGGCGTTCGAAAACTTGCAATTTAGAAAAATCAAAAAGCCGACACAGCATGCCTTACTGATACTGCTATGAACTAACCAACTATTTGGGAAAATCGGTTATTTAGCCAAAAATATCGACCTGAGGTACACACCATAATTATTGTTTCTATTATAAATAGCCTAAATATTGACCAAACTCGAAAATCATAGTTATCCAGAATTTTATTCGATGTATGTAGCTATAACAACGTCTAATTTAGGATTTTGACAACAACAACATATCATACTGGAAATTTTAAAAACGTTAATCTAAGTCTAACGTATGCGTTATGATAATAGAATCGTATAGTTTATGTTCGGTTTGCTCTAAAATTAAAAGCTCCGAATATTATTTCTAGGAATTGTTAAATATTTTTCTAGTATAAAATCTCTAACAAATGAAATCTTGGTTGATAGTTTTCTTTACACCTAAACTATAAGTAATTTTTATAAATAGCCCAAACATTACCGCGGATGACGGTCAATGATTTACGAGCAGACATAATAAATATGAAAATTAAAATTTATCTTTGACTCTAAAGTCACTAAGAAACCGTAAAAATATTTTCAATTTGTCTATTTTTTATATATTGACATATAAAAACGCGCAGATTAATTTAGAAAAAAATGATTAGTGTTTTTTCGAAACGTATATAAACAAAAACACAAAGGTTAATTTTATGCCACTCATAAAATTTTCTATTTTCTCGATCCATATAAAGAGATGGGTATACACTAAAAATATGATTTTTACACCAACAAAAACTACAAATTCTTCTGAATTTTAAATGACAAAATGTATAAACATAAATAGCATCGCATATAAATATGGATAGAGTTCAGAGAAAGTTGAATAATCTCGTTACGATATACTGCACGTCGAATAAGGTGGCAAAACAATTTTTTATTAAAAACAAAACCAATATGTTTACACACAGAGCGAAATTTATACAAGATAAACAAACGTCAAAGGTCATGTGAACATACCAAAACAAACAAATGAATACTAATCAATATTTTTGCACAAGAAGCTTAAGATAAACGATCTTGTATAAACACAGGTAACCACTTTAAATTTCTTTAACACTTTGTTTAGACAACAACTATTACCTTTAACAAAATGATTAACTTAATAATGTTTGAAGAAGTAAAATCTGGTGTTCAAACAAAAAAAAACAAAATCGAAGTACTTGTAGAGTACTTAGTATTGCATAGTTCACTCACTAAAATCACTTTATACATAAATAGACCACATTCACTTATAAAACAACTTCACACTAGTATTCCAATCGTTTAAATGCGATGCTACAAATATATTTTGGTGTCTTATATAGATACATTCACTTGAGCTTTTCTATACATTACACTAAATGTAATCGTAAGATTGTTGAATTTTTATAAGAAGTGCATAAAAAATGTATTGTTTATAGTTTCTATATAATATAGAGCTGTAGGCATTGTTACAAACAATGCTCGCGATCATCGAAAATTGCTTGTGTCTATATGGTAAAATGCGTAAAGAACAATAGGCAAGTGAAAATGTTGATGATTATTGAAAAATTTAATTGCTAAGTGTAACTTAAACTATTTTCTAGTGAATTATAGAAAATCGCAATTCATTAAGTGTACAGTATAGATATTGTGTCTGTATGTGTGTGTGTGTGTGGTTTATGGTTTCACACAATGATCAATTAATTAAGGCACGCTAGTAAAAGTAGAAGCATCATTTATTGTAATACTCGGTCAGATCAATGTGGGAATTGTAGTGAAACTGAGACTTAAATGATTTGAGATTCGACTTACAAACTTAGTTAAATTCAGACGAATATGCTCGACGAGCTTAAACAAAATTATGATGCTAAAATCAGACAAATAGAAAACTTAATTCCAACAAATTTTGCTAACATTATTAATTATTTATTAACTTTAAATTAATTAAAATTTAAAATTCTAGTAAACTAACTAAATTTCGTCCTGGTTGATGATAAACTAATCGGTCCTCAATTTTTACTTCAGCATAATAATGCTCTCACACATAAGAAGAATCATTCTACGAAATTATATAAAAATCTTGAATATAATTATTTGTCTCGCCCTAGGCAGGGTTTCGATTTAAACTAACTGTAATTTCTCTTAGATCTAAAACTTAAAAAATTGTTTGATTCAAATGTAAAGTATGTATTCATAAAGTTGTGATGGAGTTGATGTTTCCATAAAGTTGATTGTGCTACGTTGCATCAAAAATTTAGAAGGTACAAATAATTTTGGTTAGGACTGTATCGAGTGTCAAGATATTTAAATTAAGCGAGAGAACGGAATAAGGCCGAAAGGCCGAATATCGAAAGGCCGAACGGTAAAAGACCGAATGCCGAAAGGCCGAATGTGTCGAAAGGCCGAATGTGTTGAAAGGACGAATGTCGAAAGGCCGAAAGGACCAAAAGGCCGAATATCAAAGAGCTGAATATGTCGAAAACCGATTGTGTCGAAAGACCAAATGTCGAAAAGCCGTTTGCGTCGAAATTGATTTTAATTTTTCGGGTTGGCTATACCTTATCTAGAAAAACATAATACAGAAACTGAAAATCCCGAAAAAATAATCCAGAAAAATAAATCCAGAAACAAAAAATTCAGAAAACCAAAATCCAGCAACGCAATTACCAAAGTGCAGACCAAATTAACATTAAAATTTATAAAATGTCTAACGAATTTGATTTTTTCCGTTAAGTTCTTAATATTTACGATGATGGAAATTGCTCCGTCAACCTTGCAAACACAGATCAAAGAAATCGTATAGCTCATATCCCCTCTACTGATCATTGTACCACAAATGTTTCAAGTTATTTTGTGGTTAGCTTAATTCGCTGGGTTAGTATGGCATCGACGTATGTATTGGAGTGAATTTCGGATTTAATACTTCGTCAACCTTGCAGACACAGATTAAAGGAATTGTATCACTCGTATCGCTTCTACTGATAGATGTACCACAAATGTGTGTAGGTTTTTTAACCTATTCGGCTTTTCGACTATCGGCCTTTCAACACATTCGGCCTTTCGACCCATTCGGCTTTTCGACATTCGGCCTTTCGAAACAATCGGCCATTCGACATTCGGCCTTTAGACATTCGGCCTTCCGACCCATTCGGCCTTTCGGCGTTCGGCTTTTCGACATTCGGCCTTCCATCATTCGGCCTTTCAACATCGAACGGAGAGAACTATATTTCTCGCTAACCATTACATCACTCCAATCCTGGATTGAAAAACTTAGTGTTTAGAAGTGAAATGTCACGGTTTTGCTGAATACACTATGATGTTCGACTGGGGGAAATCCGTAAGTTCCAGTAATTTTTGGGGATGTACGTATCCTTTTGGGTCGGATAAAAACGAAATCCGAAGTATCTGTGTTTGGGTTCTAATTTTGAATTCTGCTGGCGTGCAGTTGAGGACTACATTGAATATGGTTAGAATACCCAATAAAACTGCTGGAAGGTCAGAACTCCAATGGAATGTGTTTATGCAGATAACAGCTTTGTCAGCTCGGTGAATACTATTGATTATAATTGTGTTCGTTGGTCTGTCGTTAAACAGAGTGGGACACCAAATCTACAGAAATACTCGTTGTAGAGATTTTACTTACAGTTTTGCCACTAATTTTTCCGATCATAATTTAATTACCCTCAATATTTGGGCAGAATCGAATAGACCTGTGATATGTTATAGTGGAAAGAGTTCAAAAGTTAATTATGACAAACTTAGAGATCGTCTTCTAGTTGAAAACTGGGATCTTGTTTACCATGAAAAAAATTGTAATACAGCATTCGATATTTTCTTAAATAAATTAATTTCCCATATTGAACTTTCAAAAGAAACAATTACTTATCGCAGTAGCAAGAAGTTAAAGCCCTGGATGAATTATTATCTTTTGTGTAAAATTAATAAACTTAAAAAATTTTCTAAAAAATTAAGAAGGTATCCAAATAACACTCGGTTAGAAAATTATGTAAGAAAACTCTCTAAGCATGTAAATATGACTGTTAAACGGGTCAAAAGAGTATATTACAAAGATAAATTTGGTTTAATAGGGAATAATCCTAAGCTTATGTGGAAGGAAATTGATGATATTTTGGGTAGAAATACGTCCCAAAACAAAAACCAAATAACACAAATTTATGAATATCAATCAAATGTTCTTCTTACTGATGATCAGAATATATGTAATGAATTTAATAAATTTTTTATAAATGTTTCATCCGATATAACTTCCAATATTTTTCCTAATAGTACTAACAGTGGAGAGCAGAAACAATTTATTTTTGGAAACCGAGATAGTTACTGTACTTCTTGTTATTTCGATGAAATTAATTCTTTGGAGATTATTTCTGAAATTCAGAAGTTAAAAAACAAACATTCTAAAGGATTTGATGGAGTAGATAATATCATTGTTAAAAATTGTGCCTGGTATTTGGTTGATGTATTAAAATTTTTATTTAATTTAAGTCTAAAGAGCGGAATTTTTCCAGACGCCTTAAAAATAGCTGTTGTTATTCCAGTTTTTAAAAAGGGTGATGCTCTGCAATTAAACAATTACCGACCGATCTCACTATTGAGTACTTTTTCCAAATTATTTGAGAAATTAATTAAACGACGATTAGTCTCTTACCTTGGTAAAATAAAATTTTTTAGTGATCACCAATTTGGATTCATAGAAGGAAAATCTACGGAAGAAGCTCTTTTAAATTTTCTGAGCAATATTTATTTAGCAATTAACAACTCTCAGAAATGCTCAGCAGTATTTTTGGACATTTCAAAAGCATTTGATACTGTTAACCATGACATACTCATAATGAAATTGTCAAGTATTGGTGTTAGAGGCAAAATATTAGATTGGTTTATAAGTTACCTTCGTAAGCGTAGTCAAATTGTAAAAATTAATAATGTGAATAGTCCTCCAGGTCTTCTAAAATGTGGTGTTCCTCAGGGCTCAGTTTTGGGGCCCTTATTGTTTTTAATTTATTTCAATTCTATCTTTGAAATTAATCTTAGAGGGTGTGCTACAGCGTTTGCAGATGATTTGGCTTTGACATATGCGTCTAATGATTACGTTGATATTCAACGGTTTATCTATATTGATTTATGCACTCTAAGTAAATGGTTTTTTTATCATCGGCTTGTTGCTAGTGAAAAATCTAGAATTATGCATTTTAGACGGCCCGACATAACAGTTGATCAAAACTTTTTCAAGTATCACGTATACCCGTGTGATAAGAATCCATGTTTTGGGCAATGTTTTGATTTGCCCTGCGTAAATGAGTTTAAATACTTAGGTGTAACAATTGACTCACAGCTAAATTGGACCTCCCACCTAACTAATATCAGGAAAATTGTTATTACTGCAGTGCATAAATTTTATAATCTTCGACCTTTGTGCCCTTCTTTTATTTTAAGAAGGTTATATCATGCTCTTGTTGAATCTATCTTAATGTATGGTATAACTAGTTGGGGTGGAATTTACTTTGCTAATATTGCAGATCTTTTTGTAGCGCAAAAAAGAATTATCAAATTAATTTATGCTTGTCCAAGGAATACACCCACTATTCCGCTTTTTCGCGAGTTAAACTTGTTGCCTCTAAGGTATTTGTATGTTTTTAAAGTATTGAAAATGTTTTTTGTTCGTAGCAATAGTTATCATAGTCGAATATACCACGTGTATAATATGAGAAATCCAAACAATTTTGT
Source organism: Tipula helvola (assembly GCA_963556165.1). Lineage (NCBI taxonomy): Eukaryota > Metazoa > Arthropoda > Insecta > Diptera > Tipulidae > Tipula > Tipula helvola. Next base: position 382,119,191 of record OY744481.1, on the reverse strand, counting down.
CGGTCTTCGTTGTAATAGTGAAAGGTTTAGAAGATTTTATTTATATATGGCACCTTATTGGTTCCATCTTTTACCTAAAAATGTCAAAATGCTTCCATCTGCGCAGAAACATAAATTTAACAGGGAAATTCGGACTTGGTTACTTGACATCGATGATATCGAGCAATATTTTTAGTATAAATGTTAAATTATCATACATTATGTTCTAATGTGCCGTCGTGTAGTTAAATATATCTATTTTAATAACTGAGCTTGTATTTTGTTGAAGATTATTGTTAATTATGTAAACAAAGAATATTATATAAATTTTAATTAAAATTTGTTTTAAATTGCTCCACTACAGACATAATGTCTATAGGAGCTGTACTTTATTTCATATTTTATAATGTTGTTTCAACTAGATTTTAATTTTGTATTTATTTTATTGAAATAAAGATAGTAATAATAATAATAATAATAATAATAATAATTTCTCGGATTAGATAAGCCTATGACCAACAGTCAGAATATAATGATAGCCATTTGATTGGAGCAGTGGGCCACTAGGTCCATGTGAATGTATTCAAACCTGCCACTTGGTAGCTCGAGTTTACCAAGTTTGGGAGAACTTTGGACGTTTAACATGAGATACAAGATACCGTCCAGTTGCTTGTATCAGGTTTCATTCTTGGTCAGAAATACATCGACGGATGCTGGATTTTGATAAGCCATGTAGTCTATCGAAGATTGACCGTCGCATACCTTTGGAGTGCGCGAAGGGTCGATTTTTATCAGTCGAACTCTGCCACCAAATGTGCAGCTTAATGTCCGATATGTTGTTGATCAATTGGCGCATTTTGTTTACCTTTGATGTGATGAATGTCGGTTGTGAATTGTGCAATACATTCAAGATGTCATAATTGTCGGGGACTACGTTCTGATTTTTATGCAATTGTATATAGCAAGAACATCCATGCTTGCGTTATTGTAAGACAGCTCCAACTGCTAAGCTGGAGCGTGCCAAAATGGTCTCTTGTCTCTACAAGAGAACGCTTTACCTCGTTAAAATATTATAAGTTTAAAGTTTAAAGTTTAAAGTTTAAAGTTTAAAGTTTAAAGTTTAAAGTTTAAAGTTTAAAGTTTAAAGTTTAAAGTTTAAAGTTTAAAGTTTAAAGTTTAAAGTTTAAAGTTTAAAGTTTAAAGTTTAAAGTTTAAAGTTTAAAGTTTAAAGTTTAAAGTTTAAAGTTTAAAGTTTAAAGTTTAAAGTTTAAAGTTTAAAGTTTAAAGTTTAAAGTTTAAAGTTTAAAGTTTAAAGTTTAAAGTTTAAAGTTTAAAGTTTAAAGTTTAAAGTTTAAAGTTTAAAGTTTAAAGTTTAAAGTTTAAAGTTTAAAGTTTAAAGTTTAAAGTTTAAAGTTTAAAGTTTAAAGTTTAAAGTTTAAAGTTTAAAGTTTAAAGTTTAAAGTTTAAAGTTTCAAGTTTCAAGTTTAAAGTTTCAAGTTTCAAGTTTCAAGTTTAAAGTTTAAAGTTTAAAGTTTAAAGTTTCAAGTTTCAAGTTTCAAGTTTCAAGTTTCAAGTTTCAAGTTTCAAGTTTCAAGTTTCAAGTTTAAAGTTTAAAGTTTAAAGTTTAAAGTTTAAAGTTTAAAGTTTAAAGTTTAAAGTTTAAAGTTTAAAGTTTAAAGTTTAAAGTTTAAAGTTTAAAGTTTAAAGTTTAAAGTTTAAAGTTTAAAGTTTAAAGTTTAAAGTTTAAAGTTTCAAGTTTCAAGTTTAAAGTTTAAAGTTTAAAGTTTCAAGTTTCAAGTTTCAAGTTTCAAGTTTCAAGTTTCAAGTTAAAAGTTAAAAGTTAAAAGTTAAAAGTTAAAGATAAAAGTTAAAAGCTAAAAGCTAGAAGCTAAAAGTTAGAAGTTGTCAAAAGTTAAAAGTTGTTAAAAGTTGAAAGCTAAATGCTAAAAGTTGAAATTTAGAAGTTGTCAAAAGTTAAAAGCTAAAAGCTCCAAGTTAAAAGCTAAAAGTTAATAGCTAAAAGCTAAAAGCTAAAAGTTAGAAGTTATCAAAAGTAAAAAGTTAAAAGCTAAAAGCAAAAATCTAAAAGCTAAAAGTTAAAAGTAAAAAGTTATAAGTTAAAAATTAAAAGTTAAAAGTTAAAAGTTGTTAAAAGTTAAAAGTTAAAAGCTAAAAGCTAAAAGTTAATAGTTAAAGGTTAAGTGTCTTCACGCCGAAAATGTATTTCGAAGTTTAAATATTTATTCCAAATGCGGAGAGACAAGTAAAGACGAAGATAAGACAAGGCGAAATCCCATCCCTTTTAGAACTTCGGTAAGGAATCGCTGGAATGTATGAGCTAAGTTGCGAAATTACCAATCAAGGATTTTGTGCCGTAAATGAAAATTGGGTAACCATTTGCTGCAGTAACAATGCAAATGATGTAGTTTGCTACTCGTGGAAACTTTTTAACGGGTATCACAGATACTTTAGCCCCCGAATCGAACCCATCCCAGTGTTTGCCGTAGAGACGGCAGGATTTATTTGTATTCCGAAGACCTACAGAAGTTTGAAGAAGAGGCTTTCATCGAAAGAGACTGCCGGGAAATTGGGAAGCTGCTGGGTAATTGCACGGCTTTGAAAAGTTGTATGCACGTGAGCTGAAACGACAGTGATACTAGTAGAGTCCGGATGATCTAGAAGACGATCTATTCCGTCATCTGGAACTTTTGTTGTTAAAATTACATCTGTTCGGTGAACTTGGTGGTCTTAGCGGTCCTGTGTTGCGTACTTTTGTGCTGTATATTTTTTCTCGCGGCGGATTTCGTAGTACGTCAAGTATCATCGGTAACGTCGCTTGTGGTATAGCACCAACGGCCAACATTTCGTCATCGTTCTCCAAATGATGTATTAAAAATTGCTGTTCGACCACAGTGAACCACGTTCCTGACTATTCGTTCCATAAGAAGAGAATCTTTAGATGTGGTACGGGAATGTATAATTAGTTTTGTGTCTTATAATTCGCGATTTATTCAACTATCGAAACAGAAATATTTATTTTCACGAGATGAGGCCAAATAGAGAACTGGAAAAAATAAATGAGATTGCGGACTGTAGAATAGAAATACTTTTCCCTTCTGTAACACTGCAGAGGCAACCGAAATGTGAAAACCGAACAACCGAATTGAAACACAATCGAATATCGAAAAACCGAATCGCAAGTCGGAAATCAATTAGGAATGACTTGGCCGTTTCTCAATCGATTAAAATAGCTTCATTGTGACGGCATTTGCCAATACCTTGGAGCATCTGTGTAACACAGCTAATATTTAAAGGGATTCCCTAAATATTCAAGAAATCGATACTGAAATGACTTGACGACACTGGTGTTACTTGAACAATTTCACTAGGACATAGTCTGGAGCAATTTCAATAGGACGTAGAAATAGGCTTGTCTATAAGGAAATGGAAATATCAAAAAAAAAAACGTCCGGTTTAAAGAGTCTGGAAGGCAAGTAGATTATCTGACCATTGTAGAGGAGTTTCAGGGGTTCAATTTATTGTCTGCAAAACAATTTGTAGTATCCACTACAACCTGAAGCGAAGAGGGAATAAAACACGTAAACCTGCCTTGCATTTTAAATGTTGCACTTTGATAAGTTTACCTGCTTTCGACGCTCATACCATTATTAATTTGCCCTGTTAAATGTTTCGGAAAGCTCCTCCGACTAGATTTAGCCGGTTAACTAAAGCGAGGTTAATTTTCCTACCATAGACCACATTTCGAAGCAAAAGTCGATTAGTTTTAAAAGAATGTTTCAAATATTAAGTAATATATAATAAATTTCAGCAATTTAAAGTTAATTATAATAAAATTAACTCTTTTGTTTCCGTAAACATATGTAACAATACATACATAAAATTATGCAATAACTTTATGTCATCAAGATAACGAACCAAGACAATAAAGAAAAAAAAACTGCATAAACATTATGTCGGTACTTCCATTAAGTTAATAAACCATTGAAACGCCAACTACCTGTTGAATACATCTATCTACCTAGGTACATGTATATTATATTAAAGTAATTGTAGCTTTAAAAAAGTTTCTATGTAAGTCAATTTTCCATATCAACCGTATATAATATCTATGTACACCACAAACACTCAATTTTATTTCAACGGAAATACAAAATTTTTCAACAATAGTGATTTTAGCATTAAATTAAATTTATTGTATTGTTAAGTTAATGCGATTACATGTTACAGAGAGAAAATTAAATGAAAAATTTATACAAATTCGTAAACACATAGCTACTAAATCTGATTCCCCATTTTATAGTAATTAATAAAATCGCGAAAAAGCGCTTAATATGTACATATGTATATGAACAGGTATGCAATTATGAATACCTTTTGTGAAAATAATTTATTTGTTGATATTATTTACCATCACCACCGCAGAAATAAACAATTTATTGTAACAAAAATAACAAACAATAAAATTACGAATATCACCTGTGAAAAGCAATTTTCAATTGTAATTCATTTGCATGACGTATAATTATTACACTTTTCTGGTGGATAAATTTATTGACGTGATTGTGTTGAAATATTATAAAAAAAAAAACATTGAAGCAATTATATTCGGTTTTTAAGTCAATATATACGTACATATATATTGGGGTTCGACTGTACGATGAGAAAGCTTTAAACACAAAAGTTGATTTGTTTAATATTTTTGTACATAATCAACATTTAGGCAAACAATAACTTCTCAACATTACAAATTTTGGTGTTTCATTTAACACGTTTCTTTAATTTTGTTTTTAACAACTTTAATTGAACATACAAATCTTTTTAATTTATCTGTTACACAGTTGGTATTTTAAGGAAATTCAGGAATCCAAGTGGAAAGTAAACAAATAGCTTTAAGGTGTGTTGTTAAATTAAAATTAAACAAAAAAAATTCCAACGGAAAATGAAAAGTCGATAACGCAGATTACATTATTTAGGCCCCAGCCGCAAAAAATGTAGTCATTAACAACCAAAAGCGTTCAATCGAAACTTAACAAGCTACATGGATTTATTATGGTGCTGTGGAAACTATGGTATTTCCACAGTTTGATTTCTTTATTTTTATATAAGTACAATTTTAACAGGTTGAAAAGATACAATACTACCTATCAACACATCTATGACCCCATCTATGACCTTTCATGTAGTATTTTGCAGAGATAGCAAAATTTGTTTAGTCGGTAAAAATCTAGTTGTTGCTCAACATGGATTAGCCATATATCATTACTGTCTGTTGCTCTAGTTTGTTAATGTTGTATATCAACAAATTCTTGGAACATCCGTTGTTTGTAACTTTTAGTTTAGGCGATGAAATTCTAGATGCTTCTATAGTGGTTATTGATATCAATATGACTAAAATACCGATGAATAAAATACCGATATCGATGTAGCAGGAATACGTAATTTGGCACGTTATCACTTGATTTATAATGAGAGACTTTCCCAATATCGATTTAGTTCATTTCGTTTTTAAGCACAATTTCCCTTTGATTTTCCCTTGATTTTAGAAAATAATGTTTAGCTATTGTAAAAGAATTTTGTAATCGATATCTCAGGTCATGATAAGTCATCTACTATATAAGCTGGTTCGGGCTCTTTTGTAATGAACGAAGGAAAGTTAGGCTTTATGCGGAGTACTATTATAGCAAAAAGTAAGATATTGTAACCATGTATCCCAATTCAAATGATCTGACTCTGTGAAGTTCCGTAAGCGGTATTTATGAAATTTGTACCTTGGTCTGTAGAAATTTTGTCTGGTATTCCAAAGTTGCAAATAAAATTTTCGGCCGGGTTACTTTCCCGATTCAGAACAGGTTTGGCTACTGAATATTTTTGTTATTATGTGAACTTACTAAAGGTCCCACAATATCTAAAGATACTTTTTGGAATGGCTTTGATGAAGTACTATAGTTATCTTCAACGGGTCTTTTATAGGCTTAGCATTCGCTTATTTAATTGACAAAGTTTACAATTAGAAATGTAATTTTTCATTTTGCTAAACATATTTGGGAACCTATATTCCTTGGTGACCTCCCAGAGGTGAAACATGAAATTCAACTGATCAATTTCTTCTTCATCAACAAGATACCTGATTTTCAGGGTTTCCTCATTTTTATTAGGTATGAAATAACTCTCTGTGTTTGATTAAATCAGTATAGTTTCAAAATAATTGAAAAGCTGAGGATTTAAAAGTGGGACTCCAGCATCTTCGATGTCATTTAAAGAATCTGATAAATCTGGTTTACTTGATTTGGAACGAGTAAGAATAATACAATCAATAGGTATATCCATGCAAATATTTTTTTTTGCTTTGAATTCGGCTAAGTGAATCTGCATTTTTATTTTGCGATCCAGGTTTATGGATTAATATGGTATAATTGTATTCGTCTAAACGAATTTTCCAACGCATAAGGCGGGAGGATTGATTCTTTAAAGAGCAAAGCCAAATTAATGGTTTACGGTCAATAATAATTAAAAACTTCAGTCCATATACATAGATACGAGCGAAATTGAATGACTGACCACACGATTGCCAATAGCTCCTTTTCGATTGTGGCATAATTGAATTCAGCTTTATTAAGCACACGACTATAGCATATTATGCAATTAGTAAGTCAAATCCGTCTATATCGCAGGAGCACCTTTGAGACCAGAAGACATACGAAAAATTCGTAATGGCCATCACTGTGCTGAATGCTGTTTTAGACTATCAACTTCTTCAGGTTCAATTTGATGATTATCCACTTTGTAAATCCAATGAAGAGAAATATTGTGCTTTTTCAAATTTGTCCAGAATATCAGATCTGTTAAGAGGTATGGATAAATGTCATCTGTTGAAATTTGATTTAACTTGCGGTGGTCTATCACCATTCGCCATTTTGGTTCCGCGGTTTGCGACTATTTTGGCACGATCAACACTAGGAAATTTCAGGGACTAATACTGTTTTGAATTATATTCCGATTGAGCATCTCATTAACATGCCGATTCATTTCCGCTTTAATCGAATGAGGCCGACGATATGGCCCAAGGTGAATTGGAGGTTCATTAACAGAAGTTCGCATTTCGTGTTTAATTATTTCTGTAGACGTTAACACATTGCATCATCAAATTGATGTAATATTTGGATTAGTGTCTTGTATTCTTCTTCGTTTAAATTAGCAAGGTCAACATTTGACTCAAGAGTTTCAATTTGTTGTTGAATTTTGTCCATCCCATTTTTGACATTCATGAACTTCATATTCAGAAATAGGTGCAACCTTAAATTTTAAGTAAAGTGTTGTATAGGAAGTATCAGATATATTTAAAATTGGTAAAGTGATACAATAATTCTGAACCTTGTGAATTGAATTTGCAATTAATACTGAATCAGTTATTTCGTGAGAAAAACAAATGAATTCAAAATTACTAAAACAATTTACTGGAATTGAAATTAATTTTTCAGAGCGAGGTGAAATAATAATAGATTTTTAGAGCTCAACTCTAATTCTGATTTTAAGCGAAACGACACACTATTATGAAATAAAATATCTAACAATAAATTCTGAAAGTTTATTTTAAATTTATAATGATTTAGGAAATTTTGACCAATTATTCCAAATAACTTTGTAGGGAACGAGTCAGAAACTATTTGACTGGAATACACTGATCGTCTGGTAATTGTATAACTGCATCACACTCAGCAAGGGTTTCTTAATATTTCGGAAGATATTCCTCTCAATTTACATTTTTCAATTTAATATAACACAGTATCATCATTAATAATTCCTTTTTTATTTAGACAAACGACGGCACCAGTATCTACTAAAAATGGAATGCATTTATATTTGCCTAGGTTAATAGGCGTTAAACACCCGATGTAGTGTATAATTCATTTTCGTTCGATTTTAAATTCGACGGATCATTATTTGTTACTTCTTGTACTTTTTGCATTTTGAACAGAGAGGCACCCTAGATGTGTTGGACTTTCGAAGGAGCACCTCGATTTTGCTTCAATAGTCCGTTGACATTTCTCGCAGTAGTAGGATTGCCACTTTCGACCTGAGTGCTAGAAGTATTTTTAAATTGATTGGGGTAATTACCTACTTATCTAGAACTCGTGAAAAATGTTGAACTGATTTTTCATTACTAGTGGTGTACTAGTTAGTTTTCGGAAACATTGATTGGTATTACGCCCGGATTTTTTACAATATTGCCTAAATTTTGGTTGAGCTTAGGCTCTATTTGGATTGGAGAGACTAACAAAATTTTTAAAGGTATGTTCTTCTTCGCACGCACGGTTTATGGTTTCTTGTAATGTGGTAAATCGGCATGTCTTTACAATTAGTTTTAAGGAGCTGTCTAAACCTTCTTGAAATGCCTTTAAGGCAATATTTGTATTAAGTTTTTTAATGATTTCTGCAGCCTTTTGTCCTTTTGAAGCAATTGATGCTTAATTCAGATCACGGAGCAACCAATAACTTTAATAGACCTGCGTATGATCTAACATCCTCACCTATATTTTGTATAAGGGATGAAAGTTCTAATTGTAAATGTCCTATGGAACGCATTTCTGTGAACTCAGCTTACAAGAAGGTATTTAATTCAGCCCTTGTATTTAATTCACTATATTTGATAAGATCGTTTTAAAAATAAAGTCAGTGCACGAAATAAATTTATGAAGTTTACGAGAGCTACCGGAATAATTTGGTACTAATGTTAGCACATATTTGGCATCTAATGCCTCCATTTTAGTATTCGCACTACCTTTTGGATTAAGAACCTGTGGTTGGTTTGGTTGGGAGATATTTCTCGTAGAATTTTTTGGATTATTGATGACAAAACTCCCAAAATAAATTAAACCTCTTAACTCAATCTTTAGATCAAGATCTAACTCAATTTACAACTCAACCCGAGGGTTTACTGAACGCTAAGCTCAATTCTCAAATCAATAATAGCCTAGTACAGACATTGAAATAAAACGGATGTGTTTTTGTTTGTGCTGAGGAAAAATATTTTCCAATAGCTGAAATTCTAAAATTTGCTAACTTATATAATTATTACTGTAAATTCTTGTGAATATACATATTGTGTGTTCACCATTAATAATACGTTATATTATTGAAATTTCAATCGTTTAAAGGTTCCGCACTATTCATCAAATTCGCTGTACCCACAAAAGCATATTCATTTCTGTTATCATCTTTAAAAACAAAGTATCAATATGAAGGGATGCTCCAAATGCGCAAATAATATTACGGATGTTAAGTTTCCTGGTGTGCAGTGCATGGATTGTCCAGCGGCAATACATATTAAATGTGTATATCTCTCAAATGAGCTCTTTCAAGCAATTAAATCTGGTTCTGCTACATGAAGATGTTCCCAATGTAAAAATCGTGGTAGAAAATCGTTGGATATATGTCCTGCTGCTGATTCTGAGAATAACCCTCAATATCTCGTTATTACCTTTGAATGGAAAAATTCGAATTTTCGCAGATGATACTATAGTATTT